>ML675648.1:6964405-7296243 GCA_007922155.1 Mesoclemmys tuberculata | reverse complement strand
CCGGTGCCCCGCCCCCTATCTGAGACCCCTCTCACCCGGCCTCCCGCCCTGCCCGCCTCCCCCGGTCCCGTCTCTCTGGCCATGCCCCCAGGGCCCAACCCCACGGCCCGGGCCCTGTCCCCATAGACCTGCCTCCCCCCCAGTCCGTCCCCCCCAGTGCCCTGCCCCCCCCCCCGCACAAGGCCGCAGTCCATTGGCGATCTGCTGGCTCTTGGGTGCGAAGTGGTTCCAGCCCCCCCATATCACACTCCCTGTGTGTAACCTGCTCCCCCCAGCAAGGGGGGACTGGCTGGCTGACTACACTGGGGGGGTAGCGAAACTGACTATAGCAAGTGCTGGGCAAGGGAGGAAACAGACACCGATGCGCTACCCCCGGTTCCTTGCCTGGAATGGGTGCGCCTGCAAAAAGTTTTCAGCCAAAAAAGTGATTTGTTTTTTAAAGTACCCTCGTGGGATTCCCCCTCACGATGGGTCCGTGCAGACATCCAGGCTTCTCAGCCTTGCGCCGCCTCTTCCGCTTCTTTGCTGCCTGCTCCACTTTCTCAGCTGTGCTCTTTCTGCCCCATCAGGTTTGCTTGTTGCGGGATTGACTGTCTTCTGGGAAGGATTTAAACAGCTGTTCTTAGCCTTATCTGCCCAGTGATTCTCTGCTGAGCAATAGGGCCCTCAGGTCACTGAGGCGGTTTGTTTTATGACTCCTTTTAAGCTTAGTGTATTGGGTCCAGAGTCATTGCTGTTTAAGTGAAATTGATCTCTACTGGCACGTCCCTAAGGCATGCTGTTAAGGAGTACTGAAAGGAATGCTGTCAGGTTAAATTCATGTAACAGGTTTCTTTAGCTGGGTTAATAGCACTGGAAATCATTAAACCTGCAGGTCTGTTAGAAACCAAATTTATTTTTCAGCCTTGAACCTGTTCATTTACTCTCTACGTTTCTCTCAGCTTGAGCAGTGAAAGTAGACTGGCCAGCTTTAACCTATGCCTCTAGTTGGTTCCATTTCATGTCTCTTGCAAACTAGCAATGCTATTCCACCAAACAAACTTTCAAAGGAAAGTTTATTAACAAATATATTAGACTGTGTAACTGTTTACATGTTGTGAATTAGGAGCCTAAACGGACTTCACATGTCTCTTTAATCTTTAGCCCATTCATGTTTACTGTATCTCAGCAGCTTTCAGTTTTAAACCATTCAGATGCTCATGAATGGAGGCACAAAACTGTACATAATAGATATAGCAATGAATTCAAGTGAAGTACTGATAATTAAGTTATAAAAAGACAAATCTGAATAATGTACATATTTCAAGAGGTAAGGTTAGGGTGCTGTGAAGTTGCGGGGGACTGGAACTCTCCAACCTTTTCACATTGTTTGAATCTATTTTGGGTTAGCATTTGGATTTGGTTACCATCTGCTGGCTTCTCAGTAGCCTGTGTGCAGTGAGTTTGCTAGGTCTCAGTAAACTTTTCTGTGGAGAGATGTCCTCACCTCAGAGCATTGTTGCAGTTGGTACTAATTACCCCACCATTCCTTGCCCTCCTGCTTTGCTGGCAGTCTCAACAGAGCTACCAAGCACTGAATGGGGCCGTTGAGGCAGAATTACTCTCTCACCCTATGGGCTGTCCGTTCGTTCAGAGTTTATGTATGTTGGTGAGGCAGCTTGTCCTATCAGTGCTGGTTTTGTACCGGTCCAGTGGATGAATAGATGATTCTAGAACTGTCAATCCAGCCTCTTCTAACTAGCACTAATATTCATGAAAAGTGAGATTAAATGGTAATACAGTATAGTACTTGAAACTGAGTTGTAGGAGAGGACCGCTCACCCTGTGCTGCGAACTCAGGGAATGCCAGCTGCTGCTTGCCACAGGGTATGCCTGCTGTTGGTTGCAGGTGTAATGCCAACACCACACTTAAAAGCCCATCTTCTGTCGTCACTGCTGAGTAATGTTTCTGATTAAAGGTGTATCTCTCCTGTGTTAACATAACTCCCCGTAACCTTAGTGAGCGGTTGCACTCAGATGAAGAATAGAGACTCCGTTAATGTGGAAACATTTACAAACTTCACTCTCCCTCCTCACTGCTTTAAAAGAAATCTGCTCTTGATTCATAAGAGCTCAGACCTGATAAAACTGAAGCAACATCTTCTCTTATCAGAATCATAGAGAGAAATAGCGCTACTCGGAATCAATCATTGACAGGGAGCATCCATCTAGCGCGAGAAGCATGGGGAGAGTAATGCCGCAACTAGATGGAAATGATTTAAAAGCTTTAAATAAATGTTACGCATAATATAACAATTCCTTGTCTATCATAAAAAGTAATGGATAAGGAAAGACCAATTGCTGGCACTATAAATCAGTTTTTGCGTTAAGCTGAAGTTACCCCAATGACCTTGGCGCCTGTTGAGTTTACTAAAATCACTGGAGCTCTTTGATGGATGACATGCTTTTACAGATCAGTCACTCTCTGTCCTGGATCTAACACATTTTTGAAACTGCCGGGGTATCTCTTGTTCTTCTGTGTCAGGGCTCTGTCTTGTTGTTTGTGGTATGGGTATATCCTGTTTGTTCTGGGCCTGATTGTACCAACCCTGCTTTGAATAGTACCTTGAGACCAACGGAATTACGGTGGACTAATTACTACTCAGCATGAATAAGAGTTGCAGAGGTGGGCTGTATTTAACTTTCCATTTAGCAAAGTATTAGGCCTTCTCCCCATCCTCCTGCCCCCCCCCAAACTTGTCTGTCATGGGCCAAACTTTATCCCTTGTATCACTCCCACTGAAGCCAAAGAAGTTATGCCAGGGATTGATTGGCACTATGTGTTTCAAAGTGGTTCATGTCCTTTCTGACATGAAAGCACTGTACTGGGCGAGTGGATTACTTCAGTGAGAGCTACAACATAACTGTGAATAGTGTCCTGAGGGAAATTGGTGGGAGGCTCTTTGGTGGGGATATTAAAATCTATTCTAGACTGTACAAAACACTGGCAAATATACTCAGTTTGGGAGGATGAGTTTAGAACATACAAACATTTGGGGTTTTTGTTGGCCAGATTTTTCAAACACGAATGCTTTAAGTTGTCAACTTTTTCCTTTAACTTAAATAGCTCTCCTCCATCTCTGGCGTTTACACACCCAATCATCTGGTTTGACCACTGCACATCACAGGCTACTGACCCCCTCCCAGTTACCCTGCATTTAGCTCAGTAATCTGGATTAGACCAAAGTATTACAGCCCTCTGGAAACTAAATTATTATGTGTCACAAGTAGAGAATAGGAGGGTATGGGGTTCCTGAATGTCCAAAGCACCTCCAATGACAAGGATTGATTTTGGGTGAGAGACTCGGATGAACCTAGCAAGCAACCTACACCCTATGGTGGGGAAAAAATATTTTTTGACCCTGCAATGGTGATCAATTTGATCCTGAGCATGTGAGCAAAAACCCATCAACCAAGCATGTGAGAGAGAATTCTTAGTACTACTCAGTATACTGGCCATCTTTCCTGGTATCCCATCTCCACCTGTGGCCATGTCTGATACTTCAGAAGAAAGATTTTAAAAAAAACCCACCCAGAATATATCAGTGGTGAAAAATTTCCTTTCTGACCCTTGCATGAGACCAGCTGAAAACCTGAAGCATGAAATGTAGGACATAAGAGAGAGGACCAGAAGAGACCCCTTAGGCCACTGCACCCAGCCATCTGCTGTCACAGGCAACTGCATTGTACCATCCCGCTCATAAACGTACCTCTATCTTAAAACTAATTAGGTTACTTGCTCCCACTACTATTGGGAGGCTGTTATAGAACCTTACTCCTCTCATGGTTAGAAGACGTCTTCTAATTTCCAATCTGAACGTATTCACAGCCAGATTTTTACTCAGTTCTTCTTGTCAACTTTTTTCTTTAACATAAATAGCTCTTCTCCATCCCTGGTGTTTACACACCCAATATATTTGTGGAGAGCAGTCATATCCCCTCTCAGCTGCCTTTTTTCCTGGAGTAAACAAGCTAAGCTCTTTCAGTCTCCTCTCATAAAATAGATTCTTCATTCTTCTGATCATCTTTGTTAGTTCTCTTTGAATTTGGAATAAATTCTTTGACAGTTCACATCTTTATGAAGGGGAGTGGTCGCTTTGCTGTATGGGAATGGACAGCTCATATTAACGTAGCTGTGGGGAAAGAAGTCATTCTACCTAGAATCGCTTCCCATTGAGCTGGACCCTGGAAATGTCTTTTGTTTTACAGATAATTTTGAATGAATCTCGTTATTTATTTATTTTGGCAAGACTGCCCAACACAGTGGCTTTGTATGGTTACAAAGCACTTGGATTCAACAGTGACTGGCACGATAAGAAGATAAATAGATACTGCAGTGACAGGGTTATAGGAAAGCCACAAGAACAGTACTGTAGTTATATAGGTCCACACTTTCAAAAGAGACCATGGATTTTGGATGCCCAGCATGTGACACTTCGGGCCCTGACTTTCAGAGCTGCTGAGTGCCTGTAGCCACCATCGCTTTAAAATGGAGTGATGTGTGTCCAATGCTTCTGAAATTCAGGCCAAAGATGTCTCATGTTGGGCACCCATAAATCAGTAAATACTCTTAGAAACATGGGCCTAAGTAGTGAATGTGGCCAATGCTAGTAAAATCTTTTCTAGAGTTACCAGTTTATCAGCGTTGAGGATGAGCCCAGGCATTTGAAAATGATTTCTCTCATATACAGTTGCATTGTGGAACAGAAGCAAACCTGGAAAAGACTGGGTATGACTACTGAGCCGTCTGATCCTTTTGGCATACTGGTCCAGCTGTAGCTCTTCAGTGAACAGCAGATGTGAAGGTGATGAATTCTTCACACACTGGTCTTTGGCTCTATTCACTTGCATATGTGGATTGGATCTGTCTCTCTGATCCTGTTTACCTGCATGTGGGCTGTCTTCTGATGTGGCCATGTCAGACACTTCATGCTTGCTCCTCTTTTACTATTATATGGGCTAATCTTCCTTTGTTAGAGTGTAGATCTGTTATTGCACGAATGTATAGATCCTATGGATAATGGTGGTTTCTGAATTGCGACTTCTCATTACTATTTTTTTTAAATGATTCGACAATAAATCCACTGGAGTGTTCAATGACTAAAGAAAGACATCGGTGTTTAATCCAGGCTTCCTTTTCCAGGTATTACCCATGCCTGCCGGTTGTTTCAGAGGCCTTTGAGAATGCTGTGCTTAAGAGGTACTGTCTGTGCTTGTCAGCTAGCCTTTGCAACGCATTGCAAATCTTAGATTTAGCTCTCTTGTAGTGGCCTTGTCTTGTGTTTCAAGAGAGCTAATCACTGCAGATCCCCTCTGTGCAATCCCATGTAAGCCATGTGTTCTGAAATGTCCTCTTTACCTTCTGCCGGCATCCCCTAGTTAAAACTTGACTTTTAGTGTAGAAGACTACTGGAAGCTTAGATATTACCACCTCTAAATGTGACCTTTCTCTCTAATGTGTCGGTTGTTCTTACTCAGCTCAGAATGGAAGCTATTTCTTGCATCTGACTGTGACCTTGTTTCACAGGAACAAACTGCCATTGTACTTGCAGGGTTGGATTTGAAGTTCTGGAACCTGGGTGGGCTAAAGAAAACAACATGCCCACTTCTGATTAGGAAGTCAAAAGTGTTTAAATTCTTTGAGAGCTACTCATGTGAATTCTGTAGTAAGCAATAGCACTTAGACTCCTAGAAGAAGATTAAAGAAGTACTTCTGCAATAATGGACAACAGTGATATCTTGACTTGCTTATAGAGTTACTGGCTTGTGGCCTGGTAGATTAGAGGGTCATGGTAATCGGTAGGATATGACTTCTACTATGAAGGAATCAACTTGAAGGGAAATCACATATAATTGTCTAAACAGATAATTCAGTTCACGTGGTTGTGAATGTGATGTCTGTTCCGGTTTTTGCATTGGGTGTTCCTGATGATGTATGGCAGGATTAGAACAGGGAAGAACTTCATTCTCTGAATCTTCTTGGCCACCTGCTGAAATGTCAGTGTTTTCGGTTCTAATGCAGAAAAATGACTTGGACCTGCCTAAGGTAGAAGAACAAGGCACAAGCTAATTTGTCTGTGTCTCCGGAAGCTCAAGCAGGTGTTTAGGCAAACAAATGCTCTATTTTGGCATTTAGATGCCAGTATGTGTCCAAATGTGGATATTCTATTAAGGTGTCCATGTCTGGGAAAAACTGAGCTCACAGAGTCCAATTTCCCACTAATACACTGTTGCAAAATGACCATTTGAAAGGCAAAGGTGCCCTGCCTCAGTGTTGTCCTCTAGGCTGTGGTGACCTGTTCTTGCATCATCTTAGCCAGGTGGCTCTTAAATGTTCGATTCAGAGGCATTGCTGCACCTAGGATAATATCAGAGAAGGCTTACTGTAAAATAAATAAATTAAAATAATTGACAAGTGATGTGATAGACAGTGTCACGATAGAAAATTAGAGGATTAGGAAGGGAGGTGGGGAAGAGCATGATTGTGCAGCAGTGATTTTTGAATTATGGACCCGGTTAATCCATTCACTGGAATTATGCTAGTGATGTATCTGGCCCATTGACTTTGTTTTTGTTTTTTTTTTTTGTTGTTGTTAACCTTGGAAATGCTCCCATCTTCCCTCTCTCATTTTCTCTGACAAACATGAGCAGGAAAGGGACCCGGCCACAATTCCATGACTAGAAAGAGAAAGCATCAGGGGGAGCTAATGCTTCTAAGTATGCTTAGACAGTTCGGTGCTTCTCCAGAGCTAATGATAACTGAGATTTGCATCGTGGCTTCCATCCCAAATGGACTCCAAAGCACTCTGCAAATTATATACACATGCAGCCTGGCTGAAATGCAGTCACCTCTCGAGTGCAGGCCAATAAATAACCTGCACATAAAATGCCAATACAAGAAGGGGAGATGTTAGCCCCAAACTCTTACACAAAGGGTCCTGGGCTCTTTAATGTCCATAGAGGTCAAACAGGTTTTAAGGGCTCATCTGAAACACCCACATGCTAACAACTGCCTGGTGCACAATTTACTTGGAAAGGATGAAGGACTGAGTCGACCCTGGCAGGTGGGATGAAATGAGCTTCATCTCATTGGAGGTCCTCTGTGCTGGAGTTCAGATGTTAACATGCTTTCCCTCCCATTCTAGGTTTAACTGGAGCAGTCTGGTACCACTGCAGCTATGGGGCAGGACACTGGGCCTGCAGGCAGAGGATTCTGAGTTCTCCCTTGAAGGCATGCCTTTCCGTATCTTCGGGGGCTCCATGCACTATTTCCGAGTCCCCAAGGAATACTGGAGAGACCGCATGGTTAAGATGAAGACATGTGGCTTGAACACCCTCACTACGTAAGTTCTGGATCTGCAAAGTGGCTATTTAAGTCGGTGGGGTTTTTGCCATTGTCTACAGCAGGTCCAAAATGCGTCTTCTGTTCAAATCACAAAAGAAAAAAAAGTTGGTTCTTTCCCTTGCTTCCCTGCACGTGATTTCCTGCCATCAGGTCATCACCCTTCCCCTGGATATGCTATCCAACTAACCAGTTCCTTGCCCTCCTGAACATTCTTCAGCGGATGGCTACCAGCTTCAGTCCTGCTGGTGGCTCTGAGTCCCCAGGGCACCTCCTGTTTGTTCTGCTTCTTTTGCTGTGTATCAGCAGCCCCTTGCCAGCCAGCTGTGTCTTCCTTGTTAGTTGTTTTTGCAGGCCTCCAGGCCTGGATGTCTGTAGAAGCATCTGGAAACAAGGAGGAGAGCCAGCACTAAATGATGCAAGAGCTGTCCATGGAGAAACAGAAAGTACATGTTTGAGAACTACTGCGCTAGACCAGTAGAATGTGCAGTCTTGAGCTGATGCTGGATTTGGGCCTGTTTTAATCATGCTTTTAAGCTGATATTCTCAGTCCTGCATGGAGCAGACAGATGAGGCTGTTGAATCTTTTAGAGCCTGGGCGGTGTTGTGCAGCGGGCCCTGTGCGTTCTGTCCACAAGGAGCAAACGAAGGCTTGCTTGACTTGTGATCTTTACTCTGGTAACCATCTTCAGTTTCTGCTGGTCCACAAATATGACTCTAAGCTTCTGTAAGGCTTACAATACACCCTAAGAACCTGTTCAGTTAGTCCTGGCTTTCAAAGTATGTCTGAGAGAGTCTGATGTGAGTGGTCACATGGCACTGACACAGTGACAAGGCAGGTCCAGGCTCTGCAGTTGCCAGTTAACCTAACAATGGTTTGCAAACTGCATCGGCCTTGGCAATGAAGCGGTATCGGCCACCAAAGACTAAATTCCAAGGTGAGTCTAACCTGCCCCTTCAGTATGCAAGTTACAGCAACTCAGACGTCATTATTTAGACTCCCATTCTCCTCCCAGCCTTGAACTGGCCTCTCTTCTTACTGATCCTCTGAGCTTGGTCCGTTGAGTCTGAGAGAGTCTGAGCTGGTGTAACTCATGTACTGAAGGGCTGGAAGAAAGAAACGTAGGAAGAAAGCATCTAACAAGAGCGTGTAAGAAGTGGGGGTATAAAGACAGCCCCACCCTCCTCTAACTGCTATCTCCTCAGTCTGAAGTAGCATCAGCGAATCAGAGAATATTAGGGTTGGAAAGAACCTCAGAAGATCATTTAGTCCAACCCCCTGTTCAAAGCAGGACCAACCCCAACTAAATCCTCCCAGCCAGGAATGACATATATGCCTTTACAGCAGGGATCTCAAACTCAATTGCTGTGGCGGGCCGCATTTACATTGAGTGGAGTTCAGGGGGCCGCACATGACACACACTACTCTACTGTACCTTTCATGCTCTACTCTCCGCCGAAAAAATCTCCACGCAGGGTAAAATTCGGCGGCACAGTTGGAGAGAGAGGCTCTCACAGGGACTTGCAGGCTCCACTGTCCGCCGTCAAATCTCTCTGTGGGGCCCACATTCGGCGGCCGTTTCCTTTTTAAAGCAGCACAGTAGAGCAGACAGAGAGGCTCTCACAGGGACTTGCAGACTCCACTCTCCGCCGTCAAATCTCTCTGTGGGGCCCACATTCGGCAGCCATTTCCTTTTTAAGACGACCACAGCTTCCCGGAGCTCCGCTCAAAAAAAAATGCCAGCACAAGCCTGCAGCCGGATTCGGACTGCGGGCCGCATGACACAAGCCTGCGGGCCGCAGTTGGCCCGCGGGCCGCGAGTTTGAGACCCCTGCTTTACAGACATGCACAAATAGCAGTATGCTTGCTTGAATCTGTTCGTGTCTAGAAATGGATGTGCACAAGAGGGTAGTGTATTGCAGGAAGGAGCAAGGACAGGTAGTTATCCCCCTGCTCCACAATCCTAGCTCCTCTGTTCAGTGTGTGAATTCCTAGCCCCTTGCTCTGAATTTGTGTTTTCAGGTACGTGCCGTGGAACCTGCACGAAGCAGCAAGGGGGAAGTTTGATTTCAGCGGAAACCTGGATCTAGAGTACGTGGTGCAATGGGTGGGGGGGTGGTGTGTGTGTGTCGGGCAGAGGTGGGGGAGGTGTTTTGTTTTTTACTCTATTGCTATCACTGGCTTGAGTGTAGGGGGCAGGGGAAAAATAACAGCAGTGAAAACAATTAGCTTTGTGTGTTTCAATCTTTATTTGCATCCCAGGTGGCTTGTTGGGTTTGCATGTGGCTGTACTTAGAGTAAAAATACATCCCTGACCCTGTCCATCTGGAGATTCAGCGTGTCTCCCTGCGTAATAATTTTAGGATGAAGTTTCTGTTAGGGAAGGATAAACTGGACTGCTAGAGAAGTGATTACGTAGTAAATGTGTGCTGGTTTGCTTTTCTGGCATGGAGAAGGATGCAGGGTTTTTTCTAGGTTTTGCTCTAGGCAACAGCAGGGTTCTAACACAATTCCTGACCACATCAGTGAGGCAAACTCTCTGTTGGGACCTTACTCACAGCAACCATGTTTAGTGACTCCTCTGTTGAGCATGGAGCTGTTCCCAACGTGGGTATCCTCTTGAGTAACCCAGTCAGTGTAGTCTAGTGATTTAGAACTGGAGACTGGGAACTGGGAGATCTGGCTTGACTCTGCCACTGACTTTGTATGACTTGAGCAAAGCACTCAGTCTGTTTTGTGCTTCATCTTTCTCATCTGTAAAATGGGAATAGTACAGAAGTGCCAAGTAATAGCATGATTAGTTTGTGGGTGACACCTCTAGGTTTGAGCAGCATTTTCTAAATTCTCAGCTATATAAAACATCCACAAAAGTTTGTAGTTGGTCTGCATTTGCATTGGAGGTTTACTGGTATACTCGTTCAGATGTCATGGGCCCATCATGAATCTCTGTTCTCCTTTCAAAAGCCCCACACATGTGCTCTCTTACCCAGCACTGACTGACTTCTTTCTCATTCTCAAATACTTAGAACAGGTAAGATGGCAACTTCCTCTAATCTTGGGCGGGGGGTCTTGAGGCTTTCAGAGACCCACAGTAGGAAGAGTTGACTGGGATTCCCTATTTTCCCCCATTTCCAAACACCCTACCTCCCCCAAAGTATCTCTTCACCTTCCATCCTTGGCAACAGTGAAGCTCATCCATGGTTTCTGAGCACTGCCCTGCTGACTTTCCCTTGTGTGTAGAGTGGTGATTACGCTTCGTAGAGGTGGCCTGCTGGTCCCATCTTCAAGTGGTGAATCATCTCTCTTCTCTGGGTAGAGGCCGCTCAGTTCACTTTGCGGGCAGCTTGTCTTCATGGTTAGGTCAGAAGCTCTCTGTTGTGTGGAGTAGGTGGCGGGCTATGCCAGTTAAATGGAATAATGGTATTGCCACAGATCATGTGACTACATGGAACCTCTGCCCAGCAACCCCTCTAGTTTTTTGGGACCTTTGGAACCCATTGATTTGGAATCACCCCCTGTTGTTGCTGCATCAAGCTATTTCCTTGGCTTTGGTGCCTAGAAACCATGGTGATGGGTGCATTAGAAGTGCACAGAAACTAGGTGGTTCTTTAGCAAGATAATAATTAATGTTGTGTGGATCTCTAGGGCGTTCCTTACCTTGGCAGCTGAAGTTGGACTGTGGGTGATTCTGCGTCCAGGACCGTATATTTGTTCTGAATGGGACCTTGGTGGTCTTCCCAGGTAAGATTATACATGGTAGACATGTGGATTTGGGTTCTTTGTTTGTTTGACTCAAATGCTCAGGTATTCAGACATTTACTTGAGGCAAACTGGACATTTTGGATTTGTAAGTTCATAGCAACACAAGCTCCCTGGGTCATGCAGCCCTTCCTCCAACAGAGATTCAGAAATAACCCTAGGAAACAAACAAATGTTTCAGCCTGTGCATTCAAAGGTGATGGTCATGTCCCCTAGCAGAAAGATTCCCACTAACTCATTGGTCCTTTCAGTAAACCTGGAATTAGAATTCCGCTGTGAGCAGTTCTGGTTGGTTTGTTTTTTTAAAGTCTGTGCTGAGTAATGATTAGAGCAGGGAATGGTTAGCTGCACGTTAGAGCTGTAGGAGATCCATGTTCTGTCATCGACTCAGTGTGTGACCTATATTTACCTTCCTTGTGCTTCTCCATCTATAAAATACAGAGTAATATTTGCAGCTTGGTGTAAGGATTCATTCACCCTAGGGCTCATTTTAATAGCCCTGCAGGGACAAACACATGATGTGGATGGGAGCAATAACGTCCCATGATTCCCTCAACCCACTATTATAACTTCCTTTAAAGCTTTGTCCTCCTGAGTATCTCTCTCCTCCACAAAACTCAGGAAAAGAGCTGGGATTAACTCCAAAATCTCCACTTATAAGTAGCTCACTAGATCTATGAGGCCTGCCATGGCCAGCTGTAGCTCAGGCTGGTTCATAAGGTGGAGTCAGCACATTTACCCGTTATCCCGCTGCTACTGCCTGAGCAGACTCTCATGTTTACAGCAACCCCGTCATGGCAAACGCCTCTCAGAGCCAAATCTAATACGTAAGCGCTGAGAATCTCTCCTGGTTACCAGATCCCAATGGGACAGCTGCCATGCTTCAGTCCCACTTGTTTATCCTTCCTTGTCTTGCTCCCCAGAGCTTTAACCTCAGTGGAGTCAGTTGGTTCAGATGAAATTTTGGGGTGATCTCTCATCACGCCTCTCTCTCACTTTTGCTTCAAACTCTCACTCTTCCTGCTGTCAGACAAAATGAATTCAGAGTGTTTTGGCTATTTAATGCAAGTCGAGTAATCTTATCAGGAGATGAGTTTGACTGATGCCCCAGGGGCTTTAGTCAAACTCTTCCTGCACACCCTGCAGGGTGTGAGACTTTTGCCTTTACGCTTTGCCACAATAAGCAACAAACTGCTTTGTTCCCACTTGGGGGCCTAGGTGGCAGCAGGATGTGCAGAATCAAAATTAAAGTAGCGTTCTGAGATTGTGGAAGTCTTCCAGAGATTCTCTCTTGTCCCATCCCTTCATCACTCATGATGCCACAGCTGCTTGTGATAACAAGAAGCAATCGGCTAGAAATAATATTAATAAAAAATGACAGCATTATTAGCTGATCCCGTGTCCCTGTTGTAATATATTTTGCTTTCATAGAGCCCCTTTTGCCTGATTAAGTAATAGTATCCCCATTTTACAGATCAGGAAACTGAGGCACAGCGTGGTTGTGACTTGGTGGCAGCCAGGTGGGATATAGAACCCAGTAGTTCAGACTGTCAGATCCTTGCTCTTATCATTCACTCATGCTTCCTCCTGTAGGGACAGGCAACAAGCAGATGACTGAGGTTAGACTGTAATAGCTATGCAGCGTACTGCTCCTGGACATACATCATTTGTTCCTGTGTTATCCCGAACAAACCAGTAAAATCCTGTAAACCTGCACCAGAAGTGAAGGGAGAGATCAGCTGAAAGGACACCATGTATTGGGGTGGTGATCGGAAGGGGTTGGAAGCTTGGTTTAGGATGGATTTTTATGAAGGAGCATTGGTTGTGAGAATGTAGAAAACTCAAGAATATTCCTCCTCTCTGTCGCTATAGGCATTGGAGGTCTTTGGCTGCTCTCAGAATTTGCCCCCACCTCTTTGTGTCGGGGCATTTTTTTTTTCCCACTGTTGACTCAGGAACGATCCAGTTCAAAAAGAAAAACCCTGGACCTCAGATGATAAAAAGGGTTAAGTCCATGAGATATCATGAACGTGAATTGGCATGGGACTGAGTCTCCCAAGTTCAGATTCAAAGTACAGGGCTGAGAGGGGGCGTGATTCGGGTGGTTAGAATCCGGAATCTGAGTTTGGACTCCTGAACAAAGGTAAGTGGAGGCTTGCATTGTAAACATACATAATGGGGTTATGGTCAGGAAAGTGATTCTGTTAGTGTTCCCTTCTTACACGAAACATGCTCAAATCCCCTATGGGATTCCTTTTTCTTTTATGACATAAAGGGCTGCATAATGTTGCTCTGTGCTGCTAAATAGTTGCTGTATTTCATTCCAGAGAGGTGGCTTCTCTGCAGTCGTGGGTGAAGGGATTTCAACACACATGCTTCTTCTGTCATAAAAGATGCTATGTAAATGTAATGTCAGTCATTATTTAGAACATTTGCCTCTTTGAGTCATCTCTGCTGAACTGATGACACAAGCAAACATTTTCCTGTTAGCTCAGCAGAGAGCCTAGGGAGAGGAAACTGGCTTCTGTACTGCCTCTTGCATTATCCATACTAATATCTAAACTTCTGCTGCAAGATCTTTGTCTGAAACAGAAAGAGCCCAGCTTCACACTGAGATCCCAAATGCTTGTAGAGAACTATCTGCTAGAGAAAAAGCTCTTTTGACTTGGAAACCGCGTGTGTTTTTATTTGGGAGTGAGCTAAAGAGAGGATAAAGCAAACTTTACAATGTCATTGAATGAGTCACTGTCTGGCCTGGAACTGCACTTCGGACCTTTGAGATGCTATAGTTAATGTCAATCCAGGACAAAATCACTGGTGTCTGTGTGTGAAAGCACTGGATAAAAGTAAAGGCCATGATTATGCCCTGAGTACGTCTGGCTTAGGGTCTGATTTTGCCGTGGGCTTTCTGAGTGGTGCAGCGTGCCTTCAGCTCCCATGGAGCTCAGTGGGAGCTGAACACCACTCAAGAAGCCCTCAGTACCTTGCACGATGGAGCTGTTGCTGAGACAAATGACCTAAAAGTGGCAGTTTTTCCTGCCTGAACTCAGTGATGTGTGAGTGGCACTAATGGGGCTGCAGCTTCTCACTTCTTCCCTCTGCTGCTTCTCCTGAACAGTTTCTGTTACTCTAGGGGTCTTCTTCTGTTCTCTCCTAGCTGGCTGCTCCAAGACCCTGAAATGCAATTGAGAACAACCTACAGGGGCTTCACGGAGGCTGTGGATGCCTATTTTGATCACTTGATGGCCAGAGTGGTCCCTCTTCAGGCAAGTAAAATGCATCACGTTCTCTTTCCAGGACCTGGCTGCTGTAAGCATTAGAGTATGCTTACGAACTGGCCTGGACTGCAGCTGGCCATGGCAGCCTCACAGATCTAGCCAGTTGCTTATAAGTGGGGGTTTGGGGAGCAACCCTAGCTCATCTTTTCCTGAGTAGTTTTGTGGTGGAAAAAAGGTGCTCAGAAAGGTGACTCTCCCATTGAATTACTCCCCCTGCCCCTCCCTCCAGCAGCAGTGCAGGTTTTCCCTAGCTCGGAAGGCAGAGGCTTTTCCATCTTAACAGATGAAGTGTGATTCGTTCCTTGAGCCCAGGGCTGGTATAACTCCATTCTCAGCTAAGTTAGAAACCATGAGCGCTGGTGATCAACTTCTCCCCTCTCTCCCTACAGTACAAGAAAGGGGGCCCCATCATCGCGGTGCAGGTAGAGAATGAATATGGTTCCTACGCCAAAGACCCTCACTACTTGAGCTACATTAAAATGGTAATGTTGGAAAGCCCGCTCTTTCCTGTGGCACACCTCTCCTAAGCATGCTCTGTAGCTTTCCCCCTTTTCTGTACTTCCTCCCCACTCCCACAAACCTCTCCTGAGACCTGAGAATACTTGAAGAGCCTCGGCAGGGTCAGTGTCTGATCCAGCCAACCTCCCATACCTATCTCCTTGTAGCAGGTGAAGTGATCCAGCCTGTCTCCTGCTGGGGACTGGGGTGGGGCAAGAGATCCTGTTTAAGCCCTGCATTGTATACGAGAGCCCGTGTATGCTGATAGTTGCACCTCATGAGGTCTTCCCAGAAAATAAGGGACATCCTACCTGGCCCTGGGCCAGGTTGTCCCCTGGCTGTGCTCATTCCTGTTATCCATATCAGAAGCAGTTTTGCGGTTCTAAGGCTTGCCAGACCCCATGCTCTCCCTGTGAGGGAGGTTTCTGTGAATCACAGACAGCCTCTTCCTAAACCTCTGTAATCCGGAGCTCAACGTTGGACAGACAGGCTAATTTGACTAATGCCTCCCTCATCCTCATCAAGCAGAGAGTGTGCCCCAGCTGGGTTCGAAGCTGGGTCCCTGGTGAGCGCTCCGGGAGGCAGTGTTATTCTGATGGATCAGAGATGAGCCACGCTGATTCGCTCACCTGCTGCCAGCAAAACACCACTGCCAGTGCAAACGTTAACTGGGGCTGTTCAATAGCTCAGAGGGTCAACTTGTGATCTTTCCGTGAAAACCTAAACATCCTGCTGTATGTGAGAGGGAAGTTACCTGCAGAGCATCCTGCTGTATGTGCGAGTTACGGGAGAGGTACTGTTTTCAGATGCTTGTGTTGCAGCTGTGTCAGATCCACAGTAACTATTAAGATCTTGGGTGAGGTGGATGAAGGCTGACCCCCCCTAACCTCTTCCACACATCCCTTGGCTTCAAACAGATGGCACAGTCCTCTCTTGTCCCTAGGATTCCGCTCCCTAGAGTATTGTATTTACAGTGTCCCCTGCTTTTCTACCATGACATTGGCAGCTCCTGCTTTAACCTGGCAGGTATTTCAGCCCCCTTATGCTGGAAGCCAGTTGCAGAGTTAATTGGATGAGCTCTGGCTCAGATCATCTCTTTCCTCACAAGTAGCCTGCAAGTATTCAACCAAAGGAGTCAGATGGCAATGTTCCTAATCCTCTTTGAATGGTTCCCCTCCTGTGCTGACTCAGTCATTGCCTGCTTGGAGGGTTAAATATGAAATGTCCTGGTTAATGTGTTAGAAGGTTGATTTCTGGCCTGAGCCATTTTAAAAAGTTTATCTAGTTCCTACTCCCACTTCCCATATCAAGTGAAGAGCATGTAAGTAAATGGCTATTTGGGTCCTATACTACCTTGACATGAGGATGACACTATGGCATTGCCCTGAGATTAGCCAGGACAATTTACCAGCCCTGGTGTGATTTGCTTGCTCACCTTTACTGTTATGATGATGACAATGAAAGAGCTAATGATATTTCACTCACCTGTTGAAACAAATGACATGCCCCAGGTGAGTGGGTGAGTAGAATTTTGCAAGGCTGTTTCCTTCTGCTCTGATATTGTGTGTGAAATCTTCTCTTTCTGAGGCTGCGTTCCCTAGTGGTTAGAGAAAAGGGACTAGGAAACCAGGACTCCCAGGTTCTGCTGTTAGCTTTGGGTGGGAGTATGATGTTGGTGCAGAGGGACTGAGAGCTAGGACTCCTGGGTTCTGTCCCTGGCTTGGCCCCTGGGTGTATTTGAGTGTGATGGGCTGGTTACTTCACCCCCCGTTGACCATCTGTGACTCTAGACCAACTTGTGTTTGTTGTTAACACCATGCAATTGTCCTAAAATTCACGTCTAGATTAAAAAACAAAAAAAACCCTTAAGGTACCACTCACTATCATACCCTGTCAGGTGCTGCCTTTCCCCCTCTGTGTCCTTGTCATGAAAGCCTGTACCAGCATCCACCTTTCCCAGGGTACATGAGCACACATTCAGTAGCCCTGCTGGTGTGATTATCTGAGTACAGACACCTGTGTCTGCCTTTGACTCTGTTTCTAATTCTGGTTTTCCTGTTGCACTCTGAAATCTTGTAGTGCATTTCAATGTGCAGCAATTCTGTTTTTCTTCTTTACTTACATCCAAGTAAAATAAATAAATGAGTAAATAACCACAAACCTAGCATTAATGCAGCACTCTAGGAATATTAAATAAGTGGAAGTCAGAGAAATTCTGAAAATTCCCACAGTAACTGAATTCTCCCCCACTACAAGCAGTATAATGATAATGGTAAAGCAGAGGCAGAAAGTGGTTTGATCAAAAGGACCTGATTCAAAGCCTGTGAAAGTTAAGGTATAATTCCCTGCTGACTTCAGTGGGCACTGGAGCAAGCCATATGTGTCTTAGCAAAGGGCATGGGTGGGAGTCTGTAATGACTGGGATTTGTATTTGGGAGTTCATGGCTTTCCAGCTTGTGCTTGTATTTGGGACATAAAATACTAAACAGGTAAATGGCTAACCGATAAGTATTCATCTTATCTTTGAGTCTAATACTTATTTGTTAACTGGCGGCATAGACTCTGTCTCCATGGTGACAGCATCAGGCCATGGCAGAGGCAGCTGCACTGCTTCTGCTGCCTGGGGAGGCCAAGGCCCTGGTGCAGGTGCTGCGGAGCACCCCGCTGCAGAACACCGGGGACCACAGGCCCAAGACGGGGGAGTCCCCAGTGGAGCCGGGCTGGGGTGCTACCCAGGGGCTGAGGAGAGGGGGCGGGGTGAAGAGTGGGGACACAAAATTATATCAGTTATATGGTTAACCAATATAATTTTAGTAGCTCAAACGGTTACCTTTTATAACTGATATTTACATCTCTAGCTTGTACCATCAGACTAATGCAAATATAATAAAAGATAACATACAAACTAAAATAAGGCTCTACTGTGATGAGCAAAGGCTTGAAAACCCCTCACTTACTGTCCGATGACATTGGAGAACTAAGAAAAGCCACCATTCAGGGTTTACCATTAGGGATTCCCTTGGCAGTTACCTATGGCTTTGCCCAGAAATGAATGAGATGTATCCATTACTTGGCGATCCAGCTAACCCACCTTTGTCTTCTGTGTTACACAGTAAAGAAGGCAGGCTTTTCCCCTTTCCCTCCTTCACTTGTATTCCCCTTGGAGTTGGAAGCAGTGGAATTAACAGACATATTCAAAATACTGCCCAACAGAAATACGTAAATCCTGAAATTTGAGAGGATAGTGAGAGCCAGTTGAGTCAAATAAAGAATCTCAGGGACAAAAATGAAGGGAGGTGGGATAAGGGGCCGTGGTAGCTTCAAAATATATATGCTTCAACCACATCTCTCCTTGTAATAAAATGTGAGCAATTCCAAAGGAAGGAGCCTGTTCCATTGAAATAAATGGGAATTTTGCCATTAACTTCAATGGAAACAGGAATAAGATGTGGTTTAATATTTAAATAGCCTATTTTGGCCAGAAAGTAACACAGTGCTTTACTGTGACTTCCACACTTGTGGCCCTAAATAAAGCTTCCTGCATTCCTTTCAGTGGATGGATGAAAAACAGTTTGGAAGCTGAAGGGAAAGACAACTGTTTCTTATCCTCTTCCCTCCAATCTAAAGAAAGATGATATTGAACTATACTACTTAAATGTCGGGGTGAAATGTTAAATTGGGTCCCAGCACAATGACTTTATTTTTCATTTAGGCCCTGTTAGACAGAGGAATTGTGGAACTGTTAATGACGTCTGACAACAAGGATGGGCTGTCCTCTGGCTATGTGGAAGGAGGTATGTAGCATTGTAGTGCTTTTCAAGGGGGAAAATAAATCTACGCTTCTAGTTGGGGGTGGTGGAAAAGACTGATGCCTTAAATGAGGTGAGGTGTATTCCCTCAGGTACATCTTTAATATTAATTAATTTTGTTTGTTGCATTAGTATGTAGGAGCACAAGTCAAGAACCAGGGCCCCATTGTGCTAGATGCTGTACAAACATGGAACTAAAATAGAGTCCCTGCCCCAAAGAACTTAGTGCACACTCTCTTTTCAATGTAATGACTGGGATACAGGTGGCAGCAAAGTTGCACCATGGCTATACAGCCTGTTGGAACACTGTGGGGCTATATAGCACTTTCCAGACCATGTGGTGGATTTAAGGGCTGATACAGATGAACAGCTTGGATATAATAAGGTTTAACCATAAATAGCTACCTTCTCCTGTTTGGTGATGGGCTCCCATTGTAGATAATTGGAAGATGAAGAGATCAGATACCAAGAGGTGTGGAGCAAAGAGGTTGAAATTGTGGTTGATGCTAAAAATACTGCCCCTTGTTGATTTTCACTTTAACATATTAAAAATGCCTACATGTAAGCACTAGGTATCCTAATAATGATTCAAAGTGCAATCACCTTTTATTAGGATTTTGGGCTTTAGGTTAAAAGTCAGAAGGCTTCATCAAAAATGGTAACTGACAGTCTCTCATTTTAGAAATGTTGAAAATAGTTTGTGGAGAGTTACTGTGCTGTCTGTGTGCTTGTCCCTGGAGCATAGAGCTTTTGGGATGGGAAGAGGACAGGGGAGGGACGAGTTGACTTTTGTGGTATAAATCAAAGGAAATATTTGAAATATTTAAAAATAAGAAGAAATCCTGCCAACAAGAGCTAGAATTTCCTTGAAAATAACATCTGGAAACCCAATTAAGTGATCTGCTGTTAGCCATGCAGAAACCCAAGTGCATCAGCTCCGGTTTCTGTGTGTTCTGGATTTGATGGTGATGTATAAAGTACCGTACTGTGGTGTTGCTATTTCCAGGCCTGATCCTGCCAACCCTCCTGCCCACAACCACTCCTTCATCACTTAATAATTCCCATTGATTTCACTGGGGCTACTGTGTAACGGCTTGCAGGGCCAGTGCTATGTTTTGTACCCCTTAAGTCAATCACGAGGGCTCTTGATGTTCAATCCAGAGAGGATTGCATGGAGATCACAAAATAAGAGCTTTTCCACTCTTCTTTGCTCTTACATTTTTAAATCATTTTTTTTTTTAATTTTAAATGGAGGGCCAGATGCATTCCTGGTATAACTGAAGCCTCTGGCATTGCACCGTGTGTTAGTGTAGCCTGTTCTAGTTTTCCTTTCAGCTGCAGCAGTTTCCAGCCTTGTCCACACAGGGTCACTCTCTCCCTGTCAGTGAGCTCAGCATTTGGAAGGGGTGTGGATGGAAATCCCCTTTTTATCACTCACTACCTTCCCTGGGAATGTTTACCGCCTTGGAGCTCTCTTTTATTCAGAGTTGTCTTTTCCAGAGGGCTGTGTGATGAGAGGGCTTTGATACCAATTTGCCTTTTAGATGTCATAACAATCCGCTCATTAGAGTCAACATGTCAAGTAATCAGGAACGCGGAATAACTAGGGCTTGAAGCAGTGCTGAAGCAGCAGCAAGGTGGCTGTGAAAACACAAAAGGGAAGGTAATAGAATCTGCTGTAAAATTGGGCAGAAAGATGAGAGGAGAAACTGTTGTCATGAGGCTGGAGAGGAAAATAAAGCAATGTTCTTGAGGGCTGGTTTGTTCTTCCGGTCAATGGAAACTTGGTTTCCTTTTAAAATGTGTGCGTGATTCCCATTAATGCTAGTGGCAAGCAGTCAGGTGCCTTGCAAGGGAGCATATCTGTGATGGAAAGGCATCTGCCCGTGGTATCATAACCAGCCTTGTAGTTCTCTCCCGGCCCTTGCTCTGTGAATGTAAAGGGCCCCACTGGTGGCAGAATCAGTGCAGTGGTGGGAGCAAGGCTTCTGGTGGTGTGCGTCCCTCCAAACCCATGGACACAGCAGATGCCAGGGGTGGCCAGACTATCGTTTGTGAGCCATATGCAGCTCTTTTACAGTTAGGATGGCTCACGGAGCCCCATATGCCCCTTCCATTCTCTGCTTACCAGTCTGATGGGAAAATCAGAGCTTCTGCCCTGTAGCAGGGTGGCGGGGCAAGAGGATTCTGCCCAGTGGGGAGATGGGTCTCAGGGGTCAGTAAGTTTGGCCTCCCCTGGCATATATCATATGCGGTGGCTCTCTGCGTTACCCTTACGCTCTAGGGTACCCCACCTTTACTCTTCCATGGGCTCAAGGCATAACCTTGTTACTTTAGGCACCTCCACCCTTTCCCAATTCATAGGGCTCCAGGTGAAAGGCACCTACTCATATCCGGTTCCCAGGGCTCAGGGCCACCGGTACCCAATTCATAGAGCTCAGAGCGTAACCTGGTTAATTTAAGTACCCACCATTACCCCCTTTCTAGGGCACAGGGTAAGGAGCCTTATATGGTAATATCCATGACCTCTATTTATTAATAGTTACCAAAACAGAATACGCACGCTAAGCATGCAATGCTCCCAATAAGACAGACAAGATTCAGGTCTGCTGCGGCTCCTCCAGCTTCTGCACAATATGGTTGACAGAGTGTTGAGGTCTGGCAGCTCTGATCTTGGGCTGTGTCCTGGACTTAGGTTCCAAAGAAGTTCCTTTTGGACCCCAGTTACCTAGCTAAACTTGAATCCTGCTTAGCTATACCTTAACCAATCATTTTAAACAGACATACTACAGAACGGTATTTTTGATCAGTCTTCCTAGCCCAGTACGAAACAGTTCTTTAAACAATCATAGCCCACCTCCTTAGTTTATTTAAATCTTGCAAAATTAGTTATGCAACAGACAGAAACAATCAAGGAATCAAACACCGTACAGATAAACAATAGAGAAGTAGGGACCATAAAGGCAAAACAATAAAGTAGTATAGATTTTACAATCACGACTGTTGATAAGTGGTTCTTTGCCAGACAGAATGCTATTAAACAAAGTTTTCTTTAAACATCTTAAGATTGTTTCTTTATCCGGTGCTGGTGGGTACTATTAGGAAAGGAGCACTGCCTTAACAGCCCGATATGACACAGTTTTGATATAAATTAGAGGGAATGTGAGGATGTGACTTTCTGCTTCTTAGCTCATGGCTGCTGCTGTCCTAATGTGGCTGCTACTTAGCCAAAGAAAGGGGCCTCAGACCTTACATCTAGGGGTAGCGTTGAAGCTCGTAGATCGCTGTCTGTGTGGAACCATCAGCTATCGACCTGGGTTAAGGAAGGAGATGCAAGAGCTGCAGAGGTTCTTTGAACCTTGAGGGTGGAAATGGCTATGCAGAGAGTCTTCAATATTTCTCCACAGGCTGGAGTAGGGTAAAGTATCTTCCCCCACAGCAGTCTCCAGCATCCAACCCATTGTCATTCTGGGCCCTGGGAACAGGGTTTGCATCTCTGTGCAGATTATTTATTACAATTTCAACCAAGGGAGTAGACTCAGGGCCATGGGTGGCTATTATTGGGCCATCCTAGCAAAAGCTGCTGCATGTGCTTTCCAAAGGTGGGTGCTGCTTTGGGCAGGGAAGGAGAGCTTTCAGAGAACCTAGTTAGCTAGGTCGTCATTATATCTGCGAGAGGTTTATAGCTCCCCAGTGTCTCATCAGCTGCTCATCAGAATGTATTGGTGTCCACAGACCAGTTCCTAGTGGACAGGTGCCTCATCCCTTATAAACCACCATTGCAGTCTGCACTAATTGGCAACCTCGTTGGCAGTTTTGACAGTGAACCTAAGGGCTGAATAGGCCACAGAATCCAAACTCCAGGTCAGGACTGAAGTGCACTGGAGTGAGATGAGCGTAAAGTTTAGACTGCTGCTGTCCATGCTATACCTGATCTGAGGCCTTGGGCTCGATTTTCTTCTCCCACCAGCGTCAGTGGCATTCTTCTTGATTTGCACATAGAGCAGAACTGGGCACCTTGTCTTCAGGGCTTTCAACAACCATGTTCCACCAGCAGTAAATTCCTTTTTTGTTCTTATAAAAGAAATGCTCATCTGTGACAAAATCTCAGGGTTTGCCCACTAGTTATAGAAAGCTGATTAAAATCAAGGTTGAAATGGTGAAATGCTGTTTCTGGCTTTTGTAACTTTTCTGCTTGAATCCTTGTGCTTGACAGAGTGGACTGGAGCTGATGCCAGCTCTCTTTTAAGTTACAATGGAATAACATAACTCTGTATTAACAATACATGTACCACTGCTCCTTACCCCTCAGAGTTCTTGGACTGGAGTGTCTTGAATGTGAGTCAAGGGCAAGAAGCATTAAGGGTTCTCCCTCAACCTGGCAGGGGCTGTGGTGTGAATATTGGGTTACGGGGCAGTGATGTATACTGTACCAGAAAAAGATCCTTGTCAAAGTGCCATGTGCACTAGTTCTCCTGGACGACGCAGTGCCTTTCACCTAGCAAGCAATAAGCATAAACCGGCTGTCGGTTTGTGTTTGGTAAAATGCTGGTGTGTGTTCCTACTGAGATATAGACTTTAATTGGGAGATCTATTCAGATCATTCATACTGTGGTTTCTCAGTCCCTGCTCTTGTACACCTGCCCCCACAGATCTATTAAGCTGTAAGCCTCTGCCAGGTTGAGGGAGAACCCTTAATGCTTCTTGCCCTTGACAAGCCTAGGAGATCAGAATTGCATCCAGATGTGATTTCTATTACCAGTTTGCCTTTGTGGTGCCTTTCATCCAAGGATTTCCAAATGCTTTACAGACACTAATTAAGCCTTGGGATACCCTATGAAATGGGCTGCTGTTATTTCTTTCTTGTATCTGTGTGAATATTTAGAGGTAGAAACATGGCCTGCAGCTATTCCTGTTTGTTGAAGTCCACAAGCTAAGCAGCTTTGCGTAGGTCAGGACTTAGATAGGAGACCTCCAAGGAGCAGTGCTGCAAGATGTTATGTTAGTGATTCAGTAATCAGCATATTTCCATCGGAGCTAGTGGTGAGTTGATGCCCCATTGTGGTATATGGAAACACTACATTGGTTGAGGGGATTTATTATCTATCAGCACTAACGAAGATTCTTCTTTCTCAACAGCTCTGGCCACTGTTAACTTTCAGAAGATGGAGTCCAGCCTCCTGGTCTACCTGGACACAATACAGGTAAGATGAAAAGACTTGTCTTTGTTCAACCTATTCTTATAATTAAAACAGTCGCCTCCAAGCACTGATACCTTTCTTTTGTGGTGGATGCTCCAGGTTCCCCTTCTTATAGGGCCAAATCCCATTGAAGTCAATGGAAAGGTTCCCATTGATATCAGTGGAAGTTGGTTGGGATTTTGATGTGGCTGCACCCCGATGCTCACTTACGGCTTCCTTCCCCGTTTGGTTGTGGAGCTTGGCTAGTGTTTGCAATCTGGGATCTATCTTGGAGGAGGCAGGGGGGAGCAGTGTGCGTGCCATTACATCAGAATTTCTACAGCTGAGGCTTGGCTGATGTAATGCAGAGATGCCAGCTGCAGATCAAGCTCGGAAGTTTGAATGCCTCAAAAATTGAGGATGTTTGGATGTAAGGTTCTGGTTGAGCCCATATTGGGTGAATCCTAATTTCATGATGATCATGGATACTCATAAAATTGGGGTTTGGGCAGCTGGGATTTTCCCAACTCTAAGAGTTCAGTTTCAGAGATTCGATTCTCAGGACAGAAGCCGCAGCTTTTCAAGAGAGGAGCTGCAGTCGTTGCAGCCCTGAGGGGACACAGCCAACCTCCAGTTTACTGAGAATATGGAAAACTTGGGTTGCACTGTATAAAGGTACAGGCAGTTGCAAAATGCAGATTTTGATATGGGTTGGGTATTCAATAACTAGCCCCCCCAACCTCCTTGTTCAATTATACAGTGTTTGGAAAGAGGCACTAGTTCAGCTGCATCTGTAGGAAATGGCATGGTGGGAACAACTGTGGTGGAAGAGCAAGATGCTAAGATGTCCATGGTAGATTTGCTACATCACAAAGCCACCAGCGACATGTGATTAAATTATTCCCCTTTCCCGAATTGAATTTGCAGCATGAGGTCTGTGTTTGTCTGCCCTTTTTAGTGCTTAACGGATTTGAATGTCTGGTAATTCTTTTTCTAATATTGAGTGATCGATTAAACAATTAAAGTGAACAAGTTCTGGCAGGAGAAGGCAGGACTCCACAGCAGGCTTTTTGGCAAGCGTGTCCTTCACAGTCGTAACCCAGTGCCTCTTGCCTACTGGTGGGGAGAACAGATGGCATTCTGAAGTGTTCTGCTGGTGTCTTGAGGTATCCGTGAGCAGATATCCTATTTCCAAGTCCTGATCTGACTCCCCTCACCTGAATTTTCATTGTTCCATTACATATGCTGCTGTTGATCCACTGAAGAGAGGCCAGAATAATTTCACTTTGGCAGCATTCCTGTTTTCCATGTTCTCTCCGCTTTTGAGTATTAATATGCAGATAGCACTGGATCTTGCAACTGGAGACCTCCTTTCCTGCAGCTGGAGGGCTCTTTATGCAAGTGGAGATAGCCTGATGTTTATGGCTTTCCTTTAAAGAGGATCGTGCAGTTCTGGCTGACTTACAGGATCCTTGGCATTGTTCTGTTCCTGGCTTGAAATACCTTCTCTTCTGTCCTGTAATAGTGAATTGTAGCCAGCTATCGTATCCCCTCCACTGTTTATGAACGAGGAGGTGTTGGGAAGGGTCTTTGGATTCTTACTAAATATCTGAGGGATTAAAGGTAATTTAAAGTTCAGCCCCCTGTTTATCAATTCTTTTATTGTGTAAGGACGAAGTATTTCTCAAATCAAACGAACTCACTAAGCAGAGTGAAGGCTCCTTCTGTTTGCCAAGCTGCTTGATTCACACGTAGTCGCAGCCATGTCGAGAGCAGGCTAAAAATAAAAGGTCCTGTGCCTATGACACAGCCAGCCAAGTCGGGGTCAGGCTGAGCAACATCTTTTCAGAAGTATTTAATCATCGAGGGGCCAGTGAATTGCCACTCAGGCTGCGCTGAACTGCAGCCTCTTTGGTGCGGCCAGTGCGCAGGCACAGAGTTCAGTCTCCTCTGATAAAGCTAATTGAAAAGAGGGTCTGGATTGCAGAGTTCATGGAATGGATTCCATGAGCTGATTGGGCCTCGTGTGTGTAGCCTCTATTATCCTAGCTTTGCCAGCCTACCTCGGTCCTCCCCTGCTACCTCAATCTTAGCTTTGTCGACACGTTCCCGTCTTCACCTGCAGTACCTCCACCGCCTATTGTTCCACTTCATGGTACCACCCAGCTCTGCCAGTGCATCTCAGCCCTGATCTGCCGCCTTCACACCGCTGTTCCAAGCCTGGGCCTCTCCTACGCAGGCATTGCCAGACTCTTTGGATAAGCTAAGGTGGTGAACTGTGTTAGATTTCTGACTCAAATCAAATTTAAGCCCAGGTCTTCAAAGGACACCAAGCAGTGTATTAACCTATTGTGCACTTACCTTTGTCCTTTTGTAGCTGATGCAATGGGCAGTGGAGGTGATGTCTTGAGACTGTCAGGCAAACGGTACTAGCTCCATTCCTGCCCTCCACTGGAGTGATTCAACGCTCTAACAGTCCCCAACGCTTTAACAGGAGTGGGTTGGGGAATTGGTGAATGAGCACTTCACTCGAAGAGCAGCTTGGTTGTGAGATGCCACAGAAGTGAAATGGGATCCAGTTTTATTTTTTAAACCATGGCAAGCTCCTCTTTAATTTCATCCTTTTCCCTCCTCCTCCATCACCTTCCCTTTCTCCCCTAAATGCCAGCCTGGACAGATTTGCAGAAATGCTTTGTGACTCTGGGTTGTGACCTGTCTGTCCTATCATCTCCTTTATTTCCACTTGGAATCTAACTGGGACTACATGTTCTTGGAAACTTTGAAGGGCAAATACAGCCATTTCCACCTGGCTTTGACACACAGTCTAGAGAGGTTCTGCTGTAACTAACCATGCCATGCTAAGCAGGCACTGGAGCAAGTAGTAGCTTGTTCTCCACCAACCTCCTAGTCACTGTGGATCATAAGGTACAGCATGACCTTTGGAGAACAGCGTTCCTTCTGCAACACTAGTTAATTATAGGGGTTGGGCGGGCTGACCCTGTGCATTCTTATGGAGTCTGAATCGCAGGTTTGTTTGTCCTTGTTATGGTCTCTTATTCCAGGTGGTGATTAAATTCCTTGATTGATAATGTATATTATCAAGAGCTGCTCTGAACCTGGAGCAATTAGAATATCACAGCCACCTGCGCTTCCATTTCTTTAATTCTCGTTACCGTATCCCTTTCACATAGCCTCAGATAACCCCTACATATCAAACACAAGGTGAAATTGCCTTGACTAGAAATAAACATCCTGAGTGGGGAGTGCTGGCAAATCTGATCACACATGGAACGGTTTGGTGTGATGGGGCCAAGCAGAATTCCGTAGGAGGTAAAGGAGCTGGCGAGCAGTGAAAAAAGGGAAGCAATTGCTTTTTAATGAAGACCTAATTCCTGTAAAGGCTAATGCTTTCCTGCCATCACCATATGTGGCATTAAAAAGGCATTAAGCCGCTAAGGTCTGCTGTTCCCACCTTGGCAAGCATTGGTTACAGCACACCTGCAAACTCCTAAAGTGCAGTGGTGTGGCCGATAAGTAAACCTTTATAAATGTGAATTTCTAGTAAAAACTAAACCATGGCAGTTATTTTTTTGCTCCAGTCACTCAAAGCCATGCTATGTGGAACTATGTAATGTCACCTGTTTGTTTGTTTGTTTGTTTTTTTAATTGCTTTGTGTTTCACTTAGGATGGTGTGATCATAGGAGCCCATGCGTGCTGCAGGCTCTGCTTTGCCCATCTGTCCTGCATGTTTTGTCGCTAGATCTTTTCTGTCATATTAGGAAGAAATCCTTTTATGAGCTTTTCCCCCAAACAGCATTCAGATGATGGATCTCTAGAAATCAGAGGTGCTGAGCAGTGGATCACCATGCCATCTCACCCATTTAATTCTGTGGTTTCTTTTTATAACAGCAAAATAAGCCAAAGATGGTGATGGAGTATTGGACTGGATGGTTTGATAGCTGGGGCGGCCCTCATAATATCTTTGATGCAGATGGTGAGCACCATATATTTTCATCACACACTTAAGGTTTATTGCTGAATACACTGCCCTTAACAAAAATGGCACAGTAACTCTGTCTGCATCAGGTTTCCTATCCAGCAACGACCCTAGCTCTGTGCAAGTCCCTGTAAATTTATAACCTCTTTAGTGGATTCACACATTGCTGTGTTTTTGGCTTTTTTTTAATCCCTGTCAATGTAAAGCAGTGATTTTTTCAAATAAGTTTGTTTGTCAATGGGAGTTTCTCCACTGACTTCAGTGTGCGTTGGAACAGGCCTGTAAAGCACTTTGAGATCCCAAAATGAAAGGTGCTTTAGAAGAACTGAGTATTGTTTGTTGTTTGGGCAAAAAGTAATGGATACTGGACTAGTGAAAATGGCCATCTGTAGACCACGATGAATGAATTTTCAGCATTGCATGGTACCTGACGCCATGACTTGCCATTAAAATTAACAGGAGCCCAATGGCTTTGTTCTGATGATCCATATACTTATATGGCTCCCATAACCACAGAATCTGAGTGCCTCACTATGAATGAATGCATCCTTACAACACCCATGTGGACAGGGAAACCGTTTTAGTAAATTTGTAAAATGGGAAACTGAGACACAGAAAGATGAAGTGACTTAGCTTAGGTCACAGAGGGAGTCTGTGGCAGATTTGGTAATAGAGCTCAGATTTCCTGACTCCTAGCTCAGTGCCTTAACCATTTCCTCCCTATTTTGTGGAAACTGAATCTTTCTGAGGGACCTTTATTCTGCATATGTATGCTACAGCGGTAGTAAAAATGACACAAGGATTTTATGATCACTCTGACAATACATTATGTGCGTGGTAAATAGATTTGTTTTCACTCCAACAAGAATATTTTACCTTTTGTGGGTGATATGATCAACATAAAACTCATGCAAGCAGAGTACTTCCAAAAAGATTGTGTCCCATTTCAGTTCATACACTAAGCAACAAGGTAAATAAATATATCTTAAAAAATAAAGGAACCTTAAATAAGTTGGTCATGGCATAACGTATTTAAAATAGCAATGTCTTAAAGTACCTGTCTCCTTTCTGTGCAATTGTCTGGGTAGCTATGTCATCAGTATAGCAAATCAAGGTCCTTTCTTAAGCAGAATTCCCACTGAATTCCATAAAAGCTTTGCCTGAGTTGGGAATGCAGGTTGTGTTGGATGGGGCATGTGTGATTTATTCCTGCAGAACATTTCAATTGGACAGGTTGCCCTATATAAGTTGTAAATGACTGAAGTTACCCCAGGCATAAAGTGGGCTCTTGAGGCATTAGGAGAGGGGGATGATTGTAAACAAAATGCTTGATTTTTTGAAATTCTTGGACTGCTGACTTGTTTAGTCCATACTCGGTTTACACTAGCTTCTTGATTTATGATGCCCTGAACCCTTGTTTGGCGTTTTCCTTCCTTTATAGATATGGTGAATTCTGTAGCAGATGTCCTCAAAACAGGAGCATCCATTAACCTCTACATGTTCCATGGGGGCACCAACTTTGGCTTTATGAATGGTGCTCTGGATTTTGATGAGTACAAGCCAGATGTCACCAGCTATGGTGAGTTTTCATTCATTACCTCGCTTGTGCTCCCATTGCAAACCTGCAGCAAGGGTATGACCTTTGGGCTAGCTGCAGCTGATGAAAAGCTCTATGTCCATCACTTTTTTTTGAAGGATCAGGGTGCTGTGTCTGAGGACAGACCTTGAACATGATACCATCACCCAAACAGGAGAGAAGACCCTGATCTCGGCTCATGTGGGAAGATAGTGTAACTGTGACAAATGGGTTTCCTTTAACATTCCATGCTTCTAATCTTGTTCCAGTACTTAAGGGAACCCTTCACTGTGAATAGAGTTGGAAACCTCTGGGGTAGATAAAGACATCGTTAACATCAAGTGGTGCTGTTTTCTTCTCTTTTTCAATTAACAATTAAGGAGAGACTACCTGAAACCTCTATCACCAAAACAGTTGTTTGATTTGACTTTTAACAATTTGAATAGTATCCTACAGCAGTTTTCATCCCAAAAGTCGATCACCAAAACTATTGACTTTATCTTACATGGAGTTAAGGGCAGGTGCAGAATGTGACCCTCAGCATGTGCAGCCATCTCTGGGGAGGAGAGCAGCAGGCACAACACAATACAGCAGTGTGGGAGAAGAGGAAATTTTGGCTTAGGACCCGAAGGCAAATCTGTGCTCTTATGGAAAGGTGCCTGGGCCCAAGCAAAGCAGATAGGACCTCTGTCCATTTACTGTATGGTACTTTCCTCAGCGTGTTTATATTGGATGGAAGAAGGACTGACTGGAGCTTGCTGTGATTTGAGCCTGTGAGTGCAGGAAGTGGAAAGATTTCATACCTGAAACATAGGCCTTTAACATGCATCCATATTTCTTCCCCTCGTCTTTGGCTTTCGGTAACAGTACAGAATGTATTTTATTTGTCAACCAGTTGAATGAGGCAGGGGAAAAGCCATAAAGCATGATGGAAGAATGCATGATGCTGGTATATGGGAGAGGAAGGGCTCTATTGTGTCCTCAAACTTTAATGCACTGATGCCCTTGACTTCAGAAGGGCATTTTAGAAGTGAATGTGGGGAGCAGATTTCGACCATACATATTTGCTACACCAGCAGTAGGCATGGGATCAAAGCTGTTTCTCTTTATTTTATTCCCATCTTCACAATCCCGTTACTGTTAAGTACTTGTCTCTTTCCACACAGTGGGGCAATCTCTCAGGTCCTGTCTGCATTCAGGAACTTTGCGCTGGTGTAGTTACATTGCTATAGCAATATTGATGCAGATTTCCTTAATGCTAACAAGACCTGAGATAAACATGTTACTTCTTTGGCTCCGACCTCTCGCTGTACTTTACAAGGGAAAATGCGTCTGAGTACTTTCCTAAAGCTGCTGATGCCCTGTGACAGGTGCATGCTTGTTTTCCAGACTACGATGCTGTGCTGACAGAGGCTGGAGACTACACGTCTAAGTTCTTCAAACTCCGTCAACTCTTCACCAAGATCATAGGTGATAATCAACCTCAGAGCTGCTTTTCTACCCCTTAAATGTGGGCCTGTGCTATGCCAGAGAAGCTTTAAAATTGGCCACCAAGGGTCCCCACTGCTCCCTGCACAGATGTGTCCAGCTGATTATTTGGAAGCATTTTCTGAAGCGTGGGAGGACCAGGGAGGTAGACCATCTTGTTACTGAAATGGCTTTTCAGCTAACTTCCGAGCAGTGGGAAGGACACGTGCATTTAACAGTCTCCACAGGCAGCAGGAGTGTGTCACGCCAGCAAACTTAAAATAAATGCAAATCTGGAGGAGATGCGTTTGTTGTACAGATCCCGTTTGTATACTATTCTCTCTAGAGTTGGGCAGGTGGCTCTCACTGCTGAATAAAAATGCCAACCCTTGCCCAGCTTTCAGTTTTGCTCGTGCTTTCTTTGAGGTGGATACAGTGCTCTGTTTGATCCCATAGGGAGGTTGATTAAAGACATTTTCAGAGGCAGAGCTGTGGTCTAGAGGTAGAATCAGGGAGGCCCCTTACCCCCTTGTCGTCTTCTGCAGCATCTGCCTAGCAGAACTGAAATAACACCTGCCTTGTTTCTGCATTGTAGGGCAGCCTCTGCCCCTCCCTCCTATGATAACAGGAAAAGCATCATATGGCGCAGTCCTGCTGCAGCAATATGTCTCTCTGTGGGAGGTGCTGCCATCTATTGTAGAGGTAGGTACTGCCCTGGCAGCTGGAGACTGTGCCAAGAAACACACTGCACTATGAAATATTATCTTATTCTGAAGGATCTCAAAGTGCTTCAAAAACTCTGTGTATATATAGCAGCATTGAAAGGCAGCTGCCTCTGGGGTGAAGGAGGTCAACCAGTTTGTTTACCACACGCTGGACAAGAATGGGGAGGAGATGGAATCTTTTGGCTAAGAATACTAGAGCCTTTCATCTCTGAAATGCTACATGATCCTTAATGTGATGGGGAAGACCTGTGTTTTAAGGTCTTAACAGAAAGACCTCAGTACAGAACGCTGTATGGAACTCCCATTTATTTACCTAGAAGGAAGATGTGGGGCTGTTAGGATTTGAACCTGTGGTTTCAGAGATGCTTGGCATTGCAAATACGGTGCTTCACCCATTATGTCACCTTCTCCATTTGACCAATATTCTGAGCTCATTGTAGCTCCTTCCGTCTGACCACTTCAGAGCTTTACAGAACCCTCCACAATCCCTCTGTGCCTTAGTCCCCCGGAGTGTTAAAATAGAGATGATATCTATGATATCTGCTTTTTTAGTCACAGGACGAGTCAAGAGACTAGCACAAGGTTGCACAGCAAGAGAAACAGGAATAGCACTCAGGAGTCCTGCCTCCTAGCCCCTTGCCCTAGCCATTACACCAAAACGTCCTCTGACATAAGAAAGCAGGAATCAATTATTTTAAATATTCAGCTCAGACAGAACAAGAAGTAATGGGTTTAAGTTGCAGCATGGAAGAAGCTTTCAGAACCGTAGGCAAAGGAATGGGTTGCCAGGGGAAGCTATGAAATCGCCATAATTGAGCCATGTATATCTGATGAAGGCTTAATGTCTGTCTAATAGGGATGGTGTTGGAAGGATTGAAATTGGTCATTTAGCTGAGGTTCTTTGCACTTCAAGAGGCAGCTGTCGAGTAGGATTTTTGTAAATGTTGCTTTGTGGGACATAGCAGCTACTTGGCTGAATGATGCTGTCCATGTGCAGCCTGTCTCCTGTCCCACAGGGTCTCCCTTTGCAGTAACTTGTTCCTCCTTTGCAGCCCGTTAGGTCAGAGTTCCCGGTTAACATGGAGAACCTGCCAGTGAATGATGGCAACGGGCAGGCCTATGGGTATACGCTCTATGAGACGGTCATATCTGGCGGAGGGCAACTGCATTCCAGGGACCACATCCGGGACCGAGCGCAGGTAAAACATACAGGGCAGTTGTGATTCTGATTCCACAGACAGGCAAATGGCTTGGCTGTGGTAGTTGGGCATGAAATAGGCCAGCCACAAACCAAGGTGGTAGGCGTTCCCTGAACGGAATTATGATTCCCTTATGCTATTCATAACCATCCTCCAGCCTGTCTAAATCTCAGGTTCAAAGTCCAAGTCTGTTTAAGCTCCAATAATACCAGCTCAAATAGCCCATAGCTGATCAGATCTGTCCTCCGAAGTTAATGACAGGAAATTACTGTGCATTTTTAGAAATTCCTTGACTTGCCCAGCATTGCAAAATGAGTCAATGGCAGATCTGGGAATAAAACCCAAGTGTCTTGACTCCCATGAGACAATGCTTCCTCCCCTTTTATGGCCCTAATCCTTTATCTAATACACCCGTGTTTGAAATGGTCTAGAATTCTGCTTGTCTGCTGTGCTGTCTTCTGCAGGTATTTGTTAACACTGTGTTCATTGGCTACCTTGATTACAACACTGTGGAGCTGTCAATTCCCGAAGGACAGGTAAGGAATGCGAGACCACTCATATTGTACGTAGGGAATAGAATTGCAACACAAAACCACTCCCAAAAATGCATAGAGCCTTGAAATATTTCTGCTACCAGCTTCATTCAAACCAGTGAAGCAGCAGCATGAGACACAGAGCAGTCGTTGTACTCAAAGCAGAAGTGACACCACAGTTGGAGTAGAGAGTGGTTTAAAATATCAAGTTATCCTTTTGAGATGGGGAAATGCTTTTACAAAACTCCAGGCTGCAGGTTCATTTCAGATGATGCACTAAGTTTAACCCCCTTCCTGCCACACCCACAAACTGCAGGCAGCCATGAGATGGAACAGAATACGCAGGCTGTACGTTGCTAGGCACAAATCACGCTTCAGTCTTTTTACTTAGGTCACAAGTGAAATGAGTTGGCTAGGTCTCACTTGTGTTCTGAGCCCACTCGGCCTGCATCGCAAAACCACTGAATAGTCTGGCCGTATGAGTAGTACGTCTAGCAGTAGATATGCATTGGCAGAGTTGTTAGTGGCACCAAGGGCTTGCACTGGGTGAGTGGGTGGGAATTTCGGCGGTCAGGATTGTGTCTCGTGGTCAGAGCTGTGTGGTGTGGTGTTGGACACACGCTTTCTGGCTCTACAGACTGTTCCACTTTCACAATGCACTAACATTTAACAGCAAAATATCTCCGTTTCCTAAGGCTGAGCTTTCCTCAGTGCTGCAGTCACTTGCAGCTTGGTGCCTGGCATCGCCGGTGCAATCATAGTTCAGTAATTTGTAGTACCGTAAACAGCTGCCAAAGCTACTGGTGCAAATGCCACCCCCTCTCCCCCCCCCCCGCGCTGGAGTGATCCACTGATTTCTCTCTTTGCCCAACATGGCTGAGCTGGCACTTGGCTGTGCACTGATTCAGCAGAGGCTGATCTGTTCTTTGCAGGGTTTCAGGCAGCTCAGGCTTTTGGTAGAGAACTGCGGGCGTGTCAATTATGGACTTATGCTGAACGAGCAGCGGAAAGGTAGGTTAAGCTCTCTCCTTCCTTTCAAGCTGGGGCAGGGGCCTGAGTGCTCCGGTAAGGGCTTCCTTTTGAATCTGTCTTTAGCAAGGACTTAAAAACGGAAGACTTTTTTTTTTTTTTTTTTTTAAATGGTTCCTACCCCTCAGAAACAAACATTCCAGATTGAACGCTAAAATCCTGTGTCTTGGATTGAGCAGTATGCAGACACGGAAGAATTTCACTGTACCTGGCTAATGCTATTTAGCTTTGTAGTCCAGCAATAGAAGGCAGCGAGTGGGGGTTGTGGGCTGGGGTGGCGGGGAGAGGCTGATAAAAGTTCACTTCTTGACCATAAGTTCAAACATGTCCAGGGTGGTAGCTGAAATGTGATAATTACTCAGTGGTCTTTGTGAATAGGTCCATCCCCCATGAAATGGGCTATCTTAAAGACCTTCACAAATCTCACCCTCCTTATAACAGTTGCCAATCCCCAATGGTTCAGATAAAGGTGGGGTGCCCTTCCTCTCACTCCATGATGTACACGTCTAATTGTGTGGTGTCATGTATGGGGGGAAGGAATGCCTTCTTGATCCTGTTTCTGCTCTGAAATTTGGAGAACAAGATGATCTTGGTTTGCATTATGGGTTGTGTCCAGCTCAGTGGATTGCAGTAAAATGTTTATGCCAGTAGAGCTGCGGACTGGGAATCAAGACTCTTGGGTTCTGTTTTATAGGGGGAAATGCAGGCTGAAACTTTCAGAGCAGCCTAGTGAATTTAGACACCTCTTTCATTAGCTTTAATGAAAGAGATGTGCCTAAATCCCCTAGACTGCTTTGACAATCTCAAGCATCGTCTTGTAGGTAACGTTCTGGATGGGAGCCAGGAGGGATGGGTTCTGTTCCCAGCTCTGCCCTAGACCTCTTGTGTGATCTTTATTCTGTGTGTCAGTTTTCCCCATCCACAAATGGGGATATTTCACCTGCCTCATAGGAGGTGCTTTGAGATCCTTGGATGAAAGGTACTGGACAAGGCATTAGTGGTACCAGGATGTCGCATTTTCTTCTGAGTATTGGGAAGTAACTGATGTGCTGTTTTAAAAAAAAAAAAAATCTAGGTATGGGCAGCCCAATAAAAAAATCAATGCACTGTGTGCGCCAACAGTACTTTCTGTCGGGAGAGCGTTTCTTATCTCAGTGAGTTAAAGCAAAGGATGGAGAGGAGAGGCCAAAGAGTGACAGCATTCCCCACTTAATCTGTATGAGCAATAGGACCACATGGGCTCTAATGCCATTGCAGGGCATGACAACTTTTCATAGCCCACTGTTCCTTCTATTGAAATAGGAAGGATCTGTCAGCTTAGTTGCTTCTCAGCTCTTTATTACCTCCATTTCTCTTGCAGGCTTAATTGGTGACATCTTCCTGAATAAAACCCCCGTGAGGAACTTCAAGATTTACAGTCTGGAGATGAAACCTAGCTTCTTGGAAAGGTTTGTGAAAGATATGTACAAATATCTAAATTATTCGTGCAGATGAAGAGGCCATATAAATAGTCTCATTTACACAAATAATTTGGCCGAGGTGCACAATCTAGTTAGCAGTTACATGTGCCGGAAAGGCAGCCCCTAGTGAATCTTCATGCTGACAGATCCCTTCCTGCTGACAAATCCCTTCCTGATAACACCAACTCAAATTGTACAGAAGCTTGCAACACTTATTATTGCACTTTTATTTAGGGTCCAATGCAATCCCCATTTGAATGGGATGGAAAGACTGTCACTTACTTTAATTGATGTTGAATCAGGCCTATACAGATGTGGCCAATCCAAACCCTCCTGAATTTTGTAGAAGTTCGGGTTTTTATCTGGATCAGAAATTTGGGGTTACTGAACACTTCAGCAAAAGACATCCCTCCATGGATAGCGAGGGGGGAGTAATTTCAGGAAGCTCCTAACATTGATGGCTTCCCCTTATTTCATGTTTTTAAATTGTTGTTCTTCAGTGTTAAATTCTAAAGCAAAATAATCTTGGAGAAGTAACTAGTCAGGATTCTGTCATTTGAGCAACAGACACTTGAAAACAAACTCTTAATGCATCAGTCACCTTATGGACTCCTGCCAAAAATCTCAAAAGGGTTTGTTGTTGGAATGCTAGTATCACCAAATAATATAACAAATTGGTAAGGATCTAGGACTGCACAGCTGTCCTTTTGCTGCATGCTGTGGACACTTGGAACTTAACAGTGACAGAAGGCGTAAAACCCCAGTACTTCTGCTGGAAAGCTGCAAGCGCCCTCACCGTACTCCCACCCACTTGAGCCAGAGGAGAGAATCTGTTAGTTATTGACACTGCAGGGCTGAGACACACACAATTGTGTTCTTATTCTGTCCAGTAGATGGCAGCCATGTGCACACTCGCTCTAGTCCGTTTTTTACACTAATTCTCATTTTAAGTCCTATAATGTCAGCAGTTTCTTTCTTGTACTCCAAATTAAACTACATTTTTAGATTTTTTTTAAAAGGTAGAAAGTTCCTTGTATATCTAATTCTGATCTGAAATAAATTTTGATGGCCAAGTGGTAAGCTCTTTTAAAAAAAAAAAAAAAAAAAAAAAGAGTTTCTGTGGGCAGTGCTATAACAAGCAGTGTTAAATATTCTAAGTGAGGGTTTTGCAAGAGGTTCTCTTTGACAGGGTGAGCTGTGCCAGCTTTGTGCTGTAGGGTCGTTAGAGAAGGATATTCCGAATCAAAGGCATAGAAGCGAGGGAGCTGCCATACAGGCATAAAAGCAAGATTAGCCAGCCGTATGAGGAGATACTAGCAACTGACCATTAGCAATGAAACATCCTAGGTAGAAATCTCTGAGTGGGAAGCCGAAGTATGCTGTATTGAAAATGGGATTGTTCCAGGCTTAGTTCAGTAACACAGTGGAATTCATATTGTACTAGGTCAATAATTCCCCTGAATCCAGGGATAATGGTGAACAAGGATTGGAGAGAGCGTGTTCTGATAAGGTATTGAGGCTCTTTTGGCATTCCTAAACTCCTCACTTTCTCTCTGCTTCATCACCACCCCGCCCCTGCCCCGCACCATACCCGTGGCACCAGAGGGCAAGAAATGATGCAAACTTTGAGCATACAGAATGACTTGCTAATATCCCCTGATGTGATCAAAGCTGCCCTGCCATTATGCATTCCAGAATAGACTTGATGCATCTCTGCTGGTTCAGATAGTGATTTCTGATCCCATGAGCTAAACAGGATTGGACTTGGTTAATACTTGGATGGGAGACAACAACCAAAAACCCAGGGCTAATGGATGTGATGTGTTTGATTTGGTAGGTGGCATTCACGAATACCTGACCCAAAGACCCAATATAGTTTTAGGGGGCCCTGGCCCTATGGGGGAGCTGTTTGGGCTGAGTCTTTAAAACTGAGGCCTGATCTATTTGAGGACAATAAAGATCCTGCAGTGCTTCTCAGAAAAGCAGAGCATTCACCGGAGTGTCCTAACCAAAGCTCCCCCTATGTAATTACATTTGGCCATCATAACATTGCATCCTACGATTTGGGGGATTTCTAAGGTATTTCTAGAGCACCAGTCACTGTAATAAATATCTAAATGCTAAATACAGTGGCCTAGGTTTCCATAGCATTCTACAGAGGGTATCACGGTCTAGAAACCTTGACTTGCCTTCTGTGTAGGAGCAGTTCCTTGGTGCTGGTGAAGACAGGAAGGCTGTAGCAAATAGGTTTGTAGTGTGCTCCCAAGACAAAGGCGTTTTGGTTCAAAAATTGGAAGAAGGATCTTGGGTCCTAAACCGTTGTCATGCTGCAGATTGTTACACATGGTGTGTTCCTCCCCAGAGGTGGCTGCATTTTGGTGGTAGGGGTGTGTGTGTGGGGTGGGGTTATATACAACTTTAGAAGCACTTTAGAAATTGTGGTGTTTAATATTGATATAAAATATTACATTCTTTAGTCTAAAAGGAATTGCAACCTCTATTGTAGTTACGAGTGTGTGGCTGTCTCCATGCTCAGTCCCTGTTTTTAGTTACTCATAAGTTTCTTTTCCAGAACTCTTTAATTTTGGCAGAATTTTTCAGTCTTTGTCTCTTACACCAAAATAAACAAGGTAAGGTAAAGCTTGAAGCAGGGGAAATTGAAATAATTCAGCAGATTATGTGTATAGTTTAAAAAAAAACTTTAATGGCCGAGAAAACCTTTAAACAGCTTTATAATGCAAATAGTGGGGTCCAAAAAGTGAACTGTAGCCTTCAGCTAGTCCTGTCTGAAGGTGGCAGTGTCCTTTCTTGTTCCAGAAGAAGGTGTTTTTGATTTCAGTGAGTTATGAGCCTTTGACAATTGTGCAGTAGGTATAATGTGGGGGGTGGTTTTTGCATTGTGTATTTTAAAACCTAGGCTTGTAACATGTATCTGGGGCAAGTACTGGCTGCACAAGGGTGATGTGGCTAATCTAGGCCCTGATTGAGCATGAGGAAGTGCTTTGCTGAACTGGAGCTTTAGTTTTGTCAAGAGAAGTCTAGATAAACACACTGGAAGGAAAGGATGGAGGAAGGGCTTTTGCAGACGCTCCAAACCGTGGAGGGGCAGTTTCCCCATAGGACACTTTATCTGAGTGCCTGAGGTCAGCTGGTAAAGCGTTCAGCATTAGGCCAGATTGTGCTGGAGCCCCATTTTTACCAGTGAAGTCTGAGCAACTTTTCCTGGGGAAGTGTTCATTAGATCACAAGGCTTCATCTTTTGCTTCATATCACTAGCCTCTGGGCATGCTTATTGTCTTTTAAAAAACATTCTACAACATAGAGAGCAGAAATCGATCAAAGGCAACTTAAACTCCTAAACCTCAGAAGAAACTCACTGCCTCTCGTGCCACTTACTCAGGGTGGAGATAAGCCTCCGAGTATACCCTGAAAATAATTCTGACGTTGTCACACCAATAGAGGAAGAGATTTCCAGAGCCAGGAGCCCGTCAGTGTTGCTCTCTGCATTTCCCTTCACCCCCCAAAAAGATAATTTGAGTTAGCTAACTGTCATTAGCTGGTGGGTTAAAATAGCAATGAAGACATGCCCGCACAGCTTCTTCTTCACGTTAGCAGCTCAAGTTCAGCCCTACGCTCTCCTATAGACTTTAAATCCAGTGTTAACCCAGGTTAAAAGCCGAGTTGCCATGCCTTCACTGCTGTTCTAACCTGAGTTAAGAACACACACTTTTTTTTTGCAGTGTAGCCACACACTAAGAATGCACTGTTCCTAACTAACTACTTACCTAGCCAGAGTTTAAATCGGGCCTGACAGTATCCCATCTGTTCTCTGCTGCTACAAGGACACTCCGGGAACGTAGTGGGCACTTCAGCAATACCCAAGATGGATCCCGATAGCGTAACATCTGCGCCTTGAACTGCACCAGGAAACTGGTCGACAGCCAGTGTGATCTGAGAGATGGGAAATGGATGAGTTTGTAGCAGGGATTTTTCACTTGCAGAGCAGAGAAAGCAGTTGCAGCACATCTGTGTCTCACTGCATTCACAATGGAGACCTTCACCTCGCTGACCCAGAAAGGTGAAGACCGAGACCTCTCTCACAGGGGGATTAACTTGGAAGTAAGGAAAGTGGTAGCCAGGTGCCTGCCTTGAATGCACTGCCAAGTCCCCGTGCTGCATGCTGAGTATTCATCCCTAAGCCAGTGGGCAGCAGCTACTTCACATTTCAGGCATGGATATGAATAGCTACTTCATTGTAAATCCTCTACAGTGGCCTCCTGTTTGAAGTGATTCCAAGGCCAGCCCTAGACCCAGGAATACTGCCTGTCAGGAAGTTGCTTTCCTTCTGTTAATGGTTTGTCTTTCCCTCACAGCCTGCGAGGTATTACTGCTTGGAGCACGATCCCGGATTACGCCGTGGGCCCCGCGTTCTTCCGAGGAAACCTGCAAGTGCAGTATCTGCCTCAGGACACATTCCTGAAACTCGAGGTGAGTCTCTTAGTTGCCATCTGTTTCTCTTCATGGGGCTGGAAAGAGACCCTAGCATACAGCTCCAGCATGCCGTAGGGCAGCCCAGGCACCATGTAGTGCTCTTCACCGGTCTGTGGTAAAGCAAGCTACCTGTGGAGGCTGCAAGAAGCCTGCTCCTAAAGATGCCAGGTGTTCAGTGAACCAGGGCCTCCATCTTTGCAGGCCCTGCTGCAACAAATGAGGGTGATTCTGGCCTGCCTATCTAACAGCATCCAGGCAGAGCTAGTAACGAGCAGGGCTTTGTGTAAGTTAGGTGCTATTCCTTTTCCAGGAGCAAAGGGCCATGAGCACAATGCTGTAAGTACCTGAGTTTTTGGTGAGGCATGGGGCAAATCACTTCCCTGCTCTGTGCTGTCTGTAAAAGGGGATGATGCTGCGTGACCTCCGTCAAAGGAGAGGTCTGATGGTGGCGCTATTTGTGTATAGCACAGAAGATAAAAGTGCTGTGTGTACTGTTAAATCTTGAACTTCTTCCTCTGTGTATTTTATTCAGTCCCCCAGCGCAATCTGTGCTTTAATTGTTCCTTAACTAATGCCCTTCATGTCTGTGTAGTTTACAGGACAAAGTATATAGATAGTGTAGCATCATATTAACGTGTTGCTTGAAAAGGGTGCAGGAAATGGTAGGGGAAGACCTCAAAGAGGCTCTCAGGGATAGGATATTTTGCCTTGAATTGTGGGGTTTGTTTGTTTTTAATGAACCTGCTCTTTGTTGCAATCTGGCCCATTCAGAAGACCAAAGCTTGGACAGTTTACCATTTGCTTTTAGAAATATTATTTGAGCCTCAGGGCTAAGACATCTCCAGCAGAAATGAGTTGACAGGATCCTGGGAGTGGATGCTTTGGTTTGAGAGAGCAGTTGCTTCAGTAATGCTGCTGTGCTGTCTTTATTTTAGGGCTGGGAAAAAGGAGTTGTGTTCATCAATGGAGAGAACCTAGGACGCTACTGGAAAATTGGACCCCAGGAAACACTCTACCTCCCTGCAACTTGGCTACAGCCTGGGAACAATGAGGTGAGGAGGCTCTCGATTTAAAAACATCCTTCGACTCATGACTGTCTAAGGACAGCTGGGAATGCACAGTGCCTTAAAAACTGACCTTAATCTGACTACACAAAGCATTGGGGGTTTAGCTCCATCTAAGGTTGGGCTTCCAGAAGAGTTTCAATGTTCCTTGGCTGTCAGAACGAGAGAGCAGCTGTGGTGCATATAGTGGCTTTGGATCGGTATTGCATATAGACATAGAAGGGCAGCATCACTTACATAAAAAGCAAGACCACCTGATTTGGGATTGGTGTCTATAATGTTTACTCTTCACTACGGTGACGTCTCAGTGCAGCCCAGGGTGTCAAATCATGGGAGTCTGAGAAGAGTAACTATAAGGATCCAGGGTTTGGATACACACTGGAACCCATGGGCCACATTCCTTTCAATGGGAGCATCCTGCTAAACTCCCCCCAAACTCAGGCTTGATTGTCGAGTCCCAAAAATATTTCCTTGAGGGAAGGGCCAGGAACTGTCATTTTAAAGGGATTCTCTCTCCTCCCCCCCCCATCCCCAATCTCTTTATTCCCTAGATTATCGTTTTTGAAGAGCGCTCCGCAGGCCGGATCATACAATCCGTAGATCTGCCTTATCTAGGAAGGACCCACTATATGGACTGAGCAGGAGAACTGCCTCCCCTTTGGTTCATCTTGGATGTTCCTTGGTGTATGTGGGGGGAAGCACCGACTGGCTTGTTAATTTCCACTAGCTCTGTGTAAAAGATTTGCTCCCTGGCAATGAGTTTAGGCAGTAGAGCCAGAGCACTCTGAGAGGTGAGTCCATGACTTTATCAAGGGACATGGAGCTCTCCATATTCAACACTACAGCTGGCCTCGAACCTGAATCAGTGGCTGTGATGTAATGGACAATCCAAAGGCAAGAGTAAAATAGGGTGTTGTGGGGGAGGGAACCATCTAAACTGAGCTGACCCCAGCCAGCTGTACGAGACTTTAACATAGTCTATGTGGGCATCGCCTGTTTGAATAAAAGGGGAGAGAATTTCTGTGATAAATGGAAAAACCACCTTAGGAATGCTCTGCTGTGCTTTCAGGAGAAACAGCCTTTCTGTGTAGAGAAGAGGGCTTGGTTTGTTCAGTTATTGGAAGCCAGATTGGATGTTACAGTTAATTTTTAATATTCTGAGGTTCTCTTTTGTGGAAAAAAATCCTAAACAATTTCTAAAGCTACCTGTGTTTCTCCTCTGTCAGCCTCTGCCACAGCAGGACTGTTGAACTAGCGTTCAAGTTCAGGCAGCTTATGGACCTTCCAAAGAGCGGTTTCAGACGGGGGAATGGACAAAGTAGACCACTGCTTTAGAGTCAGCATGTTATGTGGTAAAGAAGCTATATAGGCTGTACTACTCCATCTCACAAGGGGCCCAAATCCCATCTGGTGACCTCAGGGGTAATGCTGCATGAGCAAGGTTAGCATTATTTAGCCTTGAAAGTCTCCTGGGGGAGAACTAGAGTGGTTACAGCCCAGAACACAATTTCCAGTAACAATGGGAGCTCTGGTTTAACACTTTTCTCCAGGCTTCTTTTTAAACAGGAATAAGGGATCCTGGGAAAAAAGAGCTTCCTGGGTTATGTTGTAACTCCCCACCCTGACAATCTTCAGAGAGAGTCCCTGTTTGACACTTCAAATACTGCTGTGCTCAAATTGCAATGAGACACCTACAGCTTTTGAGAAGAGCCATTACCATCTCTGAAAACGTGCTCAGCTTTTCTCCCCGCTTAATGTACAAAGAAGATAGTTTAAATACCTCACACTCATACTGTAGCTGTCAGTGTGGAACAGGCTGTGTCCAAGAGTTGGTCATCTCTGCTGCAACCAACACACCCTCTGACTTCGAGTAACCTTATAAGAGGGGTCAGGTGAGTCCTTCTGGGAGTAGTTTAACCCCACTTATAGATGAGGCATAAGATGCAATGGCAGAAACAATCAATTTCAAGGGAATTTTAACTGTTAAAAACCATATTTAATTTTATTTAACAAATTAAATACAGTTTAATTAAAACTGAGAACAGACAGTGCAGCTGTAATACGCTCCATCCTCCGTCCCAACCAGTGCCTGTCTCGCCACAGAATCTGTACCTCTGCTCTCCAGGGCCACAACCCCCACACCAGCTGGAAAGACTTAGCTCCCAGTTGCCGACTTTCCGCAGAGAGTGGAGCGTATTTGAATTTGCAGGGTTGTCTTTAGGACTTAGTCCTTTGCGTTCCACTGGGCGTTGATCCCTACAGAGGATGGAAGGCTGCAATCCAGCAGGGTTATTATAACAAACAGACAGACATGCAGCTAGGACATCAGTTGAAAACAACTTGAATATCATAAAAACTTCATATCCCTTTTGAAAATACCTCTTTGTTCCCCCTTTAAAATACCCAGACTGAGCGCTGCACTTGGGAGGCTTGTTTAATAGTGGACTAAACCTGCTTTGATGCAGAGCACTGCTGTTTTACATGAGCTACCAATGGCTGTTCCCAAAATGCAAGTGGATACCAGTTGCATTAAATCATTGCTATCCAGTTTGGATTTCAGCCATTGTATATAAAGGAAGGTTTTCATAGAAGCAATATAGCAAAGCTTCCATGAATGGAAACTAAAGAACCTTATCAGCTAAAGAAGGTAACTTTTTCCCCCGCTGATCGTTTTGATAGCAACTGCAGGGAAAATAAAAAATATTCAACAAACAGTTTGGTTTTTAAATATTAGGAAATATAGATTTGTCATTAGTTCAGTGAGTGATTTCTGCCCACTGAAGCTAATACTCTGCAAGAAATAGTTTAGGTGTATTTTAATTATATGCTGTTAAGGGTTTAAAAAAATAAGTGAGTCTCTTTACAGGATTACATTTTCCCTTAGCTCACATGTGAAATTGTGCTTCAGACATTTCCAGAAGAAGTGGGGGTTGATTAGATTTTGAAGTCTGACCAGATGTAAGCAGCAATCTAGGAAAGAATTTTTAAAAAGGGGCTGGAAGGGGAACCGATTAATATTTCCTTTTGTCTCATCCTGCCATAGAAACATCCATCCACCTAAGATACTAGATCCTGCTACTTCCCGTTGACTTCTGATGTCTGACTTACGGGGGTGGGGTTTTTTTTTTTTTTGACTGCTCTGTGTAACTTCCTCCTGCAGGAAGAAGCTTTGTACCAATATGGTTTCAGGTATTTGAAGGTGTTTGGGGTGAGGTTATTTTGCACTGTTTTGCTCAGTTATTTTTTTTCTTCAATCCTTCATGGAGTCAGGTGTTGGAGCAACACGGACACTGAAGGGGGAGCTATACAGTGCTGGGTAATCTTACTGTGTGCTCATCTATAGTAATAGCAGGTCTTAGGCTGCTCAAGTAGCTTTTTATTGGCACCACGTCATGGCACAGGTTTTTAGCAGTAGCCTGATGTGGCCCTGAAATGGACTGAGGCTGAAGGACCCTATTTAAAATCAATGCTAAATGTACTAAAGAAAGGGGAGACTAAGAGAAGTGGGTTTGCTCCTTGCTGCGTGATTCTTTCTTTAGAGTGGAAATTAGGCCTAGGGTAGGATTTGGAGATCACAGCAGCATTCAGTGAAATGCTGAGCGGTCACTTCTTGAGGAAGGTGTGTACTGCTGAGAGCCTGACGGCTAAAGCTTGTCTCAGTTAAGTTAGCACTACAGAGAGGCCTGAGCCGGAAGATTCAGACCCACACGCTGAAGGTATAAGGGGTTTAGCTGCAGGAGTCCCACCTGCAGTTAGTTTAGCATGGTAACAGGTGGTGTAAACAACTCACTACACGTATGCAGAGGTATGTCAAATCTGTCTGGCCACCCTCCAAGCCATGGAGCTGATGAAAGGGGGATGGATTGGAAAGAGAGCAGAGTTACTTGTTGATTAGCTCTTACCTGCCTTGCTTTTCACCTCCCCAAAACCCAGTCTTGTGCAGTGTAATAAATACTGAATAATGTAGGTTCAAAATTAAGGGCAAAGGTGCCATCGCCGAGGGCAGCTGTCCCCTCCACAACCAGAGAGCGGCTGAGGCGGTTGCACACAGATACAAGGTACGTGTGTCTCCAGAAGAAGCGGCTCTCTTCTTGTGGTGCTTCTCATCCTTGCTGTGAAACCAGCCCTGTCATCTGGAACACGGCTCCAGCTCGGCCTCCTCCTGAGTGCGTCGTGCCCTGCCCATGCGCCTTCCAAACCAAGCCTGTTGCATTGAAGGTGAGATCAGTACCACGAGTTCTGTGCTTTTTTCTCTGCCTCCAGAGGGCCCCGTTCTGTTCAGAGTCCAGGAGGAAGGGCAGGAGAGGCTGAGCAATACAGGTATGATTCATTGTTGTACTAACTTGCTTGTTTTTCAGTATGTTTAAAACACTTGGAAGTCAGGAGTGGTCCTGGCAGCTGTGTGTGTCTGGCTAGCTGTTGTAGAGTGGAGCCTGCAGGATGAGAGCAAGTTCTGCAAGAGAGAGACAACCAATGGGTGCATTACCTCAGTGCACCTAGTTACCACCCCTTGGAGCTAGCCCAAGCCTGTCTAAGAACATGGTTCTTTGACTGTCACTGATAGGCCATTGGGTGTTGGTGAAAGGAGTATGTGAGCCTTGGAGAGTGTCCTTTCTACAAAATACAGCTACGTCTAGTAACAGCAATGGCAGGCAGACTTCCGCCATGCTGCCCTGCCAGTGTGGAGCATGCAGTCTCTGAAATTCCCAGAGCATGGCTTAGTAGGATGTAAGTGCACTGTAGCAGGGTCCATCATGGTCCATTACTGCTGGGCAAGGTGGTGCGCTAGAGATTAACAATGTGGATTGTCATGCAATAATTTGCCTTGTGTACAAGCTCTCACTGGAAAGGTTCCTTCTAAACCTTCTCCTCTGTCAGTACTATACTCTTTCTTCCTAGCTTCAAGTTTCCTTCTCCCTGCATCCTCAACTAATCATTCATTCTCACAAGACTTTTTCACCCTTATCTTCTAAACTCTTTCCTTTGCTGGCCCCTATCATTTCCCTTTAAATATCACCCCATCTTCTACACATACACCGTCTACTCTCTCAAAGGTGGCCTTCAAAGAAAGAGAGTGAGCACTTTCCTTGAAAAATTTCTCCAGGAAATCTTCTTTTCTCTCACTCCTCTCCTCCCTCTGGGTAGATACAGAAAATTGTACCTGTTTGATCTCCGCTCAGCCATGCAGCATCAGATTTCCACATTGGGATCTGTGAAGCCTTTCTTTCCCTCGTTCACCAGCACGGGTTTTTCCGTCCTTGTGTGCCAGACTAGAATCTGAACCAAGCCCACAGAAGTCATTAGCTGCAGCTCTGCATTGTGCTAACAAACACCCGTGCACATTAAACCAAGAGTGCTATGTAACCACATACCCTAGAGCCTAATGGTGCATTCCCAGCCTTCGGCAGGTTTGCCTAAAGCTTCATTTGCCTAGGGCCTGTGAACTCTGAAATGTACCATGTGCAAAAATTACCCATTTGACAGTACGCTGTCTCAGGCCATTAACCTGCTCCTTCCAGCTATTTATCAACCACGGAAGGAGTACCATCCTTTACACGGATTGGGGGCTGTTCCACCACCACTCTAGAATCAGAACTCTTGTATGTATTTACAGAGACACACACACGCCCGACTCAAAGCGTCTAAGGTGGAGTGGAGGTGTCATTTCCAGCTCAGGTAGGTGTATATGCAGTGGCTTTGAGGGAACCAGCAGGCTAAAAACAGAGTTGGTACTTACTTGCACAGGCTTAGCCAGCTGAGCTTTCTAGGTGTACATTTGGGCAGCTGCCTGAAGCCACCGCCTATGCTGCTATGGCTACATGCCTCCTTTTTAGCATGGTCACTGTCAAAGCTATTGCCTGTGTGTCTACTTAAGCTAGAAGTTAGTACACTGCAGCTGTGCAGTAGGCAATCTCCCGGTGGCTGTGTATCCAGCCGCTACAGCAGTGGGCAGCTGGGCTGAAAAGAGAAAGGCACCTTGTTGCTCTGTACGCTCTGTTGTAACAGGAAGGAAACATCGAGTCAGCAGTTGAGGCCACCATCATCTCTATGGCCAGAAGTCATCCCAGGCCTGATTCTCAGAGGAGATCATAGCTTTGAAAAAGCAGAGCTGGGAGGCTCTTGCATCCTACTGTGAGCTTTTCTGTCAGCAACAGCTGCAGACCACTGTCCATTTATTCTTCGTAAGGTATTCTCCCAAGAGACAGCATGACAGTGGCTTTGGGATCTCTTTAGCACCTGCTGTCTTTCTTCCTTACCTCCCACACTCGCTTCATGGTGGTTCATTGAGGGACACAGCGCTCCATGCCAGACTTCCGTTTTGTACATATTTTGGGGTGCAGGCGATGAGTATCCCTGCTGAAAAATCAAACCCTCTGGAAAGCCTAGGGGCCAGTGGGTTGAATTTCACGCTGATCAACCCCTTCTGTTCCACCACATTCATTAGGCTATCAGAATCACAGCTTGCCAACACCCACCATTGCAACCAGCTGTGTGAATGGGAGCTTGTGTATACCTGCCTGTGCTAGAAGTATTTAGCAGGCAGCAGGCCAGAAAATGCTGTTCCTACACTTTGACACTGTCTTAAGCATTGGATCATTAACTGAGGTGGGGTCTCTGTTTAAAGAGCCCCTATTAATCCAGTTAAAGCAGGGCCCAAGTGTATTACAATCCTAGCCTGCTGCTGTTAAAGCCTCTAACCAAATGAGCCTATTCCTAGTGGTCAGCTGTACAGTATGAGGAAGCAGTTTTTCCACTGATCTCAAGGTGATATAAAATTTAGAACAGGATAAAAAAAGTATATGGCACAAAAAATGTTCAGATTGACAGTGAATTGCTAAAAATGAAAAGGATAGTTGAGACTTTCCTCTGAAAAAGTGGCTGGGGAAGGGAGGAAAAAAATCTTAAGTCTGGGAAGTTGTATATCAAAAGATTTCTGGCTGCTCTAATAAAATGCCTAAGCAGCCACAGTTGGAAACTGGTTTACACTTTACCCACACTAAAATAAAGGTTACTTCTGGTCTCTCTGCTCCTAGCACCTGAATTGTAATCACAATTAGGTCCCTTGAGAGCTACAGCTTCCTACTTTTCTTACCTGGTTTGCATTGATATTTCTTACCTTATGAGGGCTCCCCTCTTGTTGCTATGACAATACAGTGCATGTTTAATCCATGCTTCCATGATCCATTTTGTACTCAAAGGTGCTGGCTTGTTTTTTCTTAGATGTGCAAGAGCACGTTTTGCTTCCAAAGGATGAACTCAGCATTTCCTCTTGCCTGTGGTTAAAGACTCAACCCCCTGTTACTCATAGCCTTCTAGTTAAGCCTACCAGCCAAATTCAGCTCTGGTTTAAGCAGGTGCACAACACTTGCAGCAGAGGTGAATCTATCCCTGTAATATAGCTGTTTGCCTCCAACAGCTGGAAAGAACCTGGTCTGGGTTCCTTCCCCCACCACTTTGTCAGAGGATGGAACCTTTTTGTCAAAACTTAGCCTTTATCTGCACCCGCCCGCTGCAATGGCGCCACTGTAGGGGTCATTTCTATAGTACTTAGTCATCCAGGTCAATACTGATGTTGTCTCTCCCTCCCATGCCTGATTGCAAGGGGCTTCAGGTTATTGGGCCATTGAAAATAATACACAGCCCATGGTACAACTCCTACCTAAGTCTTTTTACTATGCTCTTCAGTTGGGTAGCTGGAGTTACCTCGTACAGAGCAAGGCCAAGGTACAGGAACAGCTTTTCACTCTCAGCCAGCTGTCCATAACTTTGAGGACAATGCATTTCCATTGATATATACAAGGAGGTTTGGATCATACATGAAAATAAGTCCTGTGTTGCTAACACTGTAGTTCTCCAGGCCCTTTAGAGTCTGCCCTCCTGTCTCAAAACTTATTTTCACGTTTGTATTGCTACTGTGCTCAGAAGCAACAGCAAAAAGCCTGCCTCTTGGCACAAGGGGCGCTTTGAACAGTGCTTCACAAATCACAGTCAGGGCACCCCTTTAAATCTCTCGTCAGGGGATTTTGATTACGTGGAGCTGCATCGCCTCTTACACATGGCTGCAGCATTTAAACCCAAGCAATAACTTTGAGTTTCAGAATCAGCAGATCTATGCAAAGAAAAGACTTAGTTGATAACCTACCCCCTTGTCCTGTCACTGCAGGATTCTTCTCCTTAGGAGAGTTTCACTGTTTTGTAGCAAGGAATTACAAAGAGAGTAAGCTCCACCAGCCAATTCAATCTCCAGAGCACAGTGCAACTTAAGGGAAAACAATGCTGGACCCAATTCCCACATCTTTCACCATGTGTTGCACATCTCACCAGTGCAATGCAAGCATAAGATTCTATGGCTGATAGGAGCACATAAAGAATTCTACTTGCTGGCATTTTCTACCCAGGCACCAGTGTAAGTGACAACCCCCAGTGAAAGGCAGCGGCAGATCAGACCCATCTCCTAAGTGACCCAAACTTAATATATTCCAAAGCAGACACTCAGGATAAAGATTCTAGACACAAGCTATTGTAGGGGATTTTTGCTGGTGGCCCAGGACAAGTCTGGCATTCTGGGAAACCCACTTGAAGAAGCAGTTCTCTGCTTCTTGGCTGGCTGGTCTTTAGAACTGAGCTAATTTCCCCACCCCCACCCCCAGTCAGATTTACACAGCTGTTTACTAAGATTTTAAAGCATGCTCTCTCCGCAAACATCCAAGCCAGCATATTTTGCTCTGGAAAAGCAAGTTTCCAGCTCATGCTTACAGTTGGCAGCTTTTAAGCTTGTACACACAAGTAGCTGCACTGAAAGGGGGATGTTGCTTGAGCATGAGGATTCCCCAAATCCTGACCAGAGGCCAATGAGCCAGGCAAAGCTCAGACAGTGCCTATTACAGCTGTGACCATGCCGTTACTCAACAGGCATATATGCTCTTTTCCAGCCAGTGAGGCTCAGAGAAGGCTACTGGGGCCAAGAATCGAAGCTTCAAGCAAAGCATTTGTGGCCCAGAAAAGAGAAAGGGTTAAAATGTTCTAAAGGCTTAATCTATGCTAAGGAGTTAATACCCCACCGACCCACAGTTGAGCTATCAGTGCCCAGCTGCTGATGTAACTGCACCAGCACAAGCCACGGCACTGTTTGCACCAAAGGAATTTTGCCCAGCTAGAATCCGGTATAAGCTGCCCTGGTGCATGGTGGTTAACAGCAGTTTAGCTTTATGTGAGCTAGGAGACAGCACTGGTGTCCCCATTCAGACAAAGCCTAAATTCCTCTTAAGTTCCGCTTATCTGCGAGCGCTGTCTCAGGAGCTTCAGCTTCCTCCAGCCTTTTTCTCTTCATTATTAAGGAGTCAGGTTCAGCTAGTCTGGTGTCAGAAGCAAGAGTATGTGGCCTCGTGTGACCAATGGCAGCTAGAGTATCGAATAGCTCTTGTCTTGGGGATATTTGCAATCCATTCACATAAGTGCAGCAGTGAGATGCTGAGGAAGCCTCCCTATCAGCAGGGAATAACTCAAGCAGAAAGGGAGGCCGGGAGGGTATATCTGCCAGGGCAGGTTTACTTGCTCAGCTCCCATAGGGAGGGAGAGAATACAAATGGAGTCTGCAGCTGTGATCTCCCCCTCCATCAGCACTGCATTCAGTGCACACTAGCACAGGAGATCTGACAAGGAAGAAAGTTATTGCCAAAGAGCCCCTCTCACCTGCTGCTTGCATCAGTGGAAGCGCTCTGTCCTAGGGCCAGTTTGAGCTATTTCATATCTGTGACAACACAAAGAAACCAGTTCCTTTCTGCATCTTGGAAAATACATGGCAAGAACCAGGATTCCCAGATTCTCCATCTTATCTAAGGAAGGTATTTATTTCTCTTCACAGAAGTAGTGCAAAATCCTCCAACAGCTGCAATGTCGTTCTTCACCTAAAATGCTAGTAAGGAAGCTCTGCTCTTCCCTGTCAACCCCATCCTTCATAGCCTGTAGCCTTGATGGCAGCTCATCACACTTACTATGCCTATGGCATCTAATCTGAGCTCTCTCTGCCCACAAATACTCTGCCTCCGCAGTAGCAGAACATTCCTGACCAATACTAGGCAGCAGGGGGGCTCCCCCTTCACTGGCATCCACCCAAACAGTTTCAAGCCCACAGATTGAGTCTGAGATTGGAGCCTGGTGCATGCAGCCAAGAGAGGAGAAGGAGTCGAAGGCGGGCGCTTAACTGCAGCCACTCTAGATATTTAATTAAATGTGACTGATAAATTGCCACCCAAGCCATTCAAAACCAAGTCTGCCTCACCCAGAGAGGCACATCTACCTCATCTCCATGGAGAAAGCTCTCTTTTCATTTTTTCCTCTCAGCATTTGCAACTCCTGGCAGAGATTTCAGGGCTGCCTGCTTTCTTTTGTCTGGAAATTCTTACAGTGCCCAGTTTAGATCTTCTTCCTTTCACTCCTCTTTCAGGCAGGTATTAAGCCAAGGAGAGCATGCAGCACAAGACTTATTTATTGGCCAATAAATAAGCTTTCTGCAGTTTGTGTGTTTGAGTCTGATGAGATAAAAACAAAACCTGGAGCAGCACACAGGCAATGTGTAAGGAGGCATCTCTGGTAAAGTGCTGTCTATCTGGCCCCCATTAACAAATCACACCTGAGAGCTTCACAATCTTTAGTGTATTCATCCTCAACACCTCTGTGAAGCAGAGAAGTGCCATTTTACAGATGGGAAATGGAGGCAGACACACTAAGGCCAAGATCCTCAAAGGCACCCAACTCCTGATTTCATCCCATTGACTTTCCAAGGTCCCAGCAGAAATCTGTGGTGTCCTAACCACTGGACCATCTTTCCTCTCAGGGGTGGAGTCTGAGTAAGCCTACAACCACTAGCGATGATGCTGAGACACTCATTGCCAGCGCATCTTAAATTACTCTCCTTCCACACACCCCCAGAGGTCACAGCAGAGCTGTTCACTGGTTCCCATTAACAAGTTAAAGTTTCCAAACATACCTTGCCCCTTCTAACGATCCTAACCCCTGCTATAGTTCCTCTCCGGGCAATACCCCTGCATAGCATACAAACGGCTCAGTTCCCGTGTTTAGAAAGGGAAGCAGATCTGTGAGCTCTGCCTCTCTTGAATTTCGTCTTTTCTACCCCATGCTGAGCAGTTAAGTTACGTGATAATTGCAGAAGGGAGGCTAGTGGCAGCTGGAAGCAGAGAGGCAAAGCTAGACGTATGAAGTACTGAAAGCGTCAGGATCACACTGTTTCCTGCTCAAAACTGCGTCCCTGTGATATCTCCATTTGCCACGTCAAAAAAGAAACGGCCATCTTCTAATCCCAACCAGTGCCTCCTGCTGCCACCTCTTCAATTCCTGACCAACAGCACAGAGCTTGCATCCTGACTCCAGCAACAAGAATCTCCCCCTTGTCTGGAAATGAAGACCTGACAGCATGTCCCACTGCAGCTGGCTGTACCCTTGCCCCAGCTTTCCAGCACACAAGGCCTTATTCTTTCAGCTACATTCACATCAAAGGCTACTCTTCTGTGTGCATTTCTAGAGGCCACGTAGCTGCTGCTGCACCAGCTTCAGGCTCTAAGTGTTGGTAAGGAAGCTTTTTCCCTTGCTGATTGCCTCCTGTTCATTTATCATTCTAGAGGGTATCGACCTGGAATGTGTTCTATACACCATGCCTCCACCCGTGTCCCCCCTTCACACCAGCATGAGATCTCACTTCTCATCTCCCTCTGCTCTTAGAACGCATTTCCACTCATCGTTTTCTTGGTAGGCAGAGCAGCACGCATTCATTTCTGTCCAGAACAGCAGAGAGGGTGTCCAATGCCACCGTCCCAGTCAACAATATTTGCTTCATGCCCCTTCAGCTCCACCCTGGATCCCGTTTGCCCTCACACGGATGCCTATCTTGTTCCCAGTATAATGCAGGACATTATTCTTTTCCTCATTCACCCCTCTAACATCCGTGTTTTCCTGTAACAATTTCAGAGAAGCATAGCTGCAAATTCACTCTTGTGTTCTCTGCTATACATGAAAAAGGTCACCCTGCACTGAAACCGAAAGGCAGAACATTTCATATAGGAAATGCTCTTTCATATAATGCATAATTAATCTATGGAACTCACTGTCACAGGACCTCAGTGAGACCAAAAAAGTATTAGGCATTCATGTAAATAGTAAGGATGTCATCTAGAGATACTGTAGCTAGCAGAGACATTTATAGGGGGAATAGGCCCTCACGCTTCATTACAGAAACCAGCCACTAAGTGTCTGGGGTTAAGACAAAACTTCCCCACTGTATTTTACTTCATAACTGTCCATTGGAGGGGGGAGGAAAAGGGGGAGAGGGGTTGTGTCTTTCCTTGAAGCATCTGGTACCAGCAGCTGTATGAGACGGGATAATGGGCAGGATGGGCACTGGGAGATAGATTCAAGGGAGTGGGTCCTTGCATCCCACAAACCAGAAGGAATCCATACCTTAGTGCAATTGGCGGCTTTCGGCTCAAGGTCGTTCAAGGTCACTAGTTCCCGGAGAAGGCTGCTCTCTTGGTAGCCACCCTTCACTCCTCGCAGTTTGAAGTAAGCCTGAGATCGCTGGAGTATCAGCCTGAGGTTCACAGCAAAGCCCGCCATGTCAATGGCAAAGGGACGATGGGGGTCAAAAACAGTCTTCCAGCCATACACCTTTCCTGCAGCATTCACCTTGGGTGACTCGTAACGCAAGCCACCCACGAAGGCCACGGGCCAAACCGACACCTTCCTGGTGGTGCGCATCTGGGGGGCCAGAAGAGACAGGCACAGTGAGTGCATGGGGTGGGGGGGACAAGACACCTGACAGCTGCTAACACGCACTTAGTGCCCAGGCCAGCCCACACATGCCAACATGCAGTGATGCTGGACAATCCCCAGCAAGACGTTTAGCCCCCAGAGATCTACGTGCATCAGACCTGGACACCCTATGTTCTGAAGCAAGTACAAGAGGGCCAACACACACAAACAAGGCAGTATAAACATATATAAATGAGAGCCAGGAGTCCTGGATTCTGTTCCCAGTGCCACCCCAGGCTCCCTTTGTGACCTTGGCCATAAATTTAACCCCCGTATACCTCCATTTACCCAACTATACAAGAGGATAAACCCTCTAGGGGCTAGTAAGGTGCTTTGGACAGTCTGAGATAAAGATGCCATAGCGTATATGCAGATTAATTGTTATATTAATTACTTCTGCTGAAACCTCAGTGCACGGCAAAGGTTTAATGCATGGAACAAAAGTAGCAAATAAAGAATTACATCCAAGTTTTAAAATCTGCTTTTCATCCACAGGCCTCAAAGCACAGCACAAAAGTGGGCCAGTGCCATTATCCCCCTTTTACAGATGGGGAAACAGAGCTCATCCAGGGTCACATGGTGAGTCAATGGCAGAGCTAGGAAGACAAACAAGATTTCTGGAAATTAAAATATACAGGAGGATTAGCATCAAGTTACACTCGCTGCAGCCTCCATTGTTAGTCACCATTCATGGAAAACGGGATAACGCTGGTTTGTTTGGAAGGAGATACTACAAACATGGTTCTCAAATGAGCGACAGTGAAGAAATCTGGCTTCCCAGTAAATTCCAAGCAAACCAGGCAAAGGTTGGCAGTGATTTATCCGTTGTCCTGTCTCTGCTCTGCCCGCTGCACATTCTCTGCTTTTGACCCAGACTCTCAGATCAGGGACTTCCCAGAGCTAATCTCATCAGTGCTAATTACAGCCAGAGAGACCTGCACAGCTGAAGGCACTTGCCCTTTTGCATTACACACAAGCTAATGCCACCCCTTATCCACAGGGACCAATCACACCTTTATTGTGCAGCCCATTTCACAGGCTCCCTGGTGCCTCAATGCAGCTAGGTTTCAGTGGGAGGAGAGGCATCCCTGAACCTCTTGCAGTTAACAAAGGGGCCCTAATGCTTTCCTAATATGTCATGTGAATTTCAGGGTACTGCTTGGTATCTTAGCTAGAACCCTCCACTGAGAAGGACGTAATCAGGCAACTGGACTGAAACAGCATTCAGCCTGGTCTGTCTGCGGTCTTACGTACACACCTCATTTACTGAGTACTTTGCTGTAGAATTTAAGTCTGTGCCAAATGGCCAAGAAGAGAACCTGTCCCCTTGATCTCAATACACTAGTCCGTGCAAATGAATGCAAGCTAAAACAGAAGACCTCAAGAAAGGGGGAGGGAATAGGTACCCTGATACCATAGTGATGGGGGCAATATATGTGCCTCAAAAGAGAAAGAACAGGGGAGCCTCTGGCATGGCGACTGGTGAATGGGGAGGAAGGGGATCATCATGTCTTGTCTCGTGCTGCTAGAGCTTCCGGGAGTGGAAGGCAACAAAACAGATCAATGACTCAGGGAACTGCACGCATGTCTAAACATGTCTGCCAAGGAGAGAGGGAGGGATGGTTTAGGCGCTGAGAGGTGTAGAACTAGCAATGAAGGGGTGAAACTAAAGAACAACACTGTTCTGGTCAGGTTTCCAAAGCCCTTCGCAAATGTTCATCAGGCTTTGTGACACGGCTGTAAAGAAGGTGTTATAGTACCCATTTACCAGTGGAGGAGACAGGCAGAGATGTGAAGGGAGGAAGGCGGGCCCTGTGAGAAAGCACTGAGTTGAGACTCGAGATACGGTTCAGTTCTTGCTTATGACACAGTCTCCCTGTATGACTGTGGGCAAGTCTTCATCTTTCAGTGCCTCAGTTTCCACATATGTAAAATAGGGACAATGACCCTTCCCTACCCTCACCAGGATAATTTGTTAATATATGAGAGGAGCAGAGGGATTTCAGCAATGGGGAACAGATAATAATGACTTGGCTTCTTCTAGAGGAGCTGAGGCATAGATAAGACTAGAAGCCAGGAGTCCGGGCTCCCAGGCCTTATCACTTGAGACACTGTCTCCCAACTGGCATTTAAAACAATAGTGAATTTAGGCTGAGCATGAAGAGATGTTTCCTAACAGTCTCCAAAGGAGGTGGTGCGAGCCCCAGTGCTTGGGATATTAAAACTAGACACGAACATATTGCAGGGAAGAAGCAGTCCGCACTGGTAATGGAGGCACTGATCTTTCCTGCCCCTAAAGTCTCTGCTTCTCCATGAGGTTATTCCTGTGTGCTCGTCAGTGCAGTGGCAGAATCCTAAAAGACTGTTTTCTGGGGCAGATTAAACACTGCAGTGTTGGGAGCTTAATCCTGCTTCCCCAAAGAGTGCAGACGGTCTCGTGGGGACACTAAACCCCAGGTGACAGGCCAGATGCAAGGCGAAGACGGGAAGCCTGCTTTGAACTAACACACATAAGCTCCAGACAAACACAATCCTTCCCTCAGGAACATGCTCTTTGTGCTGGAGGCAGAGACCATCAAATACGCTCCATGGAGACTTTGTTCTTAGCTTTCTGGCTTCTGCCGTTACCACCCGCCCCAGAATCATAGAAATACAGGGCTGCAAACCACCTTGAGAAGTCATCAAGTCCAGCCCCTGTGCTGAGGCAGGACCAAGTAAACCTAGACCATCCCTGATCGGTTTTTGGTAAGAATATATTAGCCAAACACCTATGATGGGGATTTCACAACCTCCCTTGAAAGCCTGTTCCAGAGCTTAGCTACCCTTCTTGTTAACAATGTTTTCCTAATATCTAACCTAAATCTCCCTGGCTGAAGATTAAGCCCATTACTTCTCACCCTGCTTTTAGTGGAGAACAATTGATCACTGTCCTCTTTACAGCAGCCCTTAACATATTTGAAGACTTACCAGGTCTCCCCTCAATCTTCTTTTCTCAGGGCTAAACATGCCCAGTTTTGTTTTGAACTCTCCTCATCAGTCAGGCTTTCTAAACTTTTTATCCTTTGCTCTCCTGGACTCTTCTCACACTTCACTTCATTGTGATATAGCATCATTGTCGGTTGGTATAAAACATTGTGATTTAAACCTTTTGAGGTTCAGTTCAGCATCGCCGCTTGACAGAGTGGTGCCCCCCCAATTGCCACTAGGTAAGCACATCTACAGGGAAAGGCCCAGATGGAGACAGACTACAGATCAGGCCGCATTTGATTCTTTTCTGCCATAACATCGATGAGTGTGCATGCATGTGTAAACACAAACATGCAGAGGATTGTCCAGGAAGAGAAATTAGGAAAGGACTTGGATAAATTCAGTGCCCTCTTAAAGCTACTTCTGGAAGGAAACAGTGGAAGACATCCAGGCTGAGGTTTCCACTATATCTCCCAGCTGAATTGGAAAAACCTGGGAGCCCAATTTTCTCTGGATGCTGCAAAAGCAGCCGCCCCGGAAGCGAGCGCTGCTCACGTATCTTACAGCCTAGGTTTGGTCAACTCACCGGCAGAGTCTGAAGGGTTACGCTCTTCAGAAGAAGCAAGCAAACAAGTATTGACAAATGCCTGCTTTTCATGCATGTGCTGCTGCCTGGAGAGACAATTGCACAGTGTGTCCCTGAACAAGATGTCCTGCAAGCGCAGCCATTGTACTGCCTGACTTTGCTCGGAGAACGCTGAAAGGGCTCTATTTACCCTGACAGAGGCCATGGATCTATGCAGAGCAGGCTCTTGCTAGAGACAGAATTTAAGTAATACAGACGCTCAGGTGGGGGCAATCAAACAGCGAGGGAAGGAGGGAAAACCCTGTGATGCCCAAGGTAAGATGGTACATGGATTAACAAAAAGCCAGACGGAGTGTGATCTGGGGAAGATGTCAGATAGGGGACCACGGTGAAATTCCCTCCCGTGCAGCATGGAGAAGCACAAAGACAAGGAACAACTTAAGTCCCACGTGAGGCCTATTGTGAGGCCTTTGGTGGGATGTAAGTGGCACACAGACCTTGGCTGCTGCTCTGAACAAGGGGGAACATCATCAACACCCCCTCTCACCTCCCCTCCCTCCCATTGACCAAGAGAGCATACATCAGTCTGAGGGAAAGCATCTTTCAAAACATGCCAGTGGAGCGAGGTGCAAGGACTCCTGTCCAGCTCTCTAGGAAGGGGTATTTATAGGCTGGTCACAGGTAGTGAAAGCCATGCCCCAAATGAAGGGGAATGGAGAGACCACTCAAACTAGACCTGGAGCGCAACTGCCAGTTGTTTGAAAGCTTCTGCTTCAACACATCTCTTGGTTCCCAGTCCTGGACTCGAACCATATGCCCATCCTCCAGCCCTTACTCATGAGAATAGTCCCCTGGCTTCAGCTCAGCTACTTGCATGAGTAAAGGTTGCAGTGCATTCTTGTGACTCCCTTTCTTCTCCCATAGTTTAAAATGTCACCAACATCCCTTGGGTCTCGCTGCAACAAACCCATTACTCCTTATTCATTTGCTGAAGCCATTCATTCCACAACTGCCCTTACCTTGCATAGGTACCTTCCAGCCCTGCAAGCATCTACAACACAGTGGCTGCTTTAAGGACATTAGCCGGCATATTACAGCCATCCAAACCTGTATCACACATGTGCACTCATCTACGCTTCGCCCTGAAAAACCAATGAAGGTTTCACACTGGATGCATTTCCAGACAGCACTAATTAAGCAAGAAGCAACTGTAGCTCATGCTTCTACAGCTTTCCACAACAGAGAAAGGGAACTAGAGGAGCCAACCGGGTGGCTGTACCCTGCACAAGCAAGATGTGGCCAGAGAGGCTTCCATTTAAGACAATTAAGGGCCTGACCCTGCCAGAGGATCACTGTCCCATATGGGGTTGCCCTCAACTCCCAGTGAAATCAGTGAAGTAAATCGTCTAAAGGGGCATAGCCTAGGTGTGCTGAGTTCATACAAAGAGGCAACACAGACCTGGGGCTAATTGGAAAGAAACGGTAACTGAGGGTCACAATTAGAGACAGGCAAAAAAAAATTTTTTTTTCTTTTTTACTAAAAAGTCTTATTGTGGCAATTCATGTGGCAATTATGTCGGATTCATGTCTGTTTCACTTAATTTTTCAAACATATCCCCAAAAATACTTAAGGAAAAACAGAAACATTTTGTTTTTACATTTTCTAAATGAAACATTTTGAATCAAAATGAACTTCTGTTCTGAAATCTCCTTCCATTTTTTTTTAAATGTTAAAAAGTGCTTGAAATTTGGAACAATTTTTTTCAACCTTTTGATTCACCAAATATATTCTCTCTCTCTCTCTCACACACACACACACACACACACCCAAAAAAAACAAAAGATTCAGTTTGCTCCAAAGTGAATTTTGGTTTTTGATTTTTTGGTACCACCACCAAACTGACCAAATCACTTATTCACCAGCTCTGGTCACCACATTCTCCCACATGGCAGGACCCTCGAAAACACTTATTAAACGAATCCAAGATGACAGGCTGTGCAAATGGCACAAAGACCAATGCCTGGTGTTTGCCCCCGCATCCACAGACCCTCATTCTAACTATGGGATCTGCATTAATTTCCTCATAGTCCCTTTGACATTACCAAATGTGCCCCAGTTTTGCTGACTGGTGCCCGGGGCCCAAGACATGCCGAGAGGTGCTTTAAATGACACTCCTTTGGGGGTGTGTTTTACTTGAGGTGGCAATAGCAGGCCCTGGGCTCAGGAGAGCACATAACCGTGTTACCTGCTGACTGGAGTAGCCTCACTGATCCTTCGTGCCTTGTCACTCTGCGTTGTTATGGATGCCCCTGGGTTTAGCCTCTGGGGACCCGCCCGGCAGCCTGCGAGCTCCGGCTGATTTGCCGGCAGCAGGGACTGAGGGGCGCATAACTCTGAGAAGGCCCTGCCTGCGTCTTACCTCTTCGAAGAGCTCCAGGCTGTACGTGTTGTCGTCGTCGGCGAAGTAAACAATCCCAGGCTGGCTGTTGTTTTTGTTAAAGGTCTCTCTCAGCCACCGCAGGGCCAGGTTCCTCTGCATGGTTCCGCGGGGGATCCGGGGGTCCCGCATGTCTCCCCGCAGCTTGTAGTTGCGGGGCGTCTCCACGTTGAGGTGGGTGTAGTTTAGCCCTGTGTCCCGCAGCAGCCGGGTGACGAGAGGAGTGCGCCGCTGGGAGTCCTCCACCAGGATCCAGTGCAGGTTGGGCACGTGTAAGAGGGTGTTGGCCAGGCGCGTCAGCTCCGCCTTTTGCACTGGCCGACTGTAGGTGGGAGTGATGACGTGGATGGTGGGGAGGGTGTCCGACCATGGGGGCGGGCGGGTGTAAACATACTCTGTCCTCACCACCTCCACGATGTCGCGGTCGGACAGGCAGTACTCCTTGGAGTCTGAGCCTTGGGCCAGATCGCGCCTGGAATCGCCACCATCGTCTGCACAAGGGCGTGAGAGAGAGAGAACACCCCCAGTCAGTCCTCTGACAGCCTCCTCTCCACCAGTCCCTCTGCAAAGCCAGCGGGCAGCTTGCTATCAGGGAAAGGTCACCCTCTTGCTCTGAGAGCAAAGGAGACAAGCTGGAAAACAGAAGCCTTTTGCAGGAAACAAGAACCCACAAGAAAGAGATTCCAGCTGGTGAATTACCCACCTGGGCAACGTTCCGACAGCTCCAGGCTAGCCGGAGGGAACTGCTCAGAACGAGAAGCTTGGAGGGCCCAACAAGACGACAACCAAGTGTGACGTATGGGTGTAGAATAATAGAGACTATGACACTGAGACAGCACCTCCCACCCCAAAGGATCCATCCCAAAGGGCTTTGCACTCCATGCCCCACGGAGCAGCTCCTGCCACAGGCAGCTCAGGACAGCATGGGAAGAGCACCGTAACCAGTGGAAGCGACAGAGACAATTATGGGTCAGCAGAATGGAGTTAGCTAAAGTTGGGATTTGGCTATGGTAACATTGTATCCTCCATTTATGGGGTGCTCCTTAAATCCAGGCTCTGAGAAGAGATACTGAGACGCGTCACCTATTCACAAGTGTTCACACTGCTCTGACTAACCTCCCAGGAAGGCCTAGGGGCTTTTGAGGCCCTCTCTTATTTGACTGTTGCTAAGTCCTGGTGAGGATATGGATGGGAAATCTACAGGACACTACAGATATGAGTAACACCACCACGACACTTGCAACAGTGCAACAAGTACAGATGACCAGTACTTCAGAATCACCTGCCAAGAATTTCACTCTACATTGGCTAAGACACAGTAAACCCTCACATGGAGGCTTAGCTGAATTCGATTAGTACCTTTTTTTTGTTTTAACTCGTTTTGACAGATGTTAAAAATAAACATTGATTCTATTTAAATTTTCAAGTTGCAGGGTCAGAATAATTATCTAACAACAGTAGATGTTGGAATTCAAAATGGCAAAGCATTATCACCATGAAAATACGTCAACATCACATGTCAAACTACAAAGTAAACGTCGTTAAATCAAACTCTAGTAATTTCTCAAGCAGCATTTTTCTTACTTTGCCCATCTGTAAATTTCTATTATTATGGATGGAAACATTTTGTCAGGGTGTGTGGGTGGGGTGTGTGTCCAACAAAATTGACATTAACCAATTAAAAAAAATCAAATCTTTCCAAGCCTACTCATGTGTTTGCCATTTTCAGGGCACGGCAGCCCTGCGATCAGTACCATTAAGAACATCATCTATAAGTACACTAAGAATGATAAACATTAATACGAGAGATATCAATACTTATGGTCCAGGATATACGCCAACCCTTGTCTGCAAGGCATGTTATAATAGTCTATATGGGGTTGTGACACTTTCCAATAGCAGCTATTAGCAGAGGACGAAGGATACAGTAGATGTACCATAGTCTGGACCCTCTAGAACAATTCCTACATTCTTGGCATATCCTTCTATGTTACTCCACATAACCCATCAACCTAGGCATTGGGGTTAACACCACAAGTGACTTAAGACCCACCATGACAAGCTGCTGAGCATTCCCAGCTCCAGTGAAAATGTATGCTCGCACCTACTGGGATCAGGCCCTTTCCAAGATAAACAGCAGCCTGGAAATGTTAAACAATTCACACACCCTGAAACAACCGTGTTTGTATTTTATAAACGTACTTGCTAGCACAGAGGCGGAACATAATTAGCCAGAAAGGAAGCTGGCCAAGACATTTGGGGTGATTAACATGCGGGTTATGCGTTTGTTGTACTCCCTGTCCCCCTTCCAACTCTGTACCCCGCTAATAACCCGTACCCTCCGTGTGGATTTCTGTTGCTCTTTTGTTTAAACTTTGTACTGTTCATTTTGAAACATTCTCTCTAATAAAAATTTTAAATCACCTTAGCTTTAAATCCTCTGGCACTTCCCCTCCTCACACACCATGCTGGCCAACGCAGATTTGCTCTTCTCCTCTCTAACGCCTCCCAGTCAAGTCTCTCAAAGATGCTTGACAAATATGAATGGATTTATCCTGACAACACCTTTCTCAGGCAGGCCACTTTCTTCATCCCTGTTTTATAGGTGGGGGAAACTGAGACCAGGAGCATGGAAGCATTTTGCTCAGAGTGTCAGTGAGTCAGAAGTTGAGCTGGGAATAGGAACCATCCCCAGTCCTCTATCATAACCTCAAGGCCACCCTTCTACCTTGCAGGTCACACTGTTCATTCACAGAAGTGTCTCTTACGGTCCAGGGCACTGAGCTGAGGGCTGGGGAAACAGGATACCATTTTCCTTTAATAGCATCCACACACGCGCCTTTCAGTTCCCGTATTCCCCCCTCTGTTGCACTGGACTCGCGGCTCACGGGGTGAGGTCTTGCCCACCTGAACCTCTCATGGTGGGGAGAACTGTAACGTCTCCCCTCAGGTTTGGCCTAAGCCAGTTCTGTGACAGAGTCGCAAAGGATGGGGCCTTCTCCAGTTCATCTAAGGAAGGAGGGGAAGACGCTCAAAAGGTCTTTGAGCTGCCGGCAGATTTAAATAGCACAGAGCACAGGTAGAGAGAGTAAGGCAAAGCCGCAGCAAAGAGAGAGGGGAGAAGGGGACTTGGAGGACACTGAGCACAGAGGCAAGGGGATGAGAGTTTAGAGCACGGGCAAAAGATGGGGAAACGGAGCTTAGCTTCCTCCCTACGAATATATCACTGCTCCTCCCCAGGATGGAAGCCAAGGGTCCAGCGAAAAGGCAAATAGGAGACACTGGCAAGCATCTTGGGTGAGGCGGCATCTTCCTGACGCTGCTTGTGCTCCGTGGACGTTGCGGCCTTTCTGAGAAAGGAGCAAAAATCCACCACCTGAGAACCATTCCCCCACAGCTGATCTCAGTTACTCCAGACCAGAGCTCCACTTTATGGGTTTGGGTCCTGGGTAATTTAGAGCCTACTTCCCTCCGGAAATTCTACTCCAGATGGTGAGATGAGCAGGGAGTCCTCAGCTCCCTCTCCCCAGACCTGGGCATCTCAGCTTAAGACCCTTGGAAGCCTCCCCCTTCAAGTCCACTGCCCTGTACCCACACCGCTGGTTTCCTATGAGTAGAAAACAGAGTCACTGGGCAATGGTCCACATCCTCATTCAAGGCGCTATCATATGGACTCTATATTTATGACCACAGGAGCCATCCAGTTCTCACCGGTCAAGTCCCTGCTTCCAAGCTACAGGATCCAAAGCTTAGCAAGAGTCCTCCAAGCTCTGGGCTTTTCCTGTAGCATAACAGGGGAGGCTGCTGCCTGAGCATGGGCCATAAGCGGAGATGAGCATGGTTGTCATGAAGGAGATGGAATGAGACATGGGGATGGGGCATGGGCTGATCGGTTTCTCTCACCCTTGTGCACTGCAAGCAGTGGAGCAATGGTGCTCTGGTGCCAGACGGTGATTAACAGCGTCCAGGGCAGAACTATCAGCACGATAGCCAGGACGTCTCTTCTCTTCGGCATCTCCAAGACTGACTGGACCCACAGCTCCTCATTACCTGACAGTGAAAACCCCAGAGACAGAACAGCAGAGCACACGGAGAACAGAAATAAATGGGCAAGAAGGAACCAGGACAGAGAGAGAGAACAGCAAAGGCGACACAGCTCGCAGGTCTTACCAGCGCTCACAACCCACCCATTGCAGAAGCAGGTTCGGAGGTGCAGCCGCGCTACAGGCTGGAGGCTACGCAGGGGGCACTTTCACCAGGTGTCGCAGGAGCCACTGGTGGAAGCTTCAGGGACCCCTCAGGAAGGAAGCCTGCAACACAAAAGCAAAGGAGAATAGGCAGAAAGAAGCTCCGGGAACAGCGGCCTCTCAGGGACCCATTCTGGTGCTAACACACCCTCCCTCCCTGGAAGGAAGGTGCCTGAGGAGCTGCCAGGGAGGCAGAGAAGAGCGCTCTGGGTGTTCAGGGCTTTGCATTCCCAGTGGTGCTCTAGAGCAGCCAAGCAAACACCTGCTTGCAAGAAGATAGCGTAGTGCACCTGAGAGAGGGGCGCCTGGGCAAGAGCTCCCGGGCCGCGTGCATGGATCTCAGAGCACACCAAGCACACAGCACCTGCCATCATGGCCTGCATTCGCCTCTTGCTCCCCCGCAGGGACTCTACAGCCGCACACTAGCCCCAAGGAGCTGTAACCAGCCACCCCACCTTCTGTTTTGCTACCGGCAAACTCTAAAACGGCCCAAGCAGCAGGGCCAAGTCAGTGAGAAAAGATCAGCCTTCCCTTCCCGCACATGGTAACTGTTCCCAGCCTCGCACAGAAGAAAGGTGAAATCTAGTCACTAGCCAGTTGGGGAGGGAGGGGGGGACGATGGCAATAACCAGCCACTGCCATCTCCAGAGCCTCTCCTGTCACTAACTAAGCCTCAGGAGCTCCCCCAGTGCGCAGGCAGGGAAGCCAAGACCTGGAATGATTAAGTGACTTGCCCAATATGTAAACCAATGGCAGAGGCAGGCTTAGAACACAGGAGCTGGCTCCCAGCCCTGTGCTCTGGCCACTAGCTTGCGCTACTCTCTGCCAGGTGGAGGGCTCTTCAGAGAACCCAGTGCTGCCCCTATCTGATGGGAGATCTTTGCTCAGATGCTATTGGGGAGGTTGCTGCAATGACATGGTTTACTCTGCCTTCCTCATGTCGCTATAACAACCCCAGTGCAAATCTAACCCTTCCCACGCCCAATTCTGCCCCCTGGATGAAACTATTCCCCAGCCTCCAGTCTCCTGTTCTCCTGCAGACTTGTTCTGCATTCATTTCTTCCCTCTCTGAACTGACAGGACTGGAGTATATTAAGCTGCCACACTGGCTTAGACTGATTCAATAGAAGCACACACCAGTTTTAAGCAGACTGTATTTTATCTGGGTGTTATCTTGGCAAGCAGCGTACAGCACTTAGCCGGCACACGCAAGGTGCACAGTTTGCAAACACAGAAAGCAGTTTAGTGCACTCGCTCCCTGGGGGGAATGCATTAGCCAGTCACAAAAAAGCCTGCATTGCAGGTGAAATGGGTCACCCAGGGAATACCCTGGCCAAGGCAGGAGAGGATCTGATACAGGACGAGTTCCACTGGGCTCAGGAAAATGTCAGTTGCCTATATAGCAAAACCTCTCGCTAGCTTGTCTTTTGCCTTCATTGTTGTACTCTGGAGCCCTCACCTTGCCCACCTTTCAGGCTGAAGGGGAGCCCTCTGTCCCCCCCCACATTGTGCTGGGGCATTCAGATATCTACAGATGCTTGCATGCAAGCCATAAACTGCACATTGATAGAGTTCCCACTGGTGCGATGCCTGCTACTGTACATTCCAAGGACTCGGCAGGGACCTCAAGGGTAGAGTCTGATCTGCAGGTCCATCCTGCCAAAGTGCCATGCCCTTCAGAGGGCCGAGGGCACATACACTAGGCCTCATTCTGTATAAGCAGAGCCGCCACCTACCCCAGTGACACGTGTTAGGAAAAGGACGGACCCAATAACACTCAAAGGGCCTGTGAAGGATCAGGGAATCTGCAGGGGAAAACCAAGCTTCCCATTGCCCCGTCATCATATACCAGCAGGAAAAGGCTTTCACAGCCCGGCTCCAAGGTGGAGTCCACTTTGTGTGGCCAAATACACTCCTAGTTGCTCAGAAAGTGCCTCCTCCAGCCTAGATTTCTCTCAGCATACGAGAGAGCAGCTTCGTCCAGACAACGCACAACAGGGGCCAGCAAGGGTCTCCCTTTCACACAAGCAGGGTCTGGCTCCTGCTGATGGAGTCTCCCCACGCACACAGAACCCTGGGGAGATCAAATCTTACCACAGCCGGCCTCGTCCACTTGCCCCTGTGGTTTCCTGAATACAGGGCGGAGAGCAACGGGGTCATTAACCCTCTGACTGTCAGCTACTGGGTGGCACCTCTGCATGAAGTTGCCACCTTAGCCTCTTTTAACCCCTCCCTGAGATCTTCCTCCACTACAACGCCAAGCAGTCACTCCCGTCTGGCATGGGTAAGGGGACCAGGTAGAGGGGAGCTGTTTTCCTGCCCAGCTGTTCAAGGACATTGGAGAATAATAAGGGACAGCAGGCTGGAAAGGGCATGACAGGACCAGAGCAGAGTGAAGAAATGGTCAAGCTAGAATGGGATATCCACATGCAAAGCAGAGCAAGGAGAATGCACTACTGCTCTGGTTGGGTACCCCAAGCCTAGCTAGGTCTAGAGATGGGCACCTCAAGGGCAGCCTGCTTACATTCTTTCATAGGAATGAAAGAATCCACCTGCTGGAAGAATTCCCCAGCTAACGTTTATTATTCAGATGCAGAAAGCCGGGGCGCAGGCAGACAACATTCACTACTTCCCCACTGAAGGGCTGCTGTGGCTGGGTATCCACTTCTGGACAGGTTCCTTTGGGTTCCCAACTTGTAGCCTTTATGCCATACTTCTGTGGCCTCAGCTGCCAGTCAACAGTCAAGAATACTCCCCCTCTTTCCTCCTAGACGGAAGACATTTGCTCAGTGCTATTCAAGTAATTCGATTTTATAGACTGCCTTGAGAAGTCTGAGCAAAGGATATTCTATGAATTCAACGGGGACAGCTGCAAATGGCGTGAGCATCCGACCCGAAAACAAGACTCCTCAAAGCCATCAGGACATGGTTATGCAGTTGAGGAAACCAATGCAGAGCTGCATCCACTTAATAAAAAATAAAGCTACTCTGCCACATTGCCAACCAGACACTGGAAAAACACGAAGTGAAATTCACACTCTGCAGCGTGTATCAACTGTGAGCTACACACCAACAAATCCACATCCTGCTGTACACAAGGGCCACCTATGGAGACAGCTGAAAGAATTCAGACCCTGCTGTTCCAAAAGCACAAGGCCCTGTGCCGGCACCCCAAAGAGGCCCCGGCTACTTGAGCTGAAGGATGATCTCCATTATCTGTTAGCAGCATAAGTAAGGCTGGTCAAAAAATACAACATTCAAAGGAAATGAACATTTTTCATGTTATTTGAGATTTATCCAAGGAATAGTTTTATTTTGCAATGAAGAAGTTCAAAATAGAAATTTGTTTAATTTCATTTTCAATTTCTCTCCCCCCCTCCCTTTCTCTCTCCATTCCTCCCCTCCCCCCCACACACACGCACACACACTGCTAGAGAGGGGAGGAGAGAAGAGAAAGTGGATTTCCCACCCTCGCTGTGAAAAATGAAGATGAAAATAATTGGGTTTTTGAAAACTGAAATGAAACAAATCTTCAACTCAAAACAAAAATTTTTTTTTTGTCAAAAAATTTCAAACAAAATGCAAGTGTTTCTTTTAGGCTGAAAAGCCTTTCTTTGGCAAAAATACATTTTGGCCTGCCACAAACCGGACTATGACACACAGTGTAGTGGTTCTTATTCCATCCAGTAGGGAGCAGCTGTGTACATAGTCAGTACATTACAATACTGAAGGATAATTAAACACCAAAAGAAGATTTTGGTTTGGTTTGGTGTTGAAATATTGAGTTTACCTGACATCAGCTGTGTCACCTGTTAATTTCTGAAACAGCTGCTTTCATTTGCAATCTGGTTTATAGTCAGTTTCACCTGCATAGCCCTAATGCTGTCAAGTTTGGGTTTCCTGGTTTGCAGAGGGGAATCTTTATGGGAAATGAATATAAAAAGTATTTAATTGAATTTACATAAATATTTAAATCACTTATTGCTGCAAGATACCACTGAAGCCAAGAGCTTTGCAAGCCCCCATTCTTCAGGGCATGAACCAACTTCTAAAAACTAGGGATCAGGAAGGAACTTGCCCTGGTGTCAGGTTATCCCACAACTGACATTGCAGGGTTCTGGCCACCGTTACAAACGGGATGCCAGCCCAGAAGGTACACTGTCCAATGCTAGTCGCTATATTCCACCCCACCACTTCTATTCACAGGACAGTTTGAAAGTTGATTTTTCATACAAAACCTGCATTTGGGGCCAAATGTGAGTTGAACTCCCTGCTACCAAATAATATTTTGCATTAAACTGACATTTCTGAGTTTCCTGTCTTCTACAGATAATGATTTTGGGGGATGAATTAGGCAAATTAGAAGGTAATTCCCAGCTCTAATTTTCATGGACCATATTTAGTGATGAGCACAACTGCAATGGGCCAGTTTCACTGCTAAAATTCCTCTTGGTTTCAATGAGAGCTGCACATTAGGAACTGACCCACCAACTTCACTGGAGTTGAACATCATGCTACATCATCCCACTTTGGCACGAAAATGCTGCAATACAGCAGGACTGTAAGGAGCCCTAAGATATAAAACTAGGTTTCATCCAGCTTTCGTCCAAAAGGTGAGAGAAGAATAAATTCTTCCCTTTCCATAGCATCATTTATCCAAGGATCTCAGAAGTGCTTCATAAACATTAACAAACCTTGCTTCACAACACCTGGTGCTCTAGAGAAGCACTGTTATTACCATTTTATAAATGGGGTAAGCGAGGCACATAGCAGTTAAGAGATTTGCCCAAGGTCACACAGCAAGTCTGTAACAGTGCTATAAATAGCCCCGCTGTCCAGCTCCCAGCTTTAACTACTGGACAACACACAGGAAATATAAATAATTAGCTATCAAGTTCCTAATGAGTCCAGGTTTGTTTACTGGGGAGAGGAGCCGAGCCGGGAACGTCACTGAAAGACGTTTCGTTTGAGATTTTGACATTTGGCAGACATGGCTTGTAAAACACAATCTAAAAATAAAGGTAGCAGTAAAGCCTCTCGCTCATTAATTACTCTGTAAGCCATTACTGCCTAACCCCCCTAACTTTAACGGTGGCTATTATTAGAATTGTGAAGCTAATTACTGTGCAGTTATTAAGAAGAACAGGATGGCCATGCTCTCTTTTAAAGGACCCAGATCGAGTGCATAGTAATAAGCACATGGGGGTTTAATCAGAGCTGCCAGCTTTAACCTCAGACTTTGCTGAGGTGTGGGATCGGGGACGGGCAACGTGGTACTACAGTGATCCCAGGAGGGTGTGTAATGGAGCAAGAGGAAATGGGTTACCCAGGCTTGAGCTGCTGTACCAGGATGCATGAAGAAAGCCCAGATCAAATCAAGGATTAGAGACAGGTCAAACGAGTCAAATGATCTGTTACCCACCACTTCCTGCTCTGCTGTCCAGCAGAAAACCATGCTCAACCCCGATAGCTAAACAGCTACCCCTTACCCCAATGGGCCAGAAGTCTGTCGTGTTGAACCAGCAGTGAGTGGCCTAAGATCCTAAACCTGAACACCCACCTGAAACAACTGGTAATACCGCAACGAGGAGCGAACGAACACAGCCCCTTACTTATAATGGCCCTGATTCAACAAAGCACATACTTCAGTCTATACTGTTCACCAAAGCAGTTAAGTCCATCCTTAAAGTGCTGTGCTGTGCTGTGCTGATATGGGGCCCAGCAAGCAGTGCCTTAAGCTATGCGTAAAGCCCATTGATTTCATTGCACACCACACCGCATGAAGAAGGGATCCCTGGCCCTGAGCAAAACGATAAGACACGGCACAGACCTATTTAGCGAACATGATAATATTGTGACAGTTAATCCTCACTACTTTGTCCTTGGCTGTCTGTTATAGCCCATCACCTAGCTAGAGGTTGCCCATTTCAATTTGGTGTGCCTCAGGGCAGGGATCGTATCTTCCCTCTTGCCCATAAAATAGCTTGAGCACTATTAGCACTATGTAAAGAGTCGTAATTCTGTGCCCTTTGTCCCTGGCAAAGAGGGCAAGACGCCTCCCTCACATCCCAGATAAAACCACCATGGGGATCTCCGCCTACCTGCTCTCGTGTCATCCACATTGCAAAACCCACCAAGCTGGCCATGAATTTCTAGACTCCGCTCAGGAGGGGCTCCATGCTGGACCGGCAGAGGGTTCTGTAAGTCAGGACCGAGGCGCACCAGCTGAGTTGGGGAAAAGGAGCCCAGGACTGGAATAGCAGGAGAGGCTGTTGGCCAGGAATGAGGCAGACCAGAGCTGTGCTCCGAGCCAGGACAAGAGTGGTAGGGTGGATTGCAGCTCAGAACTGAGGCACCATGTCTGGGCTGTGGAGAGGGACTGAGGTTGGAATAGCAGAGGGACAGAGAGCTGAGCAGCAGCCCCAGGGCTGTGCTGGGAGTCCAGAAGTAGACTATTAAGGGGTGCTGCTGCAGGTGGAGACTGCGGTCCTTTGGGCCTGTGGGGCGCTATGTCTGGTTTAGCTTCTGGGAGTAGCTTCTGCACCCCAGCCAGAAGGGCCACCAGAGGGATGGGGGCGAGGGGCAGAGTCCCCATTCCCAGGTAACCAGGGCCTCTGGGGTACTGCAGACGGGAAATCTCAGGCTGTCCCTCAGAATCTGTGCAGTCTTTGTAACCACTGCTTGTTGCTCTCTAGCAGAGCTGGGATTTGGCTAGAAAGCAATAAGGAACTGGGCTGGAGCCTGCCTTGGATCAGCTGGGCTGAGAGAAGAGTGTGTCCTCTCCCCCCCCCCCCCACTGCGGCTCCTACAATGGCAGCAGTGCCTCTCCTGTCCGGGAGCCCATCAATCCTGACTTCACATGAGGAACAATAACGGCGCTTTGGTGAGATGTTTTCTTGATTTTACTTTAGTTGATTCAATGAGATTCAATGAGGGTGATAAAATGGATACCAAGACACATCCCTTTCAGTAAGTAGGTGGGTCAAGAACCATAAAGGGCATGGGTGGATATCAGGCAGTCGTGCTAAAAGCCTGACTGGCTCCCCCTAATTAGCCTTTGGTTCTCACAACTGTTGTATTCATTTTGGGGTAGGGGACGTGGATAGAGCAGTGAATGGGGACTCAGGGGACCTAGATTCTATCCTGGCTTTGCCACTGGCCCACTGGATGACCTTGGGCAAGTCCCTTTGTCTCTGCATCTCAGTTTTCCCATCTCCAAACGGGGATGATGATCTCCTCTGTAAAGTGCTCTGAGATCCGTGAATGAAAAGTGCTGTTTTTGTTATACAGATTTACCCAAGCCAGGATCACTGCTGGTATCTTGCACTGTATGATTGAGACGGGCCCCCAGCTATGACCCAGCCCCTGAAAACTCACTGAGACAAGCCATGCACAGACCCAACAAAGCAGGAGACGTATGGAGACTCAACTGAGTAGTTATTGCTGAACCAGCACTTGCCGCTTCCTGAATGTGTGCTACTGGCATGGCTCTGTCTGAAGATGCCAGGACCTCAGCAAGTCACCGGCGGGGGGGAGCATGGAGGGAATATGGGACACAAAGGGGGCAACAGCTTTTCCTCAACCTCCCCCAGTGAGGAAGTGGTACTGAACTCTCTGCCTCCCTCTGCAGTGGGCAAGTTAGACCCTAGAACCTTTCCTTCTTGTCGCCGGGTTCCAAGGATAACAGATTATCCCGGGCACCATGAGCGGATCAGCAGGAGATGAGAATCGCCCCCAGAGCTCCACATTCACCCGTTTGATCTCCCAGAGGGCTCTGCATTATGTTCTCAATTATAGACGTGGAGATGAAATTCCTCACCTCCCACACAGCCTTGCCATTTGACTCGGTGGCTGAGAGAGGCAGAGGGAATTCTGCAGGGCCTGTTTCACTGCTCAGCAATCAATCAGAGCCATTTGAACATCTCCCACACATACACACACGCACGCCTTTTCCGACTGTGAACATCAGCTGGAAAACATCCTGCTAACTCAATGCGCAAGCCCCTGGTTCTGAGGCGTCAGCACTTATTTTTAATTATTGAAACCAGAAGGAAAAGGAGTCCTGCTCTATTTTAAAAATGATTAATAACCCAGTTCTAATACAATATTTAAAAGAAAAAAGCATGAAACCGTGCAGCACTTTGAGAATAGCGAGAAACCTGCCTCTCTCCTACCGCGAGGAAGGAACAGACAGAGGGACAGGACAAGTGGGGCAGGTTAACAGCACTGTGCATTTATCTCTAGTGCCTTCATCCCAAAGGATGCCAGAACTGTGTAACAGACTTTGGCAAGATTTTCCAAGAGAGACTAGTGATTCTGGGTGGCCAACCTGGAATCCCTGAGAAGAAGGCTGATTTTCAAAAGGCAGGCAGCTTGGCAGTTCTTAAACACTCAGGACCTTTTAAGGGGTGTCAAGCTGGGCATTGAAAAAATCCAGGCTCCTAGAGTTGAGTCACTTTTGAAAACGTTGGGCTTTATAAGCAGATACCATAAAACGTGGCAGCATCTGGGGGACAGCTGTCAACCACACACCCAGCCGCTCAGGACAGGAAGCAAAGAACTGAAAGGGCAGGTGGCATTCTGGGAGGCAGAACAACAAGCACATTGTCAATCCTTAATCAACAACTAGAACCCAAACGGCTGCGTCCTCCTCATGCAGCTAGAGACACAGGCTTTTGAACGGCCACCATGTCTGAGCGACACCCACGCCAGCGTGAAAGCACCACCAGATGCCATGCTGGGGGCATTGTACCAGCCCCGCTTCTGAGGAACGAGTGCTGCTTGCTGAAGCACAAGCACCAATTCCTGCCATCTGGCTGGGACCGAGGGACACACTGAAGTCAGGAGAACAGCAGAATACCCACCAGGCAGGTGGTCCCCCGCCAATGCCCATCAGAGCGTATGGCCAGCGTGGATTCCTGGCTCACATCCCCATTCGATGGTTTCTTTAAAGGTATGGCTCAGTTTCTAAGCCCTGCTCAGTCCGAGAGCAGAGAGAGAGAGCCAGGATGTGACCTCTGTACAAGTCACTAATGGGACCAAGGATTAGCATCGATTTTTTTAAATGCCATGGCAAAGGGAGCGGGTAAAAAAAAAAAAAATCAAACACCCAACAATAACTCAGCAACGTGCAGTGTGATCAATCCCCGCTTGCAGGCCCACAGTCCATTAGTGCAGCCATAAAATCGTCCACTCTTCCACTTGGAAACAAGGGAAACAAGCCATTTAAAACTGCCTCCCAGTTCCATTCTCCCTCACTAGCTGCCAGAGCGCCCGTGGCCAGGATTCAGCATTGCCTCCTGGCCATGGTGGGACTGGTGAAAGGAGGTGTTCAATGCCCACTGCAAAGCAAGCCTTGTCTCTCCTCACCCCTTTCTCCATGCTGGTTGGGACGGACCCCACCTCCCTGGGAACCTATGGGGTTCCCCAGTGCAGGGAGGGGGCATGACACACAGAGCCCACACAGGGGGCCTCTGCACACCAAGAAGCCATGCTACACAGAACCACCCTCTGCAACCCTGGCAGCAAGGGTTAGGGAACCCCTGCCCTGCCCCACCCATGCAGGGCCACACCAGCGGCAGCAGCTACTTTTACAGTCTGAAGCAGAGTGGCTCCTTTGCCATTCTGGGCCCCCCACCCCACATAAACCCCTCGTGCCCAGCATGGCTATTCAAGCATGGCTCAGAGAGGGAAGATTTGGCTCCTAGTCAAAGTCTAGGTCAGAATGTCTGGCACTGAACGTACCAGCTACACAACCAGTCCAGTGACGGACTGACCGTTTCTACGCTAGTTCTACACTTGGTTCTGACACTGGCTCCTTCCATGGCCTTGGGCAAATCACTTTGCTTCCCTGTGCACAAGTACACAAGTATCTTCTGAGACACAATACAGGGTACTAAAGGGCTCTTTAATCCAGATGGGTGGAAGATGGAGAAGGTCAGGTTCTAACATAGCAAGTTCCATAGCCAGAAGAAACCAGCCAGCCAATAATATACTATATTGCATATGGCTTTTCATCGATGGATATCGAAGTGCTTTGCATAGCCTCATCCCCATTTCACAGAGAGGGAAACAGAGGAAGAGGAAAAGGAAATAACTTGCTCAAAGTCACCCAGCAAACCATTGCCAGAGCCAGGAATAAAACATAGGTCTCCCAAGTCTAGCCTGGTGCTCCATCCACTAGGCAGCACGGCCTCCCATATAGTTAGCAGACTCTCAGAGTGGCTAATGCAGGAAAGAAAGTGTTCGTTCCTGCATAGTGCACCTCGTTGTGCAACGCTAACCCTGGGTGAGCAATTTTTTTTTTTTACCTCAGTAGGTGTCCTGAGAGTTGAGAGCGCTTGTCATTTTATCTAAGCTATCAGACTGCAGATGTTATTCCTAAAAGTTACTTATCTTTAAAAGCACAATGAAACTTACTAAACTATTTGTCCCAATTTATAACAAGCCAGAACATAAGAGGCAGCTGGGAGCAGAGCAAGAACCACTGTCCTTTACTGGTGAAGTCAGAAGTGCTCACAGCCCCATTCTGCAAATGGAGACTCTCTTTTAGCTCAAGGGACAGGAGGTTTTGGAAAAGGAGAATCCAAGCACCATCCTTGCTGCTGTGACGAAGTCCCCCAGTGACCATAGTTTGCAACATAGAGAGAGGCATAAAATCTCTCCATGCCTGCAGATTTATTTCAGTATTTTGCAAAAACAAACCCTCCCAAGTCATAACATATTGTATAAAAACAGGATTTCCTATCACCTCTTCTAGATGCGCTGCCTTTTCAGTGGAGAGGGCAACAGGCTAGGCTCACCACACAGCCTGCTACTGACTCCCCTTTGAGCAAGTGGCTTCCTCTCTCTGTGACTCAGTTTCTCCACCTTTAAATGATAGTGACACAGCATTGGGAAGTGCTACAAAATGTACATGTGAAGTATTGGCGTTATGGGAGCACCCGCAACCCAGATCCAAACCAGAACCAAACCTCTTAACCCTCAGAGACTGGGGTCCCAGCTCCAGCTTGCTGCACAGTTTGCAATTCCCACAGACCAGGAATGACTCAGTCTGTAACATAAGTTATTAGCTGCTGCAGACGGTGTCTCTTCCTATTAGGATGGTGTTGTGTGAGCGGTCTGGGTGAGACAGAGAGGCGAAGCATGGAGCGAGCGGGGCATGTTAGGCAGAGATGAAAAATAATGTTGGCAGCATTATTAAAAGATAAATTGGAGGGGGAAGAGTGGCTGAAGGCATTAAACTATTGTAACCAATCTGTTGTCACCTAAGGCTTCCTGGCTGTCAATATACTGCCTGCTGTGGACAGGGCAACAGCAACTCTGATCCGCCTGCTGCAAAAGCTACAGCGCCCTCACTACTTGAGCGCCACGAGAATCCCCCTCAGCTGCTGAGCGTCGAGCCTACTGCATCGAGCAGAAGGCCATGGCAAGGCACACAGCCGCTCGTTACACTTCTCTTATGGCAGCGTCCACAATATCTTATGGGCATCACAGGCAGCTGCATCTACAGGCCTTTTGCTTTCATTTGATGTGCAGAAAGGCACCTTTTATTGTGGTTTTCCTTCCCCCTGAGTAGAGGCTTCCAGACTGGGGGCGGAAGAAGGTGTTGCATCTGCTGGGCCCCAGAAAGCTCCCTCCCAGTGCGGAGGAGCCAGCATTTAGCTCTGAGGATGCGTCATTATACTCAGATATTCCTGCCTGCCGTGTCTCCCCGCATACCATCCCTCGGGTGGATACCTGCTGCTTGTGCTTGAAGGATTTGGAAGTGGCGGGAAATAATGGTATCGGCAGTGAAAGCCCCAAGAGTTAGTTGTGTAGGAACCAGCTGCATCTCCAAGTCACTCAGGAATGGCAAGTGCAAAGGGATGGAACTGGAATCCGCATCAGAATCACCCCGGAGATGCTTGGGTAGCTGCATAGCGCATCCCCAGCGCCTGTGCTGGACCCATAGCAACGTCGAGCCTCAAGAAGTCATCAAGTCCATCCTCTGGCACCGACCATCCCTGGCACTGGTTTGTGCAACCTGTTCTTAGCAACCTCCAATGACGAGGGTCCATCCTCCCTTGGAAGCATATTCCAGAGACGAATAGTTAGTTAGAAAGTTTTTCCTAATATCTAACCTAACTTTCCTTTGCTGCAGATGAAGCTTGTTACTTCTTGTCCTATCTTCAGTGGACACGGAAAACAACTGATTACATGTTTCTTTATAACAGCACTTAACATATTTGAAGATTATCATTTTGAATTCTAATCCTGTTCCCCAAAGCGCTTGCAAACCTTCCCAGTCTGGGGTCATTGAATACTCTCCACTCCATTATCTAAGTCATTAATGAACGTATTGAATAGAAGTGGACTCAGGACTGACTCCTGCAGGAGCCCACGATATACAGCCTCCCAGGTTAACACTGAAATATTCTGAGTCCTGTCTTTCAATCAGTTGCACATCCACCTTATAGTAATTTCATCTCGATTGTCAAAAGCCTATGTATATGGTGCTCTAAACTTTAGCTCTCAATTTTTCCATGCAAGAATCTGCCAAAATGGTGGATTCTCTGTAATGGGAAGTCTTTAAATCAAGATTGGAGAACTTCAGTAACTCAGCCAGAGGTTATAGGCCTATTGCAGGAGTGGGTGGGTGAAGTTCCATAGCCTGCAATGTACAGGAGGTCATTCTAAATAACAATGACAGTCCCTTCTGGCCTTAATCTGATGACATTAATGAAATATGCTGCATGCTCATCTAAATGTGGAAAAAGAAACAAAACCATCCAATCCATGTGAATAAAAAACTTCAGAGAGACGTGCGTCCAAAAAACTCAAATAAATCAGAGACCATCATGACTCTGGATATTCCACCAGTAGAGGAAAAAGGTTTAAAGAATTATGCATCACAGGTTACTTCCCTGTCTCTAATGTCTATAACCTCCTGCCACCAACCCAAATGGAACCCACCACGTATATGCCTAAGCCTCTTGATATTGGTGTCACATCACACAACACTGAAGTGCAGCCACTTCTGGGTAGGGAGACACAACAGCACTATATGACAGTTTAGGGCAACAAGGGAAAAGGAATCCTGTATCCCATTGAAACCACCAGGGTAATACAGAAAGATAGAATGCAATACACTTCCCTGGAAGTTAGCCTTAGGGTTCTTACCAATACCGCCACGCACTCATGCAAAAGGTTTTAGACAAACAAAAATAATTGATCAGTACCTTGGTTTTATAACTCATCGTCAAGAACTGTGCCTTCATCAATGCCTATCATCATAGAATTATGGAATCACAGAAGATGACGGTTGGAAGAAACCTCAGGAGGTCATCTAGTCCAACCCCCTGCCCAAAGCAGGACCAACCCCAAATAAATCATGCTGGGGTATAGATTCAATACAGACTCTGGGAGGAGAGGGCCATCTGAAATCAACACATTCACTCTCTGTATTGCATTTTCTGTTCAGGTCTCCTTTCCACACACTGACCCAACCCAATCTTGCTCAGCTTCTGAGATGTGACAAGATCTAAACTCAGTTTAAGTCGTCTGCAGGGTTATTCTGTGGGAGGGATCTTTCCCCCAACCCCCATCCACAGAGGTTCAGCCCACCAGGACTTCCACCCCTTAAGAACCTTCAAATCTCTCCTCTATAATTTGGAAGTAAACCTCAAACTCTTGATGGGCCAACATGGGTTGCTGGCTTTGAATCCAGGCTATCACAAAGTTTCTGTTGTGCAGATACCTCTTCCCCTGCTTGGTTTGGAAGGGGAATTTTAGAGCATTTCTCCCCTTGTTTAATCCCACTAGTCAGTTTTATGGTTTCATTAAGGTGAGGAATGTGAGATAATAACCCTAGCAGATCTCCTCCTCCTCATCTGGTTAATGTCCCTCACTAACGGCTACAGTGCAGCATCAGTCACCCCCCATACGCTCCAACCCTTCCTGTGAGTTTTCCATTACAGCTCCCTGCACTCCGTGATGGAGGGATCACTGACCGGGGAGAACAGGAGGGAAGCGATGCAGCTCCCCGCGGAATGTGAGAGAGGAGGAGGAGGAAAGAAGAGAAGAGAATGGGATCTTACCAGACCCTTTGCCCCAGGCACCCACAAAGTCATGGGCTAGGAAGGAATTTGATCCGGGGTCACAAGTTCGGGTCTGCTGCAAAGTTCCTCCTGCTTTTACCAGGTCTGAATGTGATCCGGCTGACTCTTCAGGGCAGTACAGCAGCTGTCCTGTGTTGGCCAATGGCTCCTATGCCTCCTGGTGCAGCACCAGTTTTACTGAACGGGAGCCGTTGTTCCAGGAGGCTCAACCTCTCTGGGCTGAGCATGAGCGATGCTGGCTGGGAAGGGGGTGTGGCAATGTGCTGATTCAGTGCATCCCCCCTGCTGCAGCTATGCCAGCTTCTAAAGCAGCCCTACATCTAGCAGAACCCCTTGAGGGGTGCAGCAATGATAGCACAGCTGTTTACCATGACCCTGGGGGTGGACTCCTTCCCCGTGGGTCACAGCAGCCCTGGCTGAAATGAGAAGATGTGTGCGGGGATGGGAAGGGTAGCAGGGGAAGCCTGGCCCAGAACGTTGCACAGGACAACAGGAGGTGAGCAAAAGGGACTTGGCTGAAGCCCTCATCGGAAGAGGGGTGCCACTAATGGAGCCACCTGCCCCTCCTCCAGGCCAATACTGCAATGCAGTTAGTACTGGGTGGGTCTCTTTCGCATGAGACAAGGCTTAAATGGGGGGAAATCTACTAGATCCCTCCCACAGCATAGGGGCCCGGCGTAGCTGGTCTCGCTTCCTATTTCTCGCTGCACCACATTCAACAGAAATCAGATAAAGATTCCTTGTCCGTCTCCTGCTGGCCAGAGCAGGAGCATTCCCTACAGTCTGTTCTCTGCACCCATTTCTCCCCCTTCCATTCCACAGCAACTGGATTCTCCCAGCACCGGCACATGCAGAGTCACCTCTGGTATTTATAGCCTGGGCTCTAACAGGGTCGCTGGTGTTTGGATAAATGTGTCTGTGTGTTTCTTGTGCACGGTGGAGGCTGCTAGAGAGGAGCGGATGGAGAAAGAGAACCAACGAGAAAGCTAAGAGTTTAGTTTGACCATTTCAGATCCATGCTGATATTTATAGCCAAGCCCAGGGCGAGATCAGAGGCACAGAGTCCGCTGCCACTTTGTGTTTCTGTACAACGGGCTGAAGAGAGCTGCTCAGAGCCAGAGTTTCTATCACAGCTTGCTCAGCCCCTCCACATCCATACACACTTGATCACATGCACACTCACTCACAGTTGTGCATGCAAATTCTTTGGCCCTGGCTTGCTCAGATGCACTTGTACGCTGAGAAAGAGTGTGGAAAATCAAGAACTACCAATGATTAGATGGCATCAGGCTCCCATTGAAGGCAACAGGAGTTTTGCCTTTGACTTCACTGACAGCTGGGCCCTGCATTGTGCTGGTGGTGTTACCTTATCATAACATTGCAAATGTTACACACACACACTTTGAGCACAAGACAAATCCTAGAGCAGGCATCCAAATCCCCCCCAAATCCCACTTGGCTCTGCGCGTTCATCCATTCATGAAATCCAGACTAGATCCTCAGAGTCCAGCCTTTCATCTTTGGTCTCTTTCCAAGCTGATGGAAGGCAAGGGAAACAGGCTGAGTCAAACTTTTTCCTTCCCTGGACTAGCACACACAGCTCATTTCAGGTGTTGAGTCCAGGGAGGAAGGGAAGAGACTGTCCTACTTGCAGAGATGCTTAAGAACTAACATCCTGCAGAACAACTGAGATCATGACAGGGGTGTCAAACCCGTGTAACTAAGGGTAGAGGTTATGCAAAATATTATACAGTTGTGCAGTGGGGAAACGGGTGGAGCAGGGAGCCAAGATGCTTAGCTTCTATTCCTGGCCCAAGTCACTTCACTCTCTGTGCCCCAGTCTCCTAACTTTAAAATGGGGATAATAATATTAATTACCTGGGAGGCTAAATGAACGCGATTGAAAGCTTTCCACGTTCCTCTGGCGAGGGGCGCTCTAGGAGAACGAAGAATTATTGCAACCCAACTCTGTCCATGAGACTGCATGGGCTGGAGAACTTTAAACTCCAGTTTCCACATTCTGTCAGGTAGAGAACTAACTGCTGGTATTTCAGAGAGGAGGTGACAAGAGTTTAAGGGGTAACATGTGGAGGGGATTTTGATAAGGGACTTAATGAAAACTCTGCCCCCTGGGCTCTGTCGCACATTGCCCTGTAACAGTCCAGGGCTAAATAGGGATTAGTCCCAATTACAATTTGAAGCAGTACATTCCAGTGGTAGAAGCTGACGAGTGCACAGCCTTTTAAACATTTATGAAGTCACTCCAGCTGCAATTGTGCGCTGGTTGCCTGTTGACACACCTACAGCCTGGAACTAGCAAAAAATTCCCATAAATGAACCTTTCCTTTTCTGGTCTTATCCTCAAGTCATGACGGAGAAACAGCCGTTTTGCTCTGCTGTAAGAAACTCTGCTCTGCATGTTGAGAGAAAGGATGGTCTTGTGAGTAAGGCTCTTGACTAGGAGCCAGGAGGCCTGGTTCAATTCCTGGCTCTGCTAGAGACTCCGTGTGATGTCAGGCAAGTCCTTCCTCCCTGGGCCTCTGTTACCCATCTGTAAAATGGCACCAAAGATACTTAGTCTGTCTTTACTAACATTGTAGACTCATAGATGCAGGAACTATGTATATGCTCATCTCTGCAGCAGCCTCGATACACTGCATTAAAACAAACACTATCATTACAGACTAGAGTAAGAGCTTGCAGTGGTTCAGCAGTGACAAATTACCCCGCCCTGTTGAGAACAAACATCAGCTGTCATTAAAGTACGTACAGCAGCTCAGGATCCTTCCTACAAAAGCTTAGGACTTGCCCATCTACAAGGGAACTGTTCATAACCAAGAGGCAGGCCTGCCTCAGTGGAGGATTTAATTTGCAACCCAACACGAGCACCCTAGCAGAGCTTTTCAACTAACTGACTGAGGCTCTAATGGGAAATGTCACGTGAGCTGCAATTTCACCCTTTACTCGAGCCGGAGACCTACAGTAGCGTCCCCCAAGGTTTTCAAAGTTGCAGGGCGGAGTGAGTGGACCGGGCTGCCTCAGCCAGCTCGGTTTGTAGGAAAAAGAGCTCATTTTCCTCCTAACAAACACCAAACCCAATTCGATTGTCCCACCAAACACATGAATCCTGCCTTTGGTGGGGGTTGATATCCAAGGAGAATGGCAACCACCTCTTCTAGAATTAGCATAGCTCTTGCTGGCTGGTGCGTTATACACAAACAGCACAATAGCCCTTCCAACCAGAACTACGCTTTGGGACCTAGAACTTGATGTTTCTCATGTTGCAAGCACATTTCTCTCTCTTCCTCCCCCTGCCCTCCCTGGCCTCTCGGGCCAGGCTCCGACCCTTTCTCCATGAATCCTCCCTCACTACAGCCTTAATGCCTTGTCACCCCGCTCTGTAACAGCCACCCCAGCCCCCCTCATCACGCAACCCGCCCGACCGCTCCTGCCCGCTCAGTCTACGCCGCCTTCCTCTGCAGCCCCGTCTCTCTGGTTCCCCTGTTTGGTTTCTAGAGGCCACCGGGTCTCATTCTCTTTGCTGTGGCCGGGATGGCCAAAATGTTTAAAACCACAGACCACTGAAGCCTTGGATGGGTAAAGAAACCCAAGCAGGAGGGGGCTGGAGAGGAGGCAGTCCAAGGTCCCTGCTGAGGATGCCAGGAAAGGTAAGGTGCCTGGTTCAATGCCCACCTCCTGTGCTCCATCGGCACTTGCTGGTGGACTTCCAGTTCAGACCCATTTTTCCACCTGGGGTGAGAACTATATCCCTCAAGTGAGCAAATTTATCCTGATGCAAGGTGGCACACCACCAGTTGCTCTCCTGTCCTGCTGCCTTTTCACCTTGACTTTAAGATGGGCTTCCACCCTCTCTACCACGAATGCCATACTGTCCCCCACACTCTCTGCATGCAGAGTGTAGTGCATCAACCAAGGGAGATGCCCAGAGGGTGTTTTGGGGCTGGGAGATCCCCTTGTACATGGTCTCCAGGGCACAGCACAGGCTCGCCATCACCAGCTCACTAAAAAAAAAAACCCTGACCACAGAGCTATAAAGCCTTGTTTATAGCAGTTGGAGACCTTAAATACCTCCTGTTCATCCCTTTGGGAAGGTTGAAGCTGCATCAGTGAGTGCTCACTAACCCTGCATTAGCCTGGCTGTGAACAAGGGCCTGGGGTAAAGCAGCTGGCAAATTGCTTAAAGACATTATAGTTCCCAACACCCAGCCTTCTCAGCGGTGGAATGTAAAGAGTCTAGAAACCCTCCATTAACAGAGAGACAGAATGGGGCATCTGGAGGAGACAGAGACAGATTCCATGTCTGCATTTCTCAGTGAGAGCTGCAGACTGGACACGCAGGCTACCATGTGCACTTGCGTGTCTACATGGGGTGGATGCATCATTGAGGGTGCATGCAAATACATGCCTAGGGTGTGCTGCAGCATGTGCGTACATGTTGAATCTCTTTGTACAAGTACATGTCATGTGTCACAGGGTGCACATCTGAATGTATCTGAGGAGAAGCATGTTGCATGGCCACATGTGTCAACGTGTTTATGGATATGGACTCAAGCGTGAGGTGCATGTTGCTACATGTATTTGTGATCAGACCAGGGCTTACGTTTGCTTGTATGTAACCCTTTGGGTGAACAACTCTGACCAGCGGCATCTAGTGCAATTTTTGTATTGCTCCTGATGGAGGGAAGGAAGAAACAAGAAAGACTAAATTTGCTGAGGTTATGGGCCAAAGACATCAGAGATACAGAGAAGCCTGCTACCTAATGATGACATGTCAGAATTGCTGATCTTCCAGAGACATACTGAATGAATTATTAAATGAACCATACTGCTCAGAAGACCCTATATTAATGGCTTCTGGAAATTGCTATCCATATACTCAAGGTACCAGTAGAAAGATGGATCCTGCCAGGGTCTTACCCCAGCTCTCTCTCGAGGGTGGGTTTCGTCCAGGCTAAACAGAACTGCTTTACACAGGGATTTTCCCTACATCAATTCATGCGTACTTGGTGCTTCTAGGACATTTTTTGTCTGAGGCTCTCAAATGACTCGCAAACATGAATTTAATTAAGTCTCCCAACCTCCTTATAAGGTAGGAAAATAGTATCCTTGTTTTACATAAGGGGAAACGGAGACCGAGAGAGACAAGTTACTTGCCAAAGCTCACATAGTAAGTCAGTGACACAGCTGGTGGTAGAATTCAGGAGCCCTGTGTCTCTTTCTCTAGCCACTAGATAAAGCTTCCTCCACCACCTCATGTTTCTTCCACTCCCTTTCAAATTGATTTATCCCCAGTGGATCACACAAATCTCATATTTCTGGTTTTCAGGGGCCCTGATTCCCTGGGGGCTGGCCAGTTCCGGAGGGTCTCTAAAAGGAGTGCAGAGCTGTGCCTGGGGAATTTTGTGCAACCATTTAGCAGCAAGTTGGAACCAGTGGGAGAAATTTAAAAAAAAAACAAAAAAACATTCTTATTTAACATCAGTATATAAACTAGAGACAAACAGAGCAATAAGCCGGCTCGTGTGACCAAGGATTTGGGAAATGACACCTAACTAGTGGGCACAAGATGCTCGTCTGGGTGGCAGTGGAGAGCTGCCGTGGTCGCAAGGAAATTTAATTGAAAATCCATTGTGTGTATGTGATCCACACCCTGGTGAAAATATTACGGCATTTTGGATGTACTAGACTGGGCTCTAAGCAGAGTGCTGCACGTGCGCACACGCACACACACAGTCCTTGTGCTGCAGTTTACAGCCCAAGCCTGTCGCTCTACGCTGAGAACAGGTCTGTCCCCTATCAATCCCAGGCAGTGACACTGCACGCTGCGTGGAAAGTCAGCTTCCTGTCAGAGGTGCGAGGAGGCACTCCAGAGAGGGTGCTGGGTAAAATGAAGCTTGTCAATGTGACAGAGTCCTAGCCAGCAAAGGTTCTCGGGCTCAGAGCCTTGCTATGTTGAATGCCACACCCTGAGCCGTAGGGGGATGTGGAGCAAATGAGGGGAGGGATTGCAGTGAAGGGACCAACTCGCTGCTGAGTTCTGGACCAGACTAATGCAGAGCAACAGGTTCGTTTTGCCCATGGGAAGTCATCTTTGATGAATTCCTCATTACAGAGCCTTTTATTAGAGCGCAAACAGCCAGGCCAGGCTCGCCCAAGAACAGGACATGAGGACTGCTGGTTAGAACCTCACTGGGAAGAGGAGTTAAGGACACAGGATTTGCTCCTCTGAATCAGACCAGTGGACTCTCCCATCATCTGGTATCCTGCCTCCAGGCAATGGAGCAGCCAATAACTGATGCTTCTCAGATGCCTCTTCCCTGTCCAGTTGTACAACTGAAGGAAATGACTTGCCATATTCAGGTGGTGCTCGGAAGCGGTGGTTCTCAACCAGGGGTACATTAACTCAATTAGAGACTTGTCTGGTTTTACAACAGGCTGCATTAAAGAGCACTTAGTACAAAGCGACTGTCAGTACAAACTAATATTTCATGCAGACAATGACTTGTTTATACTGCTCTATATACTATACACTGAAATGGAAGTACAATATTTATATGTCAATTGATTTATTTTAATAATTATATGATAAAATGAGAAGGTAAGTGATTTTTCAGGAGTAGTGTGCTGTGACACTCTTGTATGTTTATATCTGATTTTGTAAGCAAGTAGTTTTTAAGTGAAGTGAAACTTGGGGGTACGCAAGAAAAATCAAACTCCTGAAAAGGATACAGTAGTCTGGAAAGGTTGAGAACCACTGCTCTGAAACATGAGATTAGACTCCATCCTACTATATCAATGCTTGTACATTATCCAGCTCCTTAAAAAAAAAATCCCAGCTGCTTGTGTTTGAGTTGGCAAATTCCACAGACCGCTGACTATACACTGTGCAAAGCAGTGTTTGCTTTTAAGAAATGGATATGATTTAGGCTGACTGTTGGAAAAATAGTTCCTGCAAATGAGGTCTAGGAGCTTGTGGAAGAGTCACCCTAGGGAAGGAGTGAAATCCCCACTGATTGGCACATTTCAAATATAGATTGGGTAGAACAAATAGGGAATAATCCTGCATTGGCCAGGAAACAGAATTAATATTAATTTGCCAAAGGAGGGAGTGAAACAATGTTATTGCACACAAATTAACAGGAAGAGCAAGGATGGTTAAGGCATAGGACAAGGAAACTGGGTTCAGTTCCCAGCTCTTTCACTCCCTGTGTGACCTGGAGCAAGACACTCCATCTCTCTGTGCCTCTATTCCCCAGGGGTTTGGAGCGTCCACTAAGGGATGTGAGGAGATACAGTCATTAGTTATGGCGAAGCACTGGGATGCTACAGTGGTGGGGATAGTGTAAGTAACTAGATTGGTATGTGGAGATTATAAATCCCACTCTTTAATCTTAACTCAAACAAAATTCCTGTTGGGTTCAGAGGATAAATTTGGCCTACATGTTTTGGGATGTTTCATTTGCAGCCTTCACTTGGCAAAGATCATCCCCTCTTCTCCGTCCTAGATTTATATTCTTGAAGTCTGATCGTTGGGAGAGGAGGGAGGGTCAAAGACAACTAACTGATTCAGGATCTATGCAGAAAGACAAACTATACATGTCACAGAGAAAGCGGACCCAAGGAAGCGACCGTGCAGGGGACCTTTCTGCTCAGAGAGGCCGTTGCTCCTAGCAGTCATATTTGTCCTACAGACCTGGAAGGAATCCCTGCTGGATGCACCCGCATCACTGGGGAATCTAGCCTTCTTTGGACTTTCTGCAGATGCTACTCCCTCCCCCACCTGCTGGAACACAAGCACTGCCAGACCGGATCAGACCAATGCCACGTCTAGTCCAGCAGCCTGTCTCCAACAGCAGCCAGTACCAGATGCTTTAGAGGAAAATCCTGCAGTTACGGGATAACCAGGCGACCTCACCAGCCACTTGCCTGTCCTGTATAATAGGCTCTTTCTAAGCTATTAAATACCGCCTTCAAATTCAAGGCTCCTATAGCTTTAGCCCCTCCTGACTCTCAGAGCAAATGCCTGGTGCTCTGTGAAGGAGAGCGCTGGATGAAGGGATTGGGGGGAAAAACGCATGAGGCCTTTATCCTGAAAGAAGGGGATGCAGATAGTGGGATGAAGTGTCCAAAAGAAGAGAGACCTCTGGCAAGTCCACAGGAAAAGAAACCCTGGAACTCAGCCAGGCTCTGGGACTTGATTCATCACCATAGGACAAATGGGCAGTGATACAGTGCAAGCTGCTATATTGCACCTTCTCCTCTCTCCAATTTGAACCTACCAACAGAAGGAGGCTTTGGGGGAGAAAATGGCTCTTGTCCAGCATCTCTGGAGCTGGCCGTGGAGGGGCAGGAGTTAGAGAGAGCAAGGGCCTTACAAAAGGTCCAAAACAAATAAAAAATATCAAGGGCTCCTCAGAATACGTTTTCCCTAGTGTCCCATGGCCACTAGGGGCAAAGCAACAGACTTTTGCTGTTGCTTTTTTAGTATGATTAAAATGAGCATTCAAAAGGCAGCTATGAAAAATCCATCTTCCCCTTTAAAACCATCCCTCTCTGTTTAACAGTGAGCTCTCCACAATGCAAAAGTGCCTGAAAACCCCCTGTTGCTCTCTCTCTGTCACACTCACATTCTCTCTCTCCCCTCCTCTCCCTACAAGGGAATTGCATCAGTCATTATGAGAACTGCAACTCTCCCCAGTTATTGCTGCTCTTTGTCACAAATAATCATTGCTTGTACTGCGCCATAAGCTGCACTTTGCATAGAGAGCATGAAGGGCTCTCTCTGCCCCAAAGAACTTGCAATCTTGGGTCAAACAAAAGACAAAGACAAGCCAGGGAACAGCGCTGCAAGTAAAAGCAAGATGTGGGGGCAGGAGGACAAGGCAGAGTATGGAGGCTTTCTTGATAAAGAAGAAGGTGTGTGTAACACCTAACTCAGAGCCCATGGTAACCAATGGGAGTCCTAGTGGATACTACAGTGATGAGGCTGTACAAGAACAGAACAGAACCACTGGATCAGGCCTGGGGCGCACAAGAAGCGGGAGACTGCTTTCATTATGAATTGAAGACACCTTCCTTTCCCTTTTTCTTCCCTTCACACAGGGCCTGATCCAAAAATCAGTGGCAAGCCTTCCATTGACTTCTGTGAGCTTTGGATCAGGCCCTTGAAAAACCTCTTCTCAGAGTCCAATGAACATTGCAGTTCCCCTATTGGCAGCAAGTGCTCGCCTGGATATGTCACACCGAAAGGAACGGATGCGCGGGCAAAATGTGGGCACGGGAATCAGCGCGCCCACAGCTCAGCTCTCATCAGCCTTGCCTCCATTGCCTTGTACTGAGGAAGCCGACTCTCATGAGGGCTGCTGTGGCTTGCTAATGACGCCAGTTCACACCACTGTGTTGGAAGGGCTGACAGCGTTTCATTAGGATCCCCTATTTTTAGCAGGATTTGTAACTCAGTGAGGTGTGTGAAAAAAAGAAAGTCCTCTGAGCCACCAGCCACTGTATGAATTTACACACGAATGCACAGGCGCGCGCACGCGGGTACGTGTGTGTGTGACCAGTAATCAGGGTTCAAGTGTAAGACAGGAAAATAAAGTGACAGTTCAAATGCCTTTATCCTCTAGCTCAAGCCCCCTTTTGGTACTTCAATGACTGTTTCCCAGGCCCTCAGTCCATCTCAAGGATTGGACCAGTGTGGTATAAACTGTCTCATTTGTACAGCTATGTTATTTAACTCCTTGAGTGGCCCTCCTCCTCCATGATGCTTCAGCACTGCTCAGTGAAAATGGAGCTTCCATTGAAACCATCAACATGTGGGCACTTGATATCAGTCAACACCAGACAATATAGGGTTTAACCCGCATTTGTTTGCAAAATGATCCTGACCTGAGCGTTAAGCTGGGTGAACCAGAGCCACTGGGCAATAGTTTTAACTCATCCGTGTTTGAAAACTGGTTGCTATGGAAAAGGCAAGAACTTTTTTCCTCCGATAATTTTCCCCTCCCGCCTTCGGCCCAATCCTGCCACCTCTTACTCACATGAGTAATCTCTACTCATACAACCACTGAGCCAAGTCTTACCTGCCTCCTTCATGCCACTAGCTCCATGGATGTAAATGTGACGACGGCGTGAGCCAGGCAGACAAGATCTGGCCCATTGACTTAAACGGACCTACTTGCCTGAGCAAGGATTACTTGCACAAGATTAATAAAGATCTCTCCCCACTGTGCATTTACCTCCTCCTAGCCTCAAATGTAGACCACACTCTTTCTGCATTGACACAAGCTGGTGACGCTCACTGCACAGACACGAGTGATTAGGGATGTATACAATAGACTGAAAGGGACCATACCAGTCTCAACTGTGCTGCACTAAGCTCCCTAAATTCATCGAAGCAATTATAGCCAACACCACCACTTCGGAGTGCGTGGGACATTACACACATACAGGCTGGGCCCTTAATATCAAATCATGTGCAAAAAAACGAGCGAAAGAGCCCCCCAACCTGGAGTTCACTTGGGGACAGCATACAACACCATGTATCCCTGGCTGCTGCAACAATCTCTGCCTGGCAAATCAAGTTAGGGACCGCCAGACGCAATGGGGAGTCCCTGGGCTTTTATCCCGTGGGGTTTCATAGCCATAAACATGCCAATGCCTCTCCCCAGAAATGGCTGGACTGAGTCACCCTTACTGCTCTTTCAAGTTGCACTTTCTGCTCTGCCGGAGATGAAATGCGGCTTCCAGGAGCATGGACCCAGGAAATGAGTCATCCAGAGAGAGGGGCCCGGGGGGGGGGGAAGAGGGAGATTTTTATAGAGATCTCTTTATGGGCTCCCTCCCAAACACCCTTCTTCCTTGCTCCCAAACATAGCCCGCCATGCAGACCCCTCGACAAAGGAGGGCGCCCCCTCTCCCCCCAGGAAGAGAGCTCCTCGAAGCCAGTCCAGAAGTTGGCTCTCACCAGAGCCGGCAAGCAGGAGAGAGAGCCCCCCTCCGGCCCTTCCCCGGAGGAGGACGCTCCCGGCGGGGCCCCGGGGCAGGTGTGCCAAGGGAAGGAGCCGGCCCCCCTCGCTGCAGCCTCCGCGGCTCGCCCCAGCCGCGCCAGTTACCTTCTCCCGGCAGCCGGAACCGCCGCCTCCCTCCATGGCGAGCTGGGGAGCGGCCCCCATCCGCGCCGCAAGCCGTGGGAATCCGCGGGCTCCGCGCCGCAAGCCGTGGGAACCGGGGCAGGCTGGAGCGCGGCGCCTTTTCCCACGCACCGGGTCCCTCCCCTCCCGCTCCGCTGCGCGCCTCTGCTCCCTCGCCGGCTTTGTCTGGGGCCGTGCTCTCCTCCCAGCCAGCCGGCAGCCGAGCGACCCTCCTCCTCCAGCTGCGCTGCGCGCCCCGCTTGCCCAGGTCTGGCTGCGCAGCGCGGCGCGGCGAGGGAGAGGAGGGAGGGTGGGGAGCGGGAGGGAGGGTTGGTGTTGGAAGCCTCGCTGACAGCCCCCCCCCCCCCAAAAGAGGAGGACCCGCGCTGCTAATGGTCTGTACCAATTTATTCCACTTAGGCAGGGGGCATTTCTCTCTGCAACGGGGCACGGAGCCTGGGAAAGCTCCGAGATGTCCCCCCCAGGAGCTGGTGTCTGCTCCCCCCAGCCCTACCCCTGGCTCAGCCTCTCCCGCGGAGTTCCCACAGGCAGGCAGCGCTGGGAGACGCACCTTGGGCGCAGCGCGCAGCCACACCGCGGGAAAGAATTGGGGAGGCGGGGGCGGGGACTCCGGGCCAGCTGTCCCTTGCAGCTGGCCGCCGCGGCAGCTGGGCCCCCTCCCTCCCTCGGATGGCGAGGTGGGGGCTCAGCCCTTTACAGAAAGGGGGGACCAAGAGCAGAATTCAGGCCCTGGCTCACAGCCAGTCTGCGAGGGGATTGGGATGCAAGGGGCTGACTTGGGTCCAGCTGGCCCTGTCGCACTGTCAGCACCCCCCTGCAATCAGGGGTTAATCTGTAATGAAAGAGGGGCTGGGGAGGGAGCCATTTTTATTTATTTATCTTAAGGCTTCCATAACTGACCAGAGATGCCCCGGCTATGAACTGCCAAGTCTAGAAGTGCTGAGGCTCCATCCTGGCAAGCCCTGGCACAAATGAAGCAATCCCATCCTCTTCCCCATGCCTGCTATTGCTGGGTATTAAGAAGGGTCAGCCCTAGGTTTTGCAAGGGGAGGGTAATATCAGCCAGATCTCACGCCCAGACTCCCTTTCTGGCTGGGACCTATTCTCTGCCATTTCCTCTTTCTCCCTAATCTTCCTGGGATGCATACCCTACCCCCACTGCCCCCAGCATCCGGCCACCCCCTCCTCGTACATGGGCCAGGAAGCCAGAAGGTGGAGCTGAAGTGTAACTTTCTAAGCAGGAAGAACAGGACAGAAGTTTGGGTAGGGATGCTCTGCTGCAGCCGGAGTCGCAGGACCATGGAGAGGGAATGGAGGGACCATGCTTTGCCTGGGAGGGCAGAGAGCTGCCCCATGTGGCTGCACAGATATAAGACTGTCCTCATTTTGTAGAGAAGGCATTGACCGAGCCTAGCTCCAAGGGGCAGGATGGGGACGCTCCAAACCAAATGGGCAGGCAGGGAATTCATTCCCTCACCCGTAAACCAGCAGGGCCTTGAGGCTGCTATGCCCTGCACTGGCGTCATGGAGGAAGCCAGTCTTCAGCAGGACCAGCAGTAGGGTCCTGGCCCCTCTCTCTGGACAGCCCATATCCACCAGCTGGCCATGCCTCAGTGGAAAGACCCATGTGGTAGGGAAAGCCTCAGGGAAGGATAGCATCCCAGCCCATTGTTCCAGACATTGGGAGAGGGGAAGAGGACCAGCAAGGAAAAGGCACCCATCACAAATGGAGATAAACATCTAGTACATTTCCCAGACCTAAAGAAGAGCTCTGTGTAGGTCGCAATCTTGTCTCTTTCATCCACAGAAATTGGTCCAGTAACATAGATGACCTCACCCACCCTGCTCTCTGTAAAGGCAAGGGAAATTCAGAATATCCCCCTGATTGTAATGATAGCACCCAGAGGCCCCCATTGCACTGGCCACTGCAGAAACACATAGAAAGAGACAGTCCCTGCCCCTTATAGCTTATGCCTAAACAGACAAGACAAAGGGTGTGATGGGAAAGGAGGACACAGAGGGAATGACTTACTAATGGTCAAAAAGGGGGTCATTGTGGGAAGAGAACCTGGTACAATGCCCTACACCGCACTGTCTTTCAAGAATGGGGTGGTTTAGGTACTCCGGTACTTCATACACACTGAGTAACTGGGACATGAACACTTCCCTTGGGAATCGAGGGCCTTCTCTAGATCCAGGCCTGGGTTGCCCACTGGTTGAACTAACACGAGGATGCTCAGGACAATGAATTCCTTTCACCCGCCAATCAATATAGACTTCCAAGTCAAATTTAGACTAATTTACCCTTTACTTGCCACCTCCTCCCTAACTACCTCATTTTTGCCACCCTTGGTCTCACCACCAATGTCCTTTATCTCCCATCTGGAACACACACCCTCCTGTAGCTAAAGCTATGCCCCACACCCCCGAGGCAGACCACAATGTCATCACTGACCCTGCCAGTGTGGCAGGAGACACCTAGCTACAGGTTAATAAAAAGGACCAATGAAAAACAATAGCTACCTGCCAATTATTGTAAGAAGCATCAGTCACGGAAGAACGGAGAACCAGGCGATTGCACAGCTCCACTGACAGCTGCGTTCCCTTTAAGGCAGCAGGATGCGCACCCCAGCATTCAGACCCAAATGTAAGCCACCCTGTCTCCAATGGAGTTCAGAGAGTTCTAGACATTCTCTACAAAATACCAAGGACCCAAGCACGGGCAAAGGTAGCAGGCACGCACTTCCCAGTTCTCCGCACGATAGCAAGGCTGGAACTTTTAGCATGTCACCTTTATCTGCTTCTCTTCTCCCCCGTCATCTCTCTGCTGTTCAGATGTAGTTTCCCACACTTCCATGAATTAGTTCCCTAACTAAGAAGTTGTCATGGAATCAACTGCCTGCTAACAATCTAAACGGAGTCTGTTCAGGCAGATTAATTACCACATTAGCTTTCACCTTCCTCTCAGTGGGCCAAACTCTCAGGAGTTCACTGAGGCAAAACTCCCAGTGAAGTCAATGGGAGTCTTGCCTGAGTCCACTGGGGTTTTGTATCAGGGAGGAACAGAGATTTTGTTGATGTGCCAGCAAAGGTCAGACATGAGACCTGCAGACGCCGTTCCAGACAAGACATGGGGACCTGGATGGCTCTGAACAGGATAATGGAATACAGAGCCTTCCACATCTGGTTCACTGGTTCAGCGTGTGCCCGGCCCAGTAGTGGCTAAAAGTCACCTCTGTGTGACCTATGTGAAGTGAGTTGAGGGTCTCAGTCCAGTCTTCAGTGGACAGGTGTCCACCACGGTCATAAATGGCATTAATGGGACCCCTTGTTGCCAGTCTCAGCAGAGGCACCTGGATTGAATAAGCTGCAGAGAGTGACGTGTCCCTTCTCTGTAGAGACAATGTCTCCAGGGCGGGGCTGAAGTATAATGGCAGGAGGGTGGTGTGCCAGGGAAGCTTGCCTGGTGGCTGCCCCCCACGTGGTACCTGCTCCATGGGTAAGTAGGAGACAACTTCAATCTCCCAGGCTGTCAACCCAGCATCTTTCACCAGAGCTAAACTTCAAAAGCGTTACATACAAAAGAAAATCCAAGCCAGGCTAGCCTTTGCCCTGCTACTTTTCCCACAAAGGGTCCAGTTCCTGCATGAGAAGAGGACATGACCCTTTTTGTCATTGGGCTTTATCATTTTCAGCAGAAGTACCTAGGGAGAGCTCAGCCCCAAATACTCTACTCATTGGGCAATTTTGTGCCAATTCAGCTGGTCATAAGGTTTTCACTGAGTTCTACATCTATTAAAAATTCATGCTGTCATTACATCGAAAGGGTGGATGCTGACCTGTGAGCTGGGGCATGTTTAAAAAGCAATCTGGGGTCACCCTGTTAGGAGAGGGGCCTGTTGAGAATTTCACAGAGAATGCATGGTCTGGGCTTTATTTGGGCAGGAGGTTAGACTTTCTAGAGGGAAGGGATAAAGAAACTGAAAATGGAATGAAGTCCAGCTGTATAGTTTTAATGCTCAAAATGCTAACTTTCCTTGGATCTGGGCGTAACAGAAATAGCAGGGAGGTGCAAAATTCAGACTAAGCTCTGAATCAGTGTCTCAGGAGACCTATAAAAATGAGGGGGTATTGGGATATGTGGTTCTAGCCTTGGTCTATTACTAAGAGCAAAAAGTGCGGGGGGGAGGGAGCAAACAAGCAAACCGAAAATTACAGATTCAGAAATTCAGTTTGAGTTTGTTCAGTGATCAAGCTGCTGAGGGCTGCTGCTTTGCTATTCACCAAGGCTCTCTCTTTGAAGCTTGGACTGGCTGCACATTAACATGTTAGTGTGCATGGTATTGTGTGCACCATACATTAGCTGGTGCCACCTTCCAAAGGAGGACAGGCCTGGGCAAGATGGAGATGGGCGTGAAGCGGTATTTAGACAACATCCCAGGAAACTTAGGTGTAATGGGGGGACAGGGCAGGTGTTGTTTGCCTAGGAGCAAGAGCTTTCTACACTGGATGTGAATCTAAAACAGGCAGTGTAGCAGTCGACAGCAGAGTATATCAACTGAGCAGAATTATTTTCTCTCCCTCCCTCCCTCCCCTTCTCATTGCAGCACAAATACCCTCAGCAAAACGTGCACCAAAATACACTTTGGGTGGATGCAATGTAAATTCAATATCTTAAATGTCATTATTTTAAATATTAATGCTGTGCTTCTGGCTAGGTTTATGTAAGGTTTATTACCACAGGATTGGAGGCACAAGAAACCCTCAACTCAACACGGTCTCTGGAGCAAACAGGCTCCCAGCCTGACGTACTGCTTGCTTGCCAGAGCGGTCGGGTGGCCCAATTCCTTTGCAGCGCTCTTTAGTCATTTCCCAGGCACTATATCCACCTGAGGCAGGACTGGAGCAGACTGAGTCTTGACTGGCATTTCCCCAGGAGGGGGCAAAGCTGAAGCTCAGCTTCTTTTCCTTCTTGTCCCCAGGGCATTCATCTTGCCATCTGGCATTCTCAGGAGGGTCTCTGTTGGAAATCTGGCTGGAGCTAGATTCAAACAGGAGAGTGCTTCTATCCATTGCTAAACAATAATGGTATTAGCAGAGGTGGAGTGGAGGACAAAATGAAGGCAAAGATTTAGAAAATAATTGGATATATTTTAGCTGTGGGCATGGGCATGCACAATTATAATGCTTCGTTGATGGTGAGAAGCTGTCTAGAAACAGGAGTATTGCACGGAACTAGCACTGTGTATATTTCTCCTGGACAATCCAGGACAATCCATCCTTGACTTGCAGCCCTCACCTGCTAGGCCAGCCACAGCTCTGCCAATGCACTTTGATCCTCATTAACAGCAACTGCTTCTGTTCTGGTGCTAGCCCCATCATTGTAACCATCTAGTTTCAGGTTTTTGAGGCATTTCTCAGGCCATCAGGCCTGCCTACAGAACACCCAGCCTTTCAGTGCCATGGCTCTGCAAGCAAGATTGACCAGAACAACATTGACTAGAGTAAAAAGAGATGGGTCCTACTTAGGGAAGATGCAAACAACAACCATGAGCTCTTCAGAGCTACCTCTGTCCAAAGTCACTTGAAGTCAGGAAATAGAGTTGTTTTCCTGATTTAATGCCATTCTGTCTCATGGCAAACAGGAATAATGGGATCTGGTGGCTGGGAGCAGCCAAAATGAAAATCTCAAGCTCTGGTCCCCACTCAGCTTTGCCAATGCACCTTGCTGCTACTTGTTCCCACATGGGATCCTCTCCTCAGCACAGGCTGCAATTACTAGCACTCCCTTTACTCTCTATGCAATAAAAACATCATTCTGTTTTGAAGCCTTGAAAGGAGGCAACGCAAAAGCCACCCCCTCACTCTTGTGAACACAATTCCCTCCTGCCTGGATGTTCCATTGCCTAGTGTTTGGGATACATGCTTGCTATGTCCCCCTCCAGTGGCTGGTCCGCACGGAAGATAAGAGCCTACAACTGCTATCAAGTTCAGTCTACCCGGATGGATAGCGCCATGCCTTCTGAGTACAGATGGCTGCAATTGACAGCCTTCCCTACCAAATGGGAATTCTTCCTAACACTCAAACAGGGGTTCAGATGCCTGTGATAAAGGAGGCCATGGACCCAAAACATGTCCCAGCTTTCCCATCCCTGGGCTGGCCATGCTCTGGGACCTAGAGAGGTTGCAGGAAGGAAGCTGGTTGGCAGTGATTCTAACAAATCCACAGCCACTTGCGCATAGCATGGCCCCTTAACAGCCTCTCTCAGTCTCTAGCGTAGGGGACAGAAGCCAAGGTTTCCACTTCAAAAATACGTCTCCCACTGGAACTAATGGACAAGCTTCTTCAGCTTCCAGAGGGCAATAGTACACATATGCGCTAGCCAGTACTTTACAATATGCCAGTGCCTTCAGGCTGATGCTAGCACTGGACCCCCTTTACTGTGGCTAGGAAGATGGGCAATGGCACGGATATCTAATACGAAGAGATAGAAAGAGCGTGTGTGTCAATGGTGGTTGAGGGAAGGGAAAGTCTCCCAGCACGGAAGGGCAGAGAATTCTCAGGAGTCTATCTAGAGTCTAGACCATCTAGATAGACTCCTGATCTATCTAGATCAGTCTAGTCTAGACTAGATCTATCTAGATTCTAGACCATCCCGCCGCTGTAGCATTGCAAAAAGGAAAAGAGATGTTTTCTGGGCCCGTTACTCCATCTCTCTGGCACTTTTTCACCCAGCTGAAGCTTCGAAGCTAACAAGGACACCTGCATTTGAATGTTGCTAGAAGTCTGTAGCTATGTTGTCTCTGGCTGCCATCACAGCGGCTCTCTTAAGCCAAGCAGGTGGATTAATGTGCATTGGGGTGGTCTCAGGATGCTGCTGCAAGCAGTGGAGTGGGACATCAGTAGGTGGCATTCTCCTTTTTGAGTCAGCAACAGGATTAAGCCCTGTAGGCCTTGCATGAACAATGCAAGATGGAAGAGGAAATTCCAGCAAGCCTCAGCCTGGCATTTCACTACTGGGTTCTCTCTTCCAGTGGTGGAACCTCCCCCCTGAGCCCACAAGAAAGACCCATTTCCCCTGAGGGAAGGGCTCAATCTACATTAATGCAAAAGCAAGGAAAGCAATGGAAGAAGTCAGACAGAGCTCCCGTCTCATAGCAGTGCTTCTCAAAGGATTGGAGGAAACCGGTTGCTATTAGTCTCTATCCCTGCATGGGCTAAAGATCCATTGTAGGTAGAGTTAAATAAGGGGAATGTCTAAAAGCAAATGGTTTAGTGAGTCGCTGGAAAGAGTGATTCAATAACCCTTGGACTCCTGGTCCAGCTGCAGTCTATCTCCAATCATTACTTTGGCCCGAATCCAAGGCTGAGATTGCTCAGAGACTAGTGCAACCTGCTTGGTGCTATATCACAGATCTTTAAACTGCTCTCAGTGGGATTTTAATTCAGTGGAAAGCTCCCCACCAAAAAACAAAAAACACACACACCAAACAAACAGAGTCAGCAGTCCAGCTCTCTGTGCTTTTGCTCTGTAATTAAGCTCTGTGCTTCCAAACCCACAGCTCCCTGAACAAGCAGCAAGCAGGTCAGTAGCTCTTGCCTGTGCTTTGGATACTGCAGTTTGAGAACCAAAGGGAGAGAGACAGAGCACGTACACTGCTAACACTAACCCTGGGAGCCTCTCAGGAACCATCCCAAGCCAGATTCACACCAGCGGTAAATCCATTGGAGTTCATAGTCCCCCCGATTTCAGGGCCAAGGAACCTTGCAAGGAAGTTCCAGCCAGTCACATATGTTTCTCTCTCTGCACAACTGCTTTAATTGCTTTGCTGACATGCCCTCCCTGTGCTCTTGCTTGTCACACTCTTCTCCAGCTGTTCCCCAACCAGCTGCGGCCTTGGCCAGTGGAGAATCTTCCTGTAGGCGCAAACTTCTGACAAGGTGGGACAATTAACCCTCCCACCTTGTAGAATTGGAATGGAATGGAATGGAATGGAAATGGAAGAGCAAAAAAAATAAAAAAATAAAAATGCAGGCACATAACATTCTACGTGCCCCAAGAGCCTGTGTGCAATTTAGACAAAGACTTTTATTTCTCGTTTATAAATATTAAGTTCTAGGGCCATCTTAAACCAATAACGCGGAATTGGAACCGGGTGATTTAGAATCTCAGTGAAAGACCAAGCAATCTGCTGTTATTGCACGGCACACAACACACACCACAGTGCCAAATCCGACTCCTATTTACGTCCCCATTCAATCCTGTTGACAGCAGTGAGATTACACAGGTTGCAAGCCAGTGCTGAGTTTGGGCCGAGTTGCACCACAACTACAGACAGCACAACCCACGCAACACACAGAAAGGACTGCAAATACATCCCACTGAGACACACACCTTTGTGTTCATGGCCTGCTATCACTCAAGCAATGTCCAGGTCCCTGGTGTATGCAAAGATTGATCACTCTCTCAAACATACTTCTTATTTTTATTTATATATATATATATGGCCCCATCATATATGGCAAACACTAGAATCATGTTGCCTGAGCTGGATTCACACATCTGCTGCTAACTAGAGTCATTCTGGTCTATAAAAGCCTCCAATGCTAATGCCTGAAAAAATTAATATGCAAACATGGAGATAAATCCTCAGATGTGCACATTTATGTTTTTATCATGTAGTTAAATCAGGGCAGGGAACGTTCAGTTTAGATACAACTCCACATTCTGGTTCTATAATCCAAATCCCAGAAGGGCCTTATAAAACCATAATCTGCAATTCAAAATTGCAAAGCATATGGGAGTGTCTATAGATTTTCCAAATCACCTGTGCCCTAATTTAATATGAATAACAATTAGTTTACTCTTATCAGTTAATTGTGCCCCTGGTGGATTCAGCAACACTGTATCTCGTCACCAAAGGCCTTTGTCTGTGCAAACTTTAATTACACTTCCCTTTTCAGCCCAGCCTGGCTGGCTGCTTTGACAACAAAGTCGCAGTTGAACAAAACAGAGGAGCCTCTCTCTTTTTGATGGTATTGGAGGAATAAACAAAAGCAGCTTGGGGTTAACGCTGGAGAGCATTGCTCAACTTTCGTCCCTCTGAACCCATAACAGCAATTGACACATTTCTGCGGCATCCTGGATGCACCACTGGACGACCTTCACTATCCATGGGTGGCGCTAGGAGAGACTCCTTTGCGCTCCAGCCATTCAGAGAGTGAAAATTTCCTCCTGGGTCTGGGATTAGCAGTAGCCCATCAGAAAGCTTTTAATTTGTGTCTAGTTTTGCGATTAGTGCAGAGGAGCGAGAGAGCCAGGACTCCTGGATTCTATTCTCAGCTCTTCCACTGACTGAGAGACCTTGGGCAAGCCACTTTATTACTCTGCACCTCTTTTTCCCCCATCTGTAGAACAGGGATAACATTTACCTTCCTCAAGAAGAGCAATGAGACTAAATTCACTGCGCGTTTGTACAGTGCTTTGGGATCCTTCGATGAAACTATTATTAGAGCAGGGAAGTTTTCAGCCTGGTCTACTAGAGATATAGACAAGCCACTTCCTTCAAAGGCGCAGGACCCCACTCCCAAACCAGGCAGAAAGCAAAGCCTTTGCAAATGCAGGTTGTCTGGATGGAAGCGTTTCTATTTCCATCTCAAACACGACACGGATTTGCATGCACCGGGCCTAATTCTCAGTTACATTAAGGCTCCTGCACACTGTGTAACGGAGCCCTCGTGTAGCTGAGAATGCAGGATGCAAACTCCATTTGCAATGCTGAAGGATCGAGTCTGCACAATGGTAGATAAAGCCTTTGGTGTTGCGAAGGTTTCCAGCCCACAGGATCTAAGCCAGAAAAGGAGGAATTGCAACAGCAGAATTAGACGTGGAATTTGTAGGGGACGTGCATGGTCATACTAAAGATTGTGAAAGCTCTGATGCTGCCACTGATAGCTGTCCACTGGAAGAGAGGGTCTGGCACACGTGGTTGCACAGCAGTTGCAATACACCCCCCACGCACGCGTTCAGCCTGCCAGCTTCAGAAAAAACACCTGATTTTTCTACTTCGAACGGATGGATGTCCTTGCTGCTCATTTTATTACCCGACAATGTAAGGGGTGGCCTGGACTCTTTCTACTGCCACCAGCCTGCAGCAAACAAGCACAGAAAGGCCTCCCCATCTCCCCATGCGCACTCTTCTCCACACTTCCCACAGAGCTCCGTGGATCACTTGCTTACCACGAGCCCTTTGGGAGAAGGGCTGGGAATCCAACTGCACGAAGACTGGGATCTCCACCTTCACTGAGGTTCATGGTAGCTCTGAATTTCTCTGTTAGACTGCACTTTAGGGTGAGGCGTTCCAAAAGGCCCAGCGTACCACAAAAAAGCCCCGGCTAGAGATTCCCATCTTAGTTTGGCCACCCAAGAGATTCTGGGTTTTCCTTTGGCCTGTTCTAGAGCCAGGGTCACAGATCTGGCCCAAACTTCGCTATAGTGCACCATGGCAGGGAGCGTGTGCACCCCCGTGTGTGCGTGCGCTGGATCCCGGGTTTCTGCTCTGGCTTATCTCTGCTCCCTAGAGATCACAAACCTCAGGTTTATCTGTTGCATGTTGCTTGTTTGGGCTTTCGCCCCACTTTCGTGCCTTGTTTAAAGTCTCTATTTAAGAACGCTATCGATAGGACAGGCTGCGTAATGGACAGCATCAGCAGGACGGCCGAAGAGTGGCCCAGCCATGGAGACTGAATTTACCTTTCGGTCCTAGGGCTGAGACCTGAAGGCAGGGCACACTCATAGCCTGGACTGCACCAGCTGGAGAGGGCATCAGTCTCTGAGGCTGTCATCGCAGCAGCATAGCAATGAGAAGTGTGTTGACACACCAGATGCAAGAACCCTGCTGACTGATTGTGACAGGTGCAGCTCATTAACTCCACCCCTCATATAAAAGGGAGGCTGGATAGGCTCCCTAGGAGGAACAAGGACAGAGGAGGTCTTACAGGGAGACCATAGCAGGGACATCCCAAGTTCAAGGAGGAAGCTGGGGGGGAGATTTATAGTGCATTGTTGTTGTGCAATCCTCACACACACCAGGGAAAGAGAGGCGAGTTTGTACATTTGTTCAGGGTCTGGCAGCTCTGCTGACGATGGGGTAGGAGTTCAGCCTGCTCGTCGCACTAACTTCTCTGCAGGCTCGGCTCTAAATAAGATGCTTCTGTGCGAAAGACAAACACTTTGTCCTGGGATTAACAACAAAACCCCGGCCCAGCAGACATCAGCATTTAGGGAAGGAATTTAAACAAAGCAGTCGTGGGCTCAATCACCTTTCAACACAATCAAGCCCTCTTAACTGCACAACCGCTGCTGCCCTGCCCAGCTCTCTCATCCCTTCATATTTAATTGCTTTTATTATTCTCCACTAATTGCTATCACATGCCTCCCACTCTCCCGCCCGGCACTTCTCACCAAAGCATTATTGCTGAATCACAGGCAGTATTTAAAAAAAATAAAAAAGTCGCTCCAGGCTTATCTTAGGGAGCTTCCCCAATCAGATAGGACCCCAAACCTGTAGTTCTTTTCTCATATCAGCATCAGTAGAGCCACCCCCCCCATGAGAAAAAAAGTAACCTAGCTGGGCCCTGGCTTTTGAACCTTCACAAATGAGCTGTTACGCTACCGATGAATCCCTCTTTCTTGTTCTCAATGAGCAGTGCAGAAAAAAAGAATTATAATAAAAGGAGGCCAGATGTCAGTCATTTTCATAACTGGGGCAAAATATTGAATGAGAAGTTCAAGCTGTAGCATACAAGAATAAACCTGGCAGGTAGTGTCAGTTCTTGTCAAGTCTCTCTTTTAGCTAATTCCGTTAAAAGACAGAAACAATCCAAATCTAATCCATAGTTCAAAGTCCAAATAAAAGTATCTTTACAGTACTCATTTTTGTTGAGAGACTATATTATTTTCAAGTCATAGTAGCCAGGGCAGAGGCTGCCATCCTGTAATTCAGATGAGTCATGAAACCAAATCCTGACCACAACTGGCAAATAGAGTTCCACAACAAAGGGAAATTAGCTCTAATATCCTGGGCAGTAATCTTGTTCTGCCTCTTCTAAATTTCCCCCACGTAGGTTCAACTAGATTCAGAGTGGTTCTTCACTTCACTTCCCATCCCATATTGTTGCTAAGCGTTCTTCTGTACTGTCCAACAGCTGCTGAGGGCCCAGATGCATTGGAGATCTGCAACATATTCCCATGGAAACATGCCTAGGTCAATACCCATTGCCTCCAAAGGCTGGCGTTATAAGTATTACACCCCTCCCCTGCGGGGCAACGAGTGAAGTGAGTTGTTTTTTAACTTTGCTTTGCGACCCTTTGGAAAGAGCAGTGTGACAAATATGTGGCAAAGTATAATCATTAAACAGGATTATAAACAGTCAGGCTGGATCAGCTAAAGCACCCCCAACCTCCACCAAGCCAAATCAAGCAGTAATTGGGCTAAGCAGCTTGTATAAACTGCCCCCATCCTATTCTTCATCCCACAGGGATTTCTGCCCTGCCTGGGGCTTTATCTTCCCTCATTCCTCTTGCCCCCACTCTAGGGATTTTCCTCATCCAGCATTCTCACCTTCTACCAAACCAAATATCACAGGCTCACTCTGGATTCAAACTCCACTAACACAGAGAGTCATGGCAAAAGTAACTTTTTTTTCCCAACCTCTGATTACTGTCAGTTTTGAGGACTCGCTGCACCTCTTTGTGACTGAAGAGCTAGGTAGGGAAGGAGGAAAGGAGAGCTGCCTAAATAATTCCAGAAGGAAAAACAACTACAACCCTGGGTCTAAAGCTGAAACAAGCATGATGTTTCCCAGGCGTGCATCGACTTCAAGCTACCTTACTTGGAGTATGCACTGATCCAAAGCTTGCCTGGGACAGACCGACCAGTGGAAGGTACAGCTTTTATACCCCAGTGCAGGTACACAGATACATGCTCAATCTCAGACCGAGACTCTGGGCTGAGGGTTCAAAGTCTGGGGTTTGGATCTGAATTCTGCCTCTAGGGCCCATCTCTAGAGTGTACAACGTTTATGCCTGCAGTGTTTGTGGACATACAGCTTGCATGCAGCATCCATATCCAGCCATCTCCTTTGCCAAGTCACTGGGACCTTTCTAATATTATAAATTAAACATTTAGCTTTTAAATAACACTTTTGCACTCAGTTTCACAGTATGTCTGAACAGCTGGATGTTATTCTCCATTTTCTAGCTACACAGACTTGGGCACAGAGAGAGGAAGCAATTAACCCCAGGGAGCCAGTGGCAAAGGTGGAAATTGAACCTAGTTCTATTCACTAGACCACACCGCTTCCCCTGGACAAGTGTCATTTTCTTCTTGGCTCTCATGGAGAGCACAGCATGTCCATGGCACGTACAAAACCTAAATCAGCAGCATTCTGGATACCAGCGTAGGAGATCAGAGACCTCGGTTCTAGTCCCACCACTGCTCTGACGATGTTAGGAGGTGCAGTTGCTCAACATGCCAGATAGAAAAAAGTCAAGTCATATTCAGGTGCCTAATTATGCTTAATCTTAGACCCCTCCCCACCCGGGTCTTAACATCGAGGGGCAGGGATGTTCAAAGGCACAAATGGCAGTTAGGCACCCAACTCCCACTGCTCAAAATGTGCCTTTGAAAACTTCTCTTTTAGGCCTTCACCCCCATGGGTCTCAGTTTTCCCCATCAGTACAATGGGGATAATGACACTGATCCACCTTTGTGGAGCCCCATAGATCTGTACGTGAATGATGCTATATAAGTAGCATTCCCCACGGACTTCTTCCTCCATCCTTCCCGGCTTGCAGTGAGAGTAGGAGTTTGTATATGTGCTATTATCTGTGTCCAGCTCCCCCAAGTCAGAGCAGGCCCCCAGCACACATAACTCTTAATGACTCATAGCTATTTGCCTGCTACCGATGCCGCCCCAGCATTTCTTCAGCAGCAAAGAGTTGCTTCCACTGGGAAGCTCTTACAGTGAAAAGAACAGCTCAGCCCAGGGAAAATATGAGAAATTAACATTTATTTTCCTTTTCTCGTTGGGTCATTCTCCCTTAGGACTCAGCAGAAAACAAAACAGCATCTGTCATATACTGAATATTCAGCTGGGTCCTCTGCTAGGCACTAGTATAGGTGGCAATTGTAGCTTTTTGGGATGGGCCTTTAAGGGCTGGGCTTCTCAACCCCACAGAAATGACCCAGAGAGAAGAAAACATGACGTGACTGCCAGATAACGAAACGGAAACATCGGCGAGCATTTTAAGGGTCAAAACACAGCGTTTGAGTAGCTGAAGAAGCCATGTGTAAGTAAATCTTCCACTGGCTGTTTTCTAGCTCTAGGCTGCCGAGCTAGATGGGGCACATTTCCGGTCCTAGTGCAGTGCGGGAAACTCCAACACAGCCACCTGCTGTACATGGACAAGAGAGGGCATAAAACCGACGAGAAACAGCAAGTGAAACTCATCAACCTCCAAAATGAGTGGAGCAGGGGAAAACCAGTACAGATGGCAAATAAGAATTTTTAAAGAACGGCTTTGTTGCTGGTGGATTGAGGACTCCGGAGGCTGAATTCTTGCTTCTCCACAGAGCGGGTGCAGCTCGGCCAAGTGGAAAGGCAAATTTGCCTCACCAGCGTGCCGCAGATCTGGGCTGCCGGGAGCATCCCACGGATGGGAGGGGTGTTCAGACTCCATGTCACTACTAGGCCTCTGCTGGGATTGTTTGCAAAGGGATGAATTAGTGCCAGCTGTGGTGGTAGTTTTGCACCATGGACACAAAGTTATTGGGAACTGGAGAGAGACACAGGCATTAATATACTGCATCATATATTATACATTAACAGAACCCTATTTAACCCTTGCTGCCTGCCCCCGTGAGATAAATTATGCCCAGTTTCACAGATGTGGAAACAGGCTGCAGAGGGCTTATGTGGCTTGTCCAAGCATGGTTGCAAAGCTCAAAGTAGGACTCTGGCCTTCTGAGTCCCAATCCCATGCACATTCCTCAATGCCACACTGCTCTTCACGGGTATGTATAGATCAGCCTAGCTTGGTCCTCTGGGCTTCAGCAGAGCCAGGATTTACCAGAGAGAAGAAGTGCTAGGGCAAAGAGAGAGTCTAGCCTAGGCTCAATACTGCTCCAGCTTCAATTAATTGTAAAATTTCTCATTCATTTCCAGTACAATGGGATCAGGCTGCATAGGAACCAAATTACATTAACAGTCACATCACATCCAAGTCAAAGCTTCAGATGCCAAGTAAACTCACTTATTCCACAGTTCCTCTAAGAAGGGAGTTTAGTAAACTACATGTTTTATACCACCCCCTCCAAGATTTGCCTTTTCCTAGATTTCCCAGGACTTCCTGGCATCTGTCTTTCAGACTGTAAGCTCAATGGGGCAGGGACTGTCCTCATTTTTGTATTTTGAGCACATTGTCAACTCCATTCTAATAACAAGATAGCAAATCTTTCCACTCCAGATGAACAAGGTATCTTTCTCTGGCCATTTGCTTCACAGCTTGGTCTAAACGCATTTCCCCTGCATTGCTATTGAGATGGAGTAATAGACTTAGTTTCTGTTCATTTAATAATGTAAGAGAGATATTTGGTAACATCTGAAATCTGTGTAGTTGTGTCTGGACATCCTGTGCTCTGATTTAATTTCACTCCCACATCACCAGTTGCGTCAGTAGCAAAGTCACTACATCATTGAGACGTTAAGTGAAGACAGAACCACAGAGACACATTTCCTCAAAAATATTGGCTGTGAGAATTTATACCTTCCTCTAAAGTGGTAGGAGGCAGGATTTGATGGAATTAGTGGTCTGATCAGATATGGCAATTTTTTGGATGTTCTTTAGTTTCTTATTGTGGATTTTGGTAACTAACAAAATAAAATGTTCAGTGGATTTAAGTTAGCCAGATGAGTCAGTAGACAGAGAAAGCTGTTACAAGGGCTTCCTTGTGAACCCCTCCTATTGATAGGTATTATCTAAGTAATTACTTATGATCCAAATCCTAAAGCTGCCTAAAAGCCCTTTGAAGTCAATGAGAGTCATGCCTGAGTAAAAGGCTTCCGCTCTAGCCTTAAATGCAGATCAATAAAGCCACGAGTTTCTCAAACCGGAGACGTGAATTGAAGGGAACTATGGTGCGCAGGGGGAAATGAGTTCTATGAGGCATATTAGTGCCGTGTCTATTCAGGCAAATTAGAACCGGCCTTGATCAGCCCTTCCACAAATGAACACTCTCTACTTGCAGCTGAGAAGGGACCAGACAGGACTGAAATTCTTTCCTAGCTTCAAGGAATCCTTGGTGCTGTCATCCTGATGAGAGGAACGGCTCCTGGAAAGCCATTTTTAAGCCATATGTTGTAGCCGATTCACCACTAGAGCTAGTCTGTTGTAATATGTTTTGGGAGGAGGGAGGGAAACAGATGTAGGCAGATTAGCTGAGAGGGGCTTGTGCACAGGGTAGACCTTAGAGAGAGTCCACCTTACAGCATAGCGGGGTTTGCCGCATTCGGTCCCACCTTGCTCAGATGCTGAAGCTGGCTCTCTCCCACTCAGTTCCAGGTCACAAGATAGGTTGCTACCAGATTACTCAACCATATTCACCTATTCCTACAACTAACCCTTCCCACACCCCAGCCTCAGTTAGGAAGAGAGATGGATTCCCTCAGGCACCGACGGATGGAGGAACCATTGTCTGTGAGAACTCATCTGCCACGAGAGCTGTCACTTGCAATCAGCTCTCTTCTCCTCGCTATGTTTCTGCTCCGGACAAACACACACAGTGCTTGCTTTGAAGGGAGCATCTCCCCCCAGGCAGTACTGATAGGTTTATTCTAAATGGTGTTTTTATTATTTTACATTAAGCTGGCCAGATTCAGATCCCTGTCAAACAGTATATCCACTTGAAAGACCTTAGGATGAACCGGAAAGGCAGGGACATGACTTGGACGGATCTAGGCGAATTGGAACTCAGGAGGCTCCACCCCAGTTTCTCTCTTTTCTCACCCCCAATCTGGAAGAAAGGGATCCTCATTTCATAAGCCCTTAAAATGGCCCAGCCAAGCAATTGTTATGATTTTCAAAACGTTAACTAAGCCCCCAAGACCACCCTGTGAAGCAGTTAACTGATATTTGATGCATTTGTAAAATGGGTATAGGTGGGGATATATCCTTTGCCCAAGTTCACACAGCATGTTGGTAACAGAACCCAAATCTCCAGGTTCCCAGGCTGCTGCTCTCCAGATTAATATTTACACTTTTGGACAAAGAATGGACATACATATTTATATCTCTGCGTGCGCACGTGCACCCACACACACACTCCTTTAAAATTCCCCCTTGTCCTATAGGATGAATTTCACCAAGCTCCTGCTTTAAAAACGGAGAGGCATTCCCTGCCTCATGCAGCAACTAAATGTTAAGACTGCAAGTCTATATTTAGAGCAAGACATCAAATATTATATAGGCGATATCACTAGCAACTCCATGTTTGAGTTTGCACTGACATTTGCACTTGAAGCAGGCCTAAAGCTCCTCTGTTTCATATTTCTCTGATTAAACTGGGCTTCCATACTTGACACAGTAACTCAAAGGACAATTGAACTTTCCATGTAACAAGTAAAACATTTACTAACTTTTTGTAGAAGAAACGTTTCAAAATGTTCCTGTCTGAAGAGTTGCCCTGTTTTTTTTTTTTTTCTCTCTGAGCTTTCCTCTAGCTCAGTGGTTCTCAACCTTTCTATTGCCGTGACCCCGCAATACAGTTCCTCATATTGCGGTGACCCCAAACCAAAAAATAATTTTGGTGGCTACTTCAAAACTGATGACGTCAGCAAGCGCCAGACACACGTAATGCGCTGCTATGGACTGTGGAGCGTTCCCCTCGCTTCCCCCGCCCCTTAGGCCCCGGACGGATGATGCAATCACGTCTGCGCATGCGCGCAGGCATTCAGTTTGGAACGCGCATCCATAACGGTGTGCGTTCCAGCTGAATAGCGCTGCTACAGATGGTAGCGCGACTTCTCAGCGGCTAAAGCCATCGGAAATATGTATTTTCCGATGGCTTTAGGCGACCCCTGTGTTTTGGTCGTTCGACCCCCGCCGGGGTCGCGACCCACAGGTTGAGAACCGCTGCTCTAGCTAAAAATGCCCACAAAACAGTATCCAACACTGCATACGATACACACGCATGCTGCTTTTGGAGCGTTAAGAGAAGCTTACAAAGAGTCATTCCCCCTCATTTGGCAGAATGAATTTGATCCATACCAAGCGTAGCTGAAGGAATGGCTCAGAAAACCCTCACCCACTTTGATTTTTCATCACGACCTCTGCTCATCACAAAGACCCTCAGGAGCCAAAGAAAGCAGGGCAGGGTTGGAGGGGATATGGGGGCGCACAAGCGGCATTTTCAAAAGGTAGATGAGTTAGCCGGCAGGGAGCTGAATCCCCTCAGGATACAGATGTGGTACCTGCAGCTGTGTAGCAGTCACATGGACGAGCCTAGTTACCTCTCCACTTGGAGACTTCCCTGTCTCTGGTGCCTGCGTGCTCCTGGGAGCAGAGACAGCAGTGCCTTGGAAACCCATCATACACCAGTATCCTGGGGCAGAGTCCAGGGCTCCCACCCATCACCCCATACAAACTCCTGATCACTCCCCCCAGATTGCCCTGGCGAGACAAAACAGGCTCTTGACTTTGGGTTAAAGTTGCTTAATATTTTCCCTCTGTGAGTAGGGATTATATTACTGCCACGGACATACAGTACAGATGTAAAGCATTCCCCCACACGCACACTCATTAGCTAGAACGGCTATATCATGAATGTTCCCCTAAACCTTAGGTCCACAAGACTGCAGGTCTTTTGTCCTGCTCATCTAGGAAGCCTCCCTGAGGCCGTGACAAAGCTCCCGGAAAAGTCCCTTTTCCCTTTCTAGTGTTAGAGCAGTTCAGGAGGGTCACCACACCGGACACAGTCTCGCAACAAGAACATGCAAGATCTGCAGGCCAGACCCAAGCTCCACACCCGTGTTTGCGCTCAGGGCCCATTGCATTTTCTACAAAAAATAAGGCCGTTCCATTCAGCCTCCCTAAATTCCAGCAGCAGTTCCAAGCAGATCTGTTATTTTTCCTCCCTTCCTGACCTAACCTATCATATAGCATTCCTGTTCGCAGGGCCTGTGCTGTACCCTGGTATAAGAGAGTTGTTGGGCTCAGAGTGAAGGTGGAGAAGCAACTGATGGGCAGCGATGCCGCTCCACACAGTTTGGTGAACAGCCCATTCCAGCGTGTTCTCTTATTCACATGCTCCGCCTGCTGCCCGCTAATTGCTTTCTGAAAGGGAGAGACAGCTGACGAGCAGAATGCTGCCTCCGATAAATTCCCCGGCACTGTAAATACGATTCACCTTGCTGTAAACAAGGGAATGGTAAATGGAAATGTTTGTGCTGAGACGCTTAAAACAAAAAAAAACCCAACAAAAGCCATCTCCAACGTGGTTATGAATATTTATCAGTTTTGCTTATTTACATGCCAAGGGACTTCTGCTCTCTAGGCTGGCACTGGTCTGTCGAGAGCCCATGCTAAAAGCAGGGCAAACGCGAGTTATTTTGCCAATGCGATTAATGCTTATCAAGCCCTCTTTGCATTTCAGAGGATGGCAATGACTGAGCGTGCGTCAGCCTCCTCTGTGTGCTGCAGGGATAATTCCATTGGAAAGCCTTGAGCTCCTGTTTGAAAAGGGAGGAAAAGAAGCCCAAACCATCTTCCTTCATTTCAGGGGAAATTTTAAGACTTTAAATGCCAGCCTCTCACTCTTCCAAAGCGAGACAAGCTGCAGCCCGTGCAATTCACTGTATGTGGGTCTTCCAGATGCAGTCCTAAAAAGCAAGGGCCTGTCTTTCTGAGCTTCGTGGCAGTCAAATGATCCTCTGATGTTTTGTTTATCGGGAACACAGTTTGTCCCAATGCCGTAGGCAAAAATTCCCCAGCCCAGCGCTGTCTGGTGCTGGCATGAACCTTCCACCCAGAAGGTGGGGTCATTCCAGTCATGCTGTGTGTGTTGAGAATTGTGAAGCCGTTTGGGATGCCCTAGAACAGGAGTGGGCAAACCTTTTGGCCTGAGGGCCACATCTGCATATAGAAATTGTATGGCGGGCCATACCGATGGGTGGGGAGCGGCCGCCATGCAGCGCTGCTTGGGGCCGAGAGCGGCTCCATTCCGGGTGGCGCTTGGCCCATGTGGTGGGAGAAGGGTGGGGGGGGGGAAGGAGCGAGGCCAGGAGTGGGGAGCCACTGCAGCGCTCTGGCCAGGGTGCTGCTGGGCCCATGTGGTGGGAGGGGGTGGAGCTGGGAGGGGAGGCGGCTGCCACCACGCTGCCACCACCGGTTGAGCTGGAGAGCCGGATTAAAAGCTCGGACGTGCCGTATGTGGCCCACGGGCCATAGCTTGCCCACCCCTGCCCTAGAATGAAAGAAACCCAGTATTGCTAACCCCAAGCATTCAAAAATAATGCCATTTAAAATACATACATTTTGGGTTATTTTTACTTGCCTTATGATTTGGGACCCTTTAAGTTACACAAGCCTCATTTTCAAACTTATCTACAGTCACGAGGGTTAGGAACTTCTATTAAAAAAACAAAAGCAGCGAGTCCCGTGACTTCAGGAGCTGAGACTTTAGGACAGACCCCAAATACCATGATGCCCACAATCAATTTGTAAGAGTTAGCAATACTAACTAACTACAGCACAATACTTACTAACTAGAGTATTACACACTTATTGTCCTAAACCACAGTGTAGTATTACCGTTCTACTGTCACTGTTGTTCCACCCCAGCAGCAGCTGTATTTCAGTGGCAGATTTAGAAGCCACATAAAGCAGGATGCATACTAAGAATGGCTAAGCTTGAGATCCAAAGGGGATGGAAGTGTCTGGATATTATGGTAATAGAAAACCCCAAGTGGTAGGTAGGTGAATTCTTAGTTACTGATACATCCGTGAACAGCAACTAGGTGAGCAGAGAGCCAGTGGATGTGAGAATTAAGATACAGAACTGTCTGGGGCACCGAGGGAGATCAGCTCTGATGGAAGATACCAAATAAAGTCAAAGAGATTAGAAAAAACGACCAAGGAAATTGTAATTCACAGGATCCCTCTCTGCGGACAGATGGTCATTTCAGGCTTTCTATTCTCTAATCCCTCGTTCTGCAAAGCAAACATCCTAAATCCCAGATAATGTAGGTTTTACCATCTCATATATACCCCAGAGCATTAAGGCTGGCCCTGGCGATAGGATACATATGCTTAAGCATCTGAACGCCTACATAATTTATGGTGGCAGGAAGCTGTTACCTGGATTTTACACAGAGGTGAACTTGGCCGTGGCCTCTCTCAGAGCAGGTCGTCTCATGCAGGGGAGCATCACAGTGATTAAACTATCGGCTGAGCCAAGCCACTAATGAGTGATTGCTGGGTTCCCCCAAAAACGAATGCATGTCAGAATTCTTCTCCATTCCCCATGTGGCAATCTCTATTAGTATGAAAAGGGGAGGGTGACGCATGTGAGTAATGGGAGGTCTTCTCCATCACTCTGCAATAGATCTTGTTAGCACAATGCAGTTTCCTTCCTGTGGGGCAGCCTCTCTACAGCTGGATAAGAACTTGCAGCCAGCTCTCTGAAGGTGAAGAAAACTAAATGTATCCCACAAACTACAGTAATTTCCACTGTTAAAGTCCACAGCCACCTAGGACATCACAGTCTTCATTATGCTGCATCCACCGGCCACTTGGAACTCCCTGGAGACAGCAAGGCTAGAACTTGGGATCTTCCTGCTCCAAAAAACACAAGTACCGGCCACTTTAGCTAAAGGAGAATCTCCATCAGCTACTGCAGTACAGGGTCTATGAAACAGAGCTGAGCCATCTGGATTCCATCCAGCAGCACATACATGCACCAGCCAATTCATTACAATATTTGGCATTTATCCTTTGGTGGCAGAGACCGTACATCAATATGCTTTACAGACATTGATGGATCCAGCACGGAGGGAGGGCATAATCATCTTCCCTTTTATTCTCTAGGGGAGAAGCTGGGGAACTGAGAGCGTCACTGACTCATTCAAGGTCACACAGCAATTCTGGGAGAGGGCTGGGAACAGAACTCAGGTCTCCTTACCCCTAGGCTTCAGCCACAAGGTCACCCTTTCTCTGACTCTGGATAGGTGAGAGTGAGGAACTTTCAGGTTCAGGTTTCCTCTCTAGTGTCAGACGTGAGAGCCAGCTTCTGAAGGGAAGAGAGTGAGACAGGGTCGGACTGGTGGAGGCTTAAAGCTGGGAAATTCATTATCCGTCTCGCAGCCTCCCTGTTAAGTCAGCTCAAATGACTTAACTAGGAGCAGTTAGTGTCTCTCAGCCTCACAGAGTGCTCACAATTAAACAGACATGGAAATGCATTTCATGAAATATGCATATTGTTTGCCTACTAAAGAGCTGGTTAAATCAGACCATGAAAAGACCAGAAATTAATGCTTAGAATAACAGTCACTCTCAACTTCCCCTCCAATACGTCCCAGACAAGTGCAGAAAAAAAAGAGGATGTGTCCAGTGAGATCTCTGCACTTTTTAGAGCTCTCAGGAAGCACAAAGCATATTCCCCGGTACTGTAAATCAGCTCTGTTAAAGTCATTGGCACTTTGCTCTAGCTGAGGACCTGGCTCCGTATTTTTTTTCATGTTTGGAAACCCCCTAGTCCATCACGGGTGCTGCTGGAAACAAGTCATAGCAGCAGTTGTAATGACAGTTGTCATTGTCGCGTACTCGGCAGCCCCTACCACAACTGCATAATTCAGGCCAGGATTTAGGAAGACCTCGAAGGAGGATGCTAGGCAGCACAGAGTGTATTGGTCAGCCTGCAAGCTGCCCAGCCACAGAGAACCTCTATGTGTCTATACCCAAGATCCTCAATAAAGAATCCCCAGATTGCTCACTGCAGCCCAGGCTTGTCCCTCCCCGTCCATGAGGGAAGCTCTACAGGGCTATTCCCCCTGCCTGTAGGTGGGGCAAGGTGGCAGCTTCCCACGTGGCTGCAGCGCTGCTAAGGAGCAGAGAGAATGCAGCAACCCTTCTTCTGGGGTCGGTGGCAGGATTCAGAGCCCCAGCGTTGGGCGGAAAAGGGGCCCCTCAATTACCAGCATTAGTAGCAGGCTCTCATCCTCAACTCAGGAAGGCTCCACACATCAGAATATCAGTGAGGGGATTCGAACCCCCAGGCTTCGAGTGCATGAGGGCTTCTGTGGCAGGATTTTCACTTCCAGCCTCCGAGCACCATGGGATCCCTCTCCCTGGGGCTCTGAACAGAACTGCAATTGCACAGCAGGGCCCCAGCGCTTCGTCCCTTCAGCCTCCGAGTGAGACAGGATCCCCGCACACAACAGCCCAACACCCCAGGGCATTTTCGCGTTGCTGTTAAATGCAGCATTTAGCATCCTGGACTGTTCGCTTATGACAGACGCTCTCGTCTCCCATGACTAATGGCTCATTGTTTGTATCTGTGCAGGAGGAGTAAATTCTTCATTATTGGAGAGATCTGACATGTACGAACAATTGGAGTAAATTGATTGTATTTTCCAAATCATCACACAGACTCTAATTCTATCCGCAAGAGGCACTAATTTGAACTAGAATTACCTTCTAAATTAGAAACTAGAGCTCTTGATGGAGATGAGCAATGACTCCCCTTGTACTGCACGGCCAGTGGGGGCGGGGAGCAGAGTCCTTTCCAATTCACGCTCCAGACAAGGTTCCTTTTGTCTGCCTGCATACCCTGCTGGGATCTGGCGGCCTTCTGCACCGAGGGTACGTCTTCACTGAGGTGTTAGCCTGGGCAATTGGCACCTGGGCACAAGCAGCCACACTGCAAAGCCAGGCCTGAGTTACTGGGTCCTCACGGATATGCTCACCCAAGTGCATCACTAGGACGTCTGGGGGCAGGATTCTTTGTGATCCTCAAAGCTGAGCTGCTCTGTGATTCTTTCCCAGTGAGCGGTGGGAGAACTTGTCTATCCTCCTAGGCACAAGGAGGAAACTGCGGGAAGAGACTAAGGAAGATAGGAGAAACAACAGAGCCGACTAAATCAGGCCTCGTGTTAGTGAAGCTATAAAATGCCCCTGGGTTCACTGGCCTTCCAGTCCAGGTCCCAAGACATGAGGTTGGTTTGCTCTAATCCCAGAGACAGGGCGTGCTGCACTGTCCTGTTGGCAACTAACTAGATTTTCAGAACCGACTAGAGACTCTGGGGGCCTGAAAAGTTAAGACGTCCCAAAGAGTCCTGATTTCAGTGCTCAGCGCTTCTGTGTATCAGACCCTTTCGAGGCATCAAAAGTTAACCCCCCCAAATTACTGGCAGCTTTTGAGGATTAAATATTCGTTTTATGGATATTCCATCAATATTATGACTATTTAATATTTTTTGACTGCATCCCACAGGGACAAGTACAGGTACAGCCCCAGGCCAGAGACTGCTCCCGATATAAGCTAGACATGCCGCAACAAGGGAAGGTCAGACCAACAAATGAGGGTGAAGAAGGGAAGGCCATACTGCCAGTCTCAAGCATGCAAAAGTCACGAGGTGGGCCTAAAAAGCAGTCATGAACTTATCTTAAAATCATGAGATATTCATAAATGAACTGGAAAAAAGGGGTAAACAGTGAGTTGGCAAAGTTTGCAGAGGTTACAAAATTACTCTGAATAGTTAAGTCCAAAGCAGACTGGCAAGAGTTACAAAGGACCTCACAATACTGAGTTACTAGGAAATAAGAGATCAGATGAAATTCCATGTTGATAAAGGCAAAGCAATGCACATTGGAAAACATAATCTCAATTTTACATATAAAATGATGGGGTCTAAATTAGCTGTTACCACTCAAGAAAGAACTGGCAGTCATTGTGGATAGTTCTCTGAAAACATCCACTTGGTGTCCAGTGACAAACCAAAATAGTTAACAGAACGATAGGAAAGGGATAGATAATAAGACGGTAAATATCGTAATGCTGCTATAGGAATCCATGATAAGTCCATACCTTGAATCCGGTGTGCAGTTCTGGTCACTCCATCTCAAATCAGACACAACTTTGTATACCTTTTCCAGTTTAACGTAAGAGTGGGAAAACTGGGTAGGCTAGACCCAGTAGCACAGACCCTAGCGAGATCGCACAGTTTGTTCTGGTCATTACAGCACACACACATTCAGGGGTTATGTTTCTTTGTGTGCACGTGTGAACTTTGCCTCCCCAGCTCCTTGTAGGCAGTGGATCAGTGTCAGATGATTGTGCTGCTATAGCCCACGTGCAGAGTTTTGACAGGATGGGCGCTTGCTGTCTGCACAGATTGTGCTGGGCAAGCCACAGCTATAGCCCTTACCGCTGGCCCACTACCCCAGTCACAGGCTGGCTGCTAGAAAGTGCCTTTCTAAGAGGTGTCAAACTCATTGGGACATTAAGATTGTGGTGGTTCAGCTCAGATACGCATTCGCTTTGCCACATCAAGATAGGACAGTAATTTTTTAATGAATATTAAATTCCTTGCTCGATAAAGCATATGAGTTTCCTCTTATGAATGAGAGACCAAAGGTAATAACATCCTCTGAGGTCACCCTCCTGTCTTGCATTGGGCTAAAATCTCTCAGGCAGTGTCTGTACAATATGTGCCAAGCCGTTATCAGGCAGGGAAGCCGGGTCTGGGAGCACATTAGTGGCCTTCTGCCTCTGAAAGCCCAAATTTAAATGGGTCTTTGGTCACATGCGAGTCAGAGCTGGTGTCCAGCTAGGGCTGAGTAAACAGAGAACCACACCACGCAGGTCGGAAATGCATTGCCCTCCCCAAACATACACAGATCACGGCTCAGAACCCCCTGAAAACAAGGCCACAGGATTAACTTAACAATCATGAGATATTAAAAAGTAATAATTTTGGGAGGTCTTTATTGCTTTCTGGTTTTTGACCCTTTGGGGGTATGGTGACATTTTTAAGCTTTTTTCCTCAGCCATGAGGACTGGAAACTTTCATTTAGCCAAATACAAAGCCAGCTGAGATTCATAGAAAATAACATGACTCCAGGAGCTGGGGCATTAAGAAAAACAAAAAACAGAATATCCCAAGAGTTCCGAGCACTGTCAGGTACGACGAGGATAGCTATTAGCGTTCTACATATGAAGTCCAGCAGTGGAATAAGATGTTGTGGGTTAGGACTGAGGTTACAGTTTGGGGGTGTTGGGGAGAGAAGTGGGTTGGAACAGCAGGGGGTGTCAGGGATATTCTTGCAAAGCTATAAAGGTGGAAACGGAGAGTTTCCAAATGCCTGCCTACAAATGTGCTAATGTAGCCATAGCCCCTCATTTACAAGAGCACAGAAATTCATTGCATTCAACCAAAATTTATCCATAGGCACTGTTCACTTGTATAAATATAAAGGTAATTGATTAGGTGCTTTATGAGGTGTGCGTGTTAGTGCCCTGGCTTTATGGCCCATTAGTAGTTAGGCTCTGTTATGATTCTGCATTCTTTTGATTATGCAGATACAATCTATCATATTGTTCCAGAAACTTAGTTAAAACTGCACTCAGCGGCGGCTGCAGCTGTGGTTTGCTCTCTCCGAGATGCACATCATCGCTCTCTTTTATGAGAGATAAAATTGGCCATTGCTGTTCCTGCAAAGGCAGCTGTTATTTGTTGTTTTCCTTTTTTTAACCTATTATGATGAGTTTGCCTCCCCTTCCCTCTTAACTGAATTACACTGTGTTTATCTTCCCGGTGCTCTCATGGAAACATACCGGCAGACGTGCCAAGCTGCGGCTGCTCCTGCTTGGAAGCGATGTGCCTTTTCCAGGAAGGATGGATTTACGTTAAGCCAAAAGACTGGGAAGTCAGGACTTTTGGGCTCTGTTTGCAGCTCTGCCGTGGGCCTGCTGGATCTCTTCACCAGTCTGTGCCATCAGCAAAGCAGGGGTGAAAAAGGCTAAATTAGGAGGGCCCAGGCCAAATCTTCTGGAGGGAGATGATGGAAAACTCCATAAGAAGGGGGAAGGGAAGATCCCACCATGGAAAGAGGATAGGTATCCCACCACCAGAGTTTGTACCCTGGTGGTAAGAGACCTTGCTCCCCCAACTCCAGGGCAACATGGATTGAATGGAACTACTCTGCAATGTCTTTACAGAGCCTCCCTCTCTGCACGATACAGGATTGTGTGGCACAGACAAAGGGCCATGGAAGCAACACTCCTGCACTAGTTCCCCCTCTCTCACCCACTTTCTGCCCACTCCCTCCAAATGGATTTGTGGAGTCACAGAGGGCGTTGGCCTTTTGCTGTGCGTCTGGAGTAGGCCCGTATACAAAGGAGCTGTACTATCAAAGCCAGCAATGGGTCCTGACCAGTTGCCTATCTCCAGGCTGCTTCTATAACCTACTAAGGGGGATGTAGAGTGCAGGGGAGGTGCAAGAGTTATTTTGTCTGAAAACTAGTCTGTCCAAATGGAGGAACTGAAGGAGGAGCGCTGCTTCTAGAGGCAGCTGTTCACCCAGGCACTGGTGGGCTATCCCCATTAAAAACAATGGAAATCCATGAAGTGGAGGAGTCTGCTTTTGCCGAGGTCAGAGCAGGCCCAGAGCCCTAGCATCAGTCTATTTTCCTAGGGATGGGAGAACCCAGCATGGTTCATGTGGAGAGGAGCACCCCTGAAGTTTTCAGGGGGAGATTTGGCATTTCAGACACTACTCCTCCTGGCCCAAAGCTCACCCTAAAAGACAACATTCTCCCCCCACCATATAGCAGGCAACAATCACATTAAGCACAAAACTCCTTGGAAATGACCCCCCGCTATTCACAAGTTTTCATGAAGTCAAAACTCATCTGAAAGCCAAAAGAGCACCTTGCTTTCCCCCACATCTTGCCACTTCCCCCTTCCATGTAGGGAAGACACACATAAAACACTTCGTCTTTCCAAACAAACAAAACAATATCCAATGATGAGAACCTGCTCCACTTTCCAAAGGGAGAACTCAATTCAAACATAAAACAAACCGCAGTAGTTGTCAAAAAGGTAATGCTATTTTTTTACCCTTAAACAAGATTGGAAAAAAACAAAACAAAAAACCAACAGCAATCAATTTATCCATTTCATGTACGCAACTATTTTTGCATTGAAAAGGTTTTCCCCTCACAAAACACTATAGCTATTTTTTTTCATGTAACTTGTTCTCAGGGAAAAAAAAACTCAATTTATTTTTAAACGGATCTTAAAAATATTTTAAAGAAACAAAATTTCTATTTAAATGCAATCTTTCCAATCTCCCTCCTGCAGAATATCAGACTATGCTCTCAATCTTGCAAATATAACTCACTGATCAGTATGCATTAGACTGTCACCTCTGGGATTAATCCACAGAAAATCTGGGGCTATTATAGCACTAATAACAGGGCCTAGTTATTTAGCTCAAGCTAAAGAGACTCAATGTTTCAACTGTGGAGTTCCCTGATTCAGTCCCCTGGTGTGGCAGTCAAGAGGTAAGCCATCACACCAACACTGATGTGCTTAATGTGCAAACAAGTAGCCCCTACAAATTCAAGAAATGTTACTCACATGAGTAAAGGTTGGCAAGGTCAGAGCCTACAGTCCCAATCCTACAATCAGATCCAACCAGGGGGATCCTTGCACATAACACCAATGTGATACACCAGCACTTCGAGTTCATTGCACCCTCAAACATTCAGTTGACAGTTTTCTTTCGTACGAAGCCATACATTTCATTATCAAAAAGCATCTCATTAAAACAAACAAATAAATGAGAGATGAGAAGGCCAAACATCATTTTGCCCATTTTTTAAAAACACTGTTGCACTTAAATGTACTAAAAATTAGTAGCACAAAATAAGTGTTAAAAGAAAAGACTTACTTTTTGCTGCCAGCTGGCTCCAAGCTCTGTCTCAGCCAACAGGGATGGTAGGTACAGATCCTAGCTGCACTCAAGGTAAGGGGCAGGCCCTGTGTGGGAGACATTTCTCTTTGCTTAGTTTGGGACCTATGTTCCCCTCCCAGCTCCTTGAATGCTAAACACCCTACTCCCGTGTGCTGTTCTAACTCTGATCCACCCCATTTGCTTCTAACTGGTTGCACCAGTGACTTGTTTGTGGAACTTTCTCTGCTGCAATGAAATCCTCCTACCCCTGCGTTGTTTGTGCTCTTGGCACTAACTCACCCATCTTTCCAAAAGGACTCCCCTGTCCCGAAACTCCACACCCAGCCTCAGCACTTCTGTAGCTCCACAGTTCCCCTTCCCTCTCAAATCTAGTCCAAGTCTTAGCTCTTTTGTTCCTACGAGGTCTGGCTGGGTTGGGAAGTGCTGTGGCTGGTGATCATCTAAGAATCTTGGCAGCCAGGGAGCCATTGCAGCCAGAGTCCACAATGACCAAAAGCCAGGTAGCCTGTGGTAGGAACTCCAGAGGACACTCTGCTGTGTCAGTCTGCAAAACCAGGCCGGGAAGCTACTAAGACGGTAACAGTCACTTATGAGTTGCTGGTGTTTCCAGCCAGCCATGAATGTGAAAATGCAAGGCAGGGATCAAAATTAAGTGAACTACTTTGAACCTAAAACCCACAAAGTTTGACAGCTGGGATTTAGGGGACAAAAGCTCTCAGTTTATCCCAACCCCAGGGGACGTTTTGATACACCCCAACGACTAGCAGCCCTGCTCAAGAAAGGGCCAGCTCTGGAGGACAGTGGCACTGTTCCATGCAGAAATGGAGAAGAGAAACGTGAGGGGATTTCTTGTTAACACAGAGGGGCCAGTTTGCCCTGCGTCTGACTCTGCAGCTGTGATCAATGACCCTGCAATCACTATGCTGCTGCAGGCACAATCTGGCCTACATATGCCCCTAGCCCAATGCAAAATAAAAAGGCTTCTCACTATCAGAAAGTACACAAAACAAAACAAAAACTAACCCCAGTGGAGCTGTCTGTGGCCATAACCAGCCAAGGCTCTGTTATCTCAGGGAGGCTTTACATCCTAACACTGTAGTCCCAGAGCATGAAGACCTCATGCAGTTTCTCCTTCCTGCTTAGGGAACTGGTACCACCTGACAGCAGACCCATTAGCAACCTGTTGTGAAACGTCTCTGCAATCCTGTAGGAACTCAGGGATAGGGATTTAACCCTTTCCCCACCATGCCTGGGGCAGGAGGATAGATCAAACTAACTACCACATAACCATAATCTTGAAGCACTTCTTACTCATTGAAGTTTTTTAAAGGGGGCTGGGTATTACAGATGCAGAGAAACAAAGGCAGAAAGAAGTAAAGCAACTTGCCCAAGACAGCAAAGGAAATCAAAGAATAGCCAGGAACACAGGCTTCAAAGATATTTAGGTGCCTATTTAGGAGGTAGGTGTCTTAATACCACTGAGGATGTGAGCCACAGTCCTTATCTTCTGGACCACTCTGTCACTCACCTGAGCCATGTCACATTTAAGCTCCAGTGCTATTAGTCTCTTGCTTTCTCATGTACCAAATTCACACAGCAATGAAAATAAAAAAAAAAATGTATTATAGAGAGAGGGATATGGTATTTGCCAAGCAGGGATGCTGAATTAACCAGGCAGGGGTGCAGAGCTTAGCTGGCAGGGGTGAGAGCTTATCAGACACAGATAACTATTGTAGGAGCTGGAAAAAACATGTTCATTAGCTGGTGATATGTATTTCCATGCAGCAGAATTTTTTCCTACCGATTAGTAAATTGCACCCCTTTGCAGCAGGATTAGTTGATGCTTTTAATGATAATGTAAGAAGATTATTTTTTTTCCTCCTTCCCTTCATGATTCAAACCTTTCACATACACAGAACAAGCGTTCTTGAAATAGTGCCACAGATTTATCTCTCTCCTCATACAAAAACTAGAGAGGCCATCAGAGTGGAGCAGGGGTATTTGCCTTAAACACATTCTCACAACAGCTCAGTGAGAGAAAATAGCAGCAGCAGATGAATCCTTCAGATAGCATCTCCACCGAGGCTCTGTCAATTGCCATATGCTCTGATCCAATCGCATTGCTCATGAGAGCAACAGATGTTCTCAGCTTTCAGCTGGAAAGCCCAAGGTATAAGCCAATCCAAATGCTGAGCAGCACTGGCCGCTTGCATTCTTTGGGGCCATTTGAGAAGTAGCCAAGCCTAAGGAAAATGGCCATTGATTCATTGGAATTGGCAAGCAGTGAAGTGTTCTGCATTATGCACTCTCTCTCCCCTGCAGCTTCATCACATGAAAGAGTTTGTGGCTCTGAGCATTGGCATCCAAAGGACATTTAAGTTGGAAGATGTAGAGAAAAGGGCATTTCTCTAATACAGAAATGTCTAATTAGCAACCTGTCCATCTGGGCTCCATTAACCATTTAGTTCAGTTAGTAAAACTGATTGGGCCCTGGGATCTAAACTGGGGCAGTTTTTAATAGGGGAGGAATGCCCTCTCAATATTTCACTGAAGTGCAGCTGAAACTGAAGAGCCAAGGTGAGGAAAGTAGGACATAAAGGTACAAACTGATGGGGAGGGAGAAAAAATATTATAATTAGTTAAATGAGTCAGGTTAATAACTGCAGTCTTGTTAAATTCCTTCAGGGCTCTGATCCTATTTATTGAGTGACAAATGAGCATTCCCCCTTGATTAGTTTTAGTTTGGGCACCTTTTTTTTAAAAAAAAAAAATCCATCCAAATTTATATCCTACCAACTGCCTTTGTTGGCGTAGACAGGACTGCATGGAGTGTTAACTGCATCTGTATTAACTTTACACAGGCATCCTTAACCAAACTTTTTTCTGCTGTAAAGAGGTGATTCAAGAAACCTCCTGAAGGGCTCATTTCTCTAGGACTAGTCCCTGATGCAAAGCACAGGGCACTTTCTTGCCAAGAGTAGCAGTTAATGATCTTGAGACACCAATATATATCCGTCATTGGTAATTCAACATCACAATGATGGGTGCATCCTAAATATTAAGGTAACAGATGTGCATGTAAAACTGAATGGAGAATCTTTCTATATAGATTGAAATATATAGATATTCGATCTATATTATATATCTATATCTATATTCTATCTATCTATATACATTCTATATCTATCTATCTATATATCTATATATATTCTATCTATAGATATATTCTATCTATATATGAGAGAGACGAGCTTTTGAGCTGACATAGAGTTCCTCTTCAGGTCTTCTCTTCAGTTCTGTGTAAGCTTGAAAGTTTGTCTCTCTCACCAACAGACGTTGGTCCAATAAATGATATTACCTCACCCACCTAGTCTTTCTTATATCCTAGGACCGACATGGCTACAACAACTCTGCAAATACAAGAGATATCATTCTCTATTAAAGTCTATAGGACGTAACAGAGGGATAGGTAGTTTAATTAATATGCTATTTATTAGGGAGGAATGCAATACTTGTGAAGGTCTAGATACAGCATGATAGAAGCCCCTCAGCTTTGTGGGGGGGGTAGGTTTGTAGCACTAGAGCATCTGTTTTTCCAGTTGCCTGGTTCTAGAATTCCATGTAGTCAAATAAATGGAGCCTGATGAGCAGGGTGGACAAAGATGGACGTGACTGGGTGATGAAAAGAGAGAGCGAATGAGGATTATTATTTATCGTGTGTATAGTGCCCAGAGTGAGTGAGGCACTTTGCAGACACGCAGAAAGACACAGCTCCTACCCCACCCCTGGAGCAGCTCAGGACATGAAGAGATGTGGGGCCAGATTCTCCTTGCCCTTATGCAAGTGTAACAATATGTAGCCTTCAACTTCATTGTCTCTAAGCTCCTCAGAACTTCATTGGAGTTACTCCCTATTTACACTGGTGAACGTGAGACAATCATGGGGACCATCGGCTTTTCTGAACATTGGCCAGGTGAGCCAAGTGACTGTGGGAAGTGGAAAAGTAAGGAGGAGACTGTGGTGAATTATAGAAGCAGAAGTTTTACTCTTTTCAGGAGAGCATATGGAATATACCCAAGCTCAAGAATTTCATTACAGACAGGAAGCCATGCTGCATTATTTGTTTTCATGTCCTCTATCTGTCCTGCTGCCATACCTCCACCCATTCCATCACTTACATACAAGGATATCAGCTGTGTGCCTGCTACTTCCCTTATCAATGAAACCAATAAAAATCCCAGCTTGTGTCATTAGCGTGTGTGAGGTGAACCAAGCTGCTCTGAAAGTCCTCTTGTTGGGTATTTATGCAGCATGCTATCCATTACGCAAGTATTTTGCTGTGGCAGACAGAAAGTGACATTTATGGCTCTATCATGAGAATGAATTTCACCATCCATTAAAATGATGTACAGGTAAATACTCCATTCATTTTTAATCTATGAGCTTTGGTTCTTTCTCTGCGCTGGTAGATGGGTCCATCAAGACATTCGTTATTAGCAAAACTATTTAATGGGAAGTAAGAGCTGTTGAATAACATTGCCAGCCTGTAATTAAAGAGACTGCTGCACAAATGGGGAATATGGGAATTAAAGTCATAGCCTCACAGGATTCCCCTCTTATGGATTTGCATATGCTGAGTAGCCATAGTCCATCTACAAAGCTCTACTGTTGGAAAAGGCGCATCTCCTTCAGACGCAATGAAACACCTCACCAGACTAGGTTATCTGCTGGGATTGAACTCAAGACATCTGGACCTAAAAGCATGAGCTACTCCCTCTTGATAAAGGACCAACATACAGGCAAGTTGTTAGTTTGTTGGCAGCAATGAATGCATAAAACAGTTTCTGTGAGTCAGCCACCAGAGAGGGACACAGAGCCACATGTTGTTAGCTATTGGACTTGTTGTTCTTCAGTTGCTAGCCTGAATTTTGGGTAGAGTTGCTGTGTGTTTTTAAACAGTTGCAACATTCCACTCCAGAAGTAGCTGCATTTCAGTTGTGGGTTCCTGTACATCTTATGTAAAGTGCTTTGGAATTCTCTGTGGTGAAGGACATATATAATTTACTTTTATTATTACTGTAAGAGATTTACTATGTAGAATGAAAACACAATCTATAACCACATTTCTTAAAAACTCAAGTAAGGTTTTTCATCTGCTATAATTACAGAAACTGAGTTAATAACAATTAAGATGAAGTGACACACATACTATGATGCAATTAATGTAAGTTTAGCGTTATTGTGTATTAAATAAAAGCCAACTGGATTATTTATCAAGTTATTAAAGTGATTCAGTTGGTTGTACACTTCCATTTGAATCAGTACTGGGCCAGTGCACACAACACGATGTTACAGGATAATGTACTGATGGAGGGGTCCCTCTTTTGAATGCAACATAAAACCAGAGCCCTGCTCACTAAATATCTCATGACACTTTGCAAAAGTAGAATTGTTAGCCCAGCTTTCCTGACCAAACTCCAACTTGGGTTAGTTGTATTTTGTCTCCTTAAACAGGAGTCTTCTAAGCTTCACTGTTTTACAGTGTTATGTGCAGTTTAACAGATTATAGGATACTAGGGTTAGAAGGGACCTCAGGAGGTCATCTAATCCAACCCCCTGCTCAAAGCAGGACCAACCCCAACTTTAATCATCCCAGCCAGGGCTCTATCAAGTCGGGCCTTAAAAACCTCTAAGGACAGAGAATCCTCCAGAGTCCATGCACCACTTAAATTTTGATGCCATACGTATTCCCAATGTATGGGCCAAATCCTGAGGTCCTTACATAGGTTTTACCTCATCCTTACTTAGGTAAATATCCAAGGATTGAATAAAAGTTGACCAAGGACCTCAGGAATTGACCCAAAATATTTCCAGTATTTAATTCTGTACAGCCTGCAGATGCTTGCAAGAAATGCTGTATAAGATCCCAATCACACAAAAACTCTCTCTAAGTCTGCAGAGTGACAGGAAAAAACAGTAGCTCTAACAGATGCATGAGCCATGTCAACTCTATGTTGACTCTGAAACATTATGATGATGTTTCCCAGGCCCAGATTTTTACACCGTGAGCCCCATTTCCACATATACCTGTGCTTTTATGTGCCTGCTTTTACAGAGTTGCCACAAGAATGTTTAGAGAATGTACTCAGGTCTTGGGTCACTATGAACATTTAATTATCGGTGTCAACTTTTAACTATTCCCTTGCTGACACTTCAAGTGAAGCTCCGGTATTTCACTATGGATCAAAAATGAAGAAAATATTTATATAACAACCTGTAAAGCAAAGATGACACATTTTCCACAGTCCTATTTTTTTCTCATTGGAGATCATGATTTATTGAATGTGGTCTGCTCCAGATCAGTACAGCATCCTGTAACATCATGTTGCATGCATTGATCCTATACTGATTTGAACTGAAGTGTACAGCCACCTGTGTCACTTTAACAACTTGATAAATAATCCAGCTGGCTTTTATTTAATCCACAGTAACAATGACAATAAACATTGTGTTTTCCTCAACTCCAAATGGAGAGTTTGGAAGTTGAGACAGAAAAACTCTTATGAAGGAAACATTCTCCTGTTCATGTAATATTCTTAGAAATATTAAAAAGGGAAAAAATTAATGAGGCAGAATTTATTTCTAAGTAAGATGTTTTCTAAAAGGCATCAGCAGTTTTGGAGTCCCCATAAATATGTTTTTCATAATCAGCTGGCATTTAATTAACACCCAATAGCTGTCTGACAGAATCTAAATGGAATCTTTATTTGAAACACAATTTAAAAAGTGTGACTGAAATATATTAGGAGTGGTTCTCACAGCCTGGATCATTAGTTACTTCTCTTCTACCATCATGAAGGGCTCCCCTCTAGTCTATGTGTGTCTCATCTGAGATTAGGCAACTTCAGACACTAACACCCACCTCGAAAGTGGATCTGGTTAATTCATGGTCTTCTGTCTTTCAGTTACATCTACTTCCCTCAGGTAGGGAAAACATAGAGAATCTGTTAATCATGGTTAAAACAAGGGATCAGAGAGAAAGTAGATGAAAATGTCCATTTTCATAAAACAGCCATGGGATCAATCACTAAAAACATTCAGCAGTTGTTACATTATGTGTATGAAATATCCTTGGAACAATCCTCAGCCTCCCTGCCAATTTCTGTCTACATTCTCTTTGACATATACGCCTCTTGCTAGTTTTTATCAGCTCAGCTATTCCTTTGATCCACTGAGCATCAGTGACCATCGACAATTATTTTTATTAAAAGCCACTCGGTGAAAAACATTCCATTCTAGAACCAGTCCTGCTGATGTAGCATGTCTTGGTCTTTTGGTCTAGGATCAAAGGCAGGAGGTTTCTTTTGTTGAAGTCAATGGGAGGCTTGCTATCAGTTTTAAGAGAAGCAGGGTTCAGTCTGTAGTAATTGTTAGACCCTCTCTTTGTGGGACTAAGTCCTGCATTTGCAGGGAACAGGGCTTGATGCTGTAACAGGCCTTGTAACCATGATGAAACTACTGTCTAGCATCTGTACTCCCCACTCTTATTTTATTCACTTTACTTAGGGCAAAGCTTATTCCCTCTTCTGTGGTTCTGGAGGACCCTCCCTGCAGTGTGGCCCCATTGTATGGGGGTGTGGGAGGTAAGATTTGGGGGGCCCATGCAGGCAGCCTTGGTCCTGTGCACAATGTAGGAGCTGCGTTTGCAATGGCTTTTGCGGACAGGGATGAGATAGAAGGAGATGATTAGCAGATCTGCAAGACATGGATCTTTTGGCCCACAAGTGCTGCACCAACAATAGCGGCTGCTCAAACCATCCACTGCTGCCTCTCTGTGGCATTTTGGGCAGGGGTATTCACCCTGTAATGCCAGAGGACTCTTGCAAATCAAGACTTGGTGCATATGTGTGCGCGTGTCTTTGCCTGTGTCAGTGTCTGTGGGTGTATTGGGATAGGCTGGAGAAGGATTTGGCCCTTTCCTCCTAGGGAGAATTGACATTGAAGCAAACTTTTATTTCTTTCTGGCTTCTTGCTGCCTGTTGCCACATTTGGCAACTCTGACTCTCCAGTTCTGATGCCATGGAGACTTCCCTCAAAGGCAAGCTGAGGAGGGCCCAGCCTTCGGCTGGGGACACAGCAGTAACGGATCCACACCCAAGGAATAAAAATTGCATTTTCCTGCAGAGGTTAGCAGCGTGGCAAGGAAAAGAGAACAGAAATGCCAACAAACTCAAGCAGAATGGTGTCTCAATAAAACGTTTTTCAAAGCTTTCCCCGAGGCTGCAGCAGTTTTTTAATAAAAGGTACTGAAGTAATGTTGGTGAACTGAAGAGACCCTTTCCTATAGAAACTGTGGATTTGATTCCTCACAGAGCTGCAGCCATGTCACTTGGGAGTAGGCATGCTCAAAGCAATATACTTACACCAGTGTAAAAACTGGTGAGAGTCAAAAAAGAGTCAGTCCCAGCCTCTTTCAAACCCTATTTGTCTCAGCTATGTTATCCCTGATGGAAGAACATCATTTTGACAATAGTTTACGATGTTAGAGTAACAGCTGTGACTTGCCTGAAAAATCGTACCCCTTCCCCAAGATGAGCTGTAGAGAAGATGCTAGATGATGTGGGTCATTCAGGTTACAGACCCAGGAATGGGGATGGGGAGAAAGAGAGTAAAACAACGCATACAGTTTCAAATGGAAGACTGGACAAAAGGCGCTGCGGTGGGATAATGGATTACTATTCCTATGAAAATAGGCAGGAACGTGTTATGCAAGAGCTGACAGACATTATGAAATCTCTATGCCCCACGTAGTGGGATAAATCTGTGTTTTCCACTTCATTTCTCCTGACCCACATTTAATACTTTGATTGGAAATAAACTAACTTTTGAGAGGTACTAAGAATGCATATGAAAATTCTATTTTTGTTGTTTCTTTATTTTTGTGCTGTTTATCAATAAATCTTCCAGTGCTATGCAAAAATGGAAGCAGAAACTGAGACACAGAGAGGTGTGACATGATTTACCCAAGATCAGGCAGCAAGTCCATAGGAGAGCTGGAAATGGAAATCAATGCCGTGTGACTCCTAACCACACTATTCCCATTCCTGATAGTGCAAGGAAAGCTATAGTTCAGACAAAGTAAGAACCCTGCCCATTGATGTCTCTGCCCAAACAGAATATAGGTTTAAAGAAGTGCAGATAACTTTTCATTGCTGTTCTTTCCCATTTTCACAGCAAACACTGTATTTTCTGGTTGTGCCGGAGATTAGAAACTCAAAAGCGATGAGAGAGACTTCTCTTGAGATATTTCTGGATCAACAGGAGGCAGTGGAAGAAATCCTGTTCTGTTGAGTCTTCTAGCTTGATTATGCAGGCCTATATGTGGAGGAGCATCTGAGAGCTTCTGGAAGCTTTTCCATATTGAACTTTTGGCTGTTTATCTGTCAGTCATTTGCTCTGCACAAAAGCATGCCACAGAGGCAATTCTTCTTATAAAAAAACCCTTCTGGATGAAAGAAACGCCCAGCTACAGTACCTGACTGACCTCATCACCGGGAGAGGCAGATATAGGAAGAGCCGGATGGTAGCTGAGTTTTTTCCAAGCAGCTTTGCTCAGCCCATTGTTTCAGCCACAACTAGATAGGTCCAAACATCCTAAACTACACTGGGAATAGTGCCATGGTCCGTGTTAGGTTTGTATGTTCCTAATCAGGAGTGAGGAAGAACAAGGCCTCACAATTGCCATTAATTAATTCATCTTTGTAAAGCACTTTGCAATTCTTAAATAACAGTAAATCCAAAATATTATTATTAACAACAAAATGCTCAGGCTTTATATAAACTAATCAATTTGCTACATTTCCTTACTGAGAAATGGTCTCTCATGAAGCCAACAAACAGTGGATCAAACATACATATTAATAAGACAGAGTGTGATAGGAAAATGTCTTTAGGGTTTATCAGGGAAATAATAAACAAAAACAATCACATATGTTCTTTTTCGTTTAATTTCTGAGATCTGTCTGTGAATAAGCATTTTATATCACACCTTTTTTGATGGCTGCCACAACGTTGTATCAAAGAGAAAGCTCTTTTTTATGAGAAAGTTAACGTTGTTTTTCTGTGAGCAGAGATAAACGAAAGACAACTTTGCTACACAGTCCCAGACCTTTTGAACCGTTAGGTTTTATATGTCATTAAATAATTAACTCAGTGATGCATGAGAGAAACTAATGCTGGTCTCGATAAAAGACCTCAATTAATTGCTTTCATTTCAGCAGCACATTACGTTTTCATGATGGGATATAAGTGAGCGTGAACTTTATTTCAGAGACTGTTTGATAAATGCAGGCATCAAAGGTGAAAAATGACCTGTTAAGATAAGACTTTTGTTTGCTGAAATGTTTTTTGTATTGCACCGTCTTTGGCTCCACTTGCTGCTGACACGATCAGACACTGGAACAGATGGTAAGAGCCCTGGCTGAGTGCTTTTCTGTATACTTCAGATAGTCCCCTCTCTTCAATCGATTCTGGGGTAGTAAGTGACATTTCAGGATGTGTCTACGCCAGAGTTTTTTAACTCGAGCTAACTGATTGCCAGGTAACTAACTAGTTTGGACACCCCACAAATATTTATTCCAGCACAGAAACAGTTTTGGTTTGCTGAAACCTAAGGTGAACAACAAATGTTTTGGGAATAGTCAGACTACCACGTACAAATGAGTGAGCCAGCCCAACTTAAATGGCAATCAATCAACTAATTAAAAACTCTAGTGTAGTCATATACTCCATGTCTATGGAAGAAGAGCAGAACGAGGCTCTTGTGGAACACTGTCAGGTCAGACTATATGAAGAGCTGTTTGTAGGTTATCCAGCACATTCTGCAGTTGGAACTAGTAAGCAGTAGCAAGTGGGTTATCAAGAATATGTCCTAGGGAAACATGAACATGCTAGAAGGGAGATCTAAAGGGATGATTTGTGCTATCACAGAATCATAGGAATTTAGAGATGGAAAAGACTGATTAGACCATCTAGCATGGGTGCAGAATTGTTCTCCAGTGCTTTCTCCAGTTTGGTTTTAAATGTCTTCCACCACATCCCAGCACCTTTCTTGGGATTATTCCACAGTCTAATAGGATATAGTTCCTGACTGTCAACGTAAAGCTCCTTTTGCTTTATTTAATCCCCTTGCTCTGATTTACACTTTATTGTATCACTCTGAACGCCTCCTCTTTTCACCTTGGTGTTCACCAGCGCTCACGGACTCTAGTAGGTTCAGCTGAACTTGGTTACGCTCCACAAGGCCATTTTCAGAATATCCTCTTGGTGGGCGATGGAAGGATTCCTCCTATTGTTACACACACCAGCAATGGAATGTCCTCCAAGTTATGCCTCAGGCCAGACTGCTTCTGCTAGGAGGGGGGTTTCTAATCCCAGATTTAATGGGGGATGAAACTGGGTCACTTCCATTTCCAGTTGTGCGATTTGTGGGTGAGTGGCCACGCTCTAGCCTTGTCCCATGGTGGGGTTGTTTGTTTATGTCCAATCCTTACTTTCTTGTAACACTGTTCTGACAGTGGCCAGAGCATCCCCGACTTCATTTGCAATGTAGATATTTGGGGATACAGAAATCTGGGATAGTACCCAGCATGAGAATAGATGGATCAATCCTGAATGGAAAGCTTCTGGATGGTCATATCACCCTGATGCCTTTCCTGAAGGACCCTATGCCTCAGCACAAAGGGAACTGCAGGATTTGTAATTCAAGGCACAACAATCCAATCCTGTGGCTCCAATCATCCCTAGGGTGGTAAGAGGGTGGCTTAAACTGAGAGCCCTAGGAACAATTAGGGATATAGGCTCCAGCTGGGGCCATTTTAACCAGATTGCAAATTCATTATTTAAAAGGTTAAAAAATGGACAAATCTGGTGCCATCTGTTCAGGAGGAGGTGATAAAATTCCTGCCAGCATCTCATGTTCACCCCTCTCTGCTGGGTTCACATGGGCATCCATTGCCACTTAATTACATGCTGTCATATTCACTGCTGTTGTCTTTCAACTGGCACCTGAAGGCTGGTGATCGGTTGTAGAGCAGGGCTCCTCTCATCAGCAGATGGGATGGCCTCAGCCAGCAGGCAATAAGTGGCAGCGTGTGCTGAATGGATGCCCTCTGCCCTTTTTCCGGCTCTCGAGGCTCTTACATTGCTGGCTGGCTGGCTGATGGAAACTTTCACTACAGGGAAGGGTGTTTAAAAAGTTAAAAAAAAACAACAAATCAAGCAGCCTCCCCAATCCTGCAGAGAAGTAATGTGTGACACTACCAGGGATGTCTGCCATGGCTGTATCACTACTACTGGGGACGATAGCAGGAGTCTGAACCTGTAAGCTCTCTGCATATGGATGACTCCTGCACATGGAGGGCTGGCAGGATTGAGCTCTGCATCTGCAAATGGGACGTGGCCACGTATTTGAGGCCCCTACACTTTTCCTCATCAGGTATCAGCAAATCCCCTTTTCCAGCAGACCGTCTGTCTTCTCCCACAATCCAAGTCTCCTGGGTGGGAGGAGGGCGCAGAACAGGGAAAGGGGAAGCCCATCTGACCTCTATTCTCTTTTTTCTTTCTTTCAGGGAGCCAGGTCCCCGATAATCTAGTTCGTGAGGGCACTCCAATGGTTTTAAAGGATGATCAGCAGGGACAGTACTTTTAATTTAATATTTCCAGATAGGAGGCATCTGGCTTTAAGTCACAGACAGAAACTGGAAGTGAAGTCATGGGTGTCCAAAGATCAAAATTTCAGAGTCAGAGTTTTCTGTGTGGCTTATTAAATACATCTTAAGAGGGAAGCTATGTTTTGCAGTGTGAGGATGAACCTGGGATCTACTGTTTTTACATTACTAAATGCTATAGTGGTGATTATCAGATAAGGAATGGACTTTATCAAGGTTCGTGAATCTGATTCTTGTAAACAAAATATCTTGGGAAAAACCTGTCACACACAGAATTAACCAGGAAGTTAAACTGCATCATTGCTAACTACCAAAAAATAGATTGCATTCAGCTCACAGATTTATTTGTTGTCATACCAGTAAGTGTGATTAAAATGAGATGTTATATAATCCAAATAAAGTAGCTTATAGGGAATAAGTATAGTACATTATATTTAGAATGCTTTATATTAATGTTGATTTGTATAACTCAAGAACTGTACTATGGGTAGGTGCTGTAACCTTTGCATGACTCTTGCTCTGTGTACTGCAGGAAAATACAAGGCTTGAGCAATAGCTCAACCTGCCAGTCATTAGGTACTCTGCTCTGCTTAGCTACTACAGATCTTCTGTCTTGCAGGTCTGTATGGAGCCAGATGAGACAAAGTCTAAGGTTTAGTGTTAGCCAATATCATACACAATATCATGTATTCTTTTACCGAACTGTACATTTTATTCATGTTAAGTGCATCCAAATTGCTTTTTACTTAGGTAAAAAGTGTTTAACCAAAGAGAGGTGTGCAGTATTACAGTCTCAGTGCGAGGTATAGAGACATGCCATAGAAAAAGAAATACTTTTGTTGATGCTTAGCTAGCATATCCTCTGTACCAAGCTATAGTTGATGCAGAATGTCTCTAAAATTTTGCTGACTTTTGAAATGCTATGGTTGAAATAAAATAAACTAGTTAGAATCTGCGTCCTGTTTACTGCAGGGTCTGTGCAAGCCTAGCAAAAAGTGTCCAGAAACACGTCAGAGAAGATAGATAGGAATAGTTAGGTTTAAAGTAATGCAACAAAATGGTGAAGCCCTCATCTGTTGTGAACAACCCTAGTATATAGAGAGGTAAAGTGAAGCGCAGATTGTGAAATAGTTGACCCGCTGCACCACTGCCTCCAGATAGGTTGATAGTAGTGGCCTTTCTATATTATGCTGTCTTAATCTTCAGCTATTAATATTGGATTCATAAAATTGGTTAAGACTAGCTTTATGACATCTCTTTTTACTGAATTAAATTGAACCTGTAACATTTACTAGGCAACAGGCAGAGGACATTAGTGTCTTCTCTAACGTAGGTCTTCCTTCACACAGCACAATGGTACTTGGCAATGTTAGATCAGGAACAACAAAAATAGAACTGAGTTGAGAAGCTCCTCTTTTCAACATACCCATCTCTCCAGTTGACTTTCATGTGCCACAGCCTCAGTGCATGATGCCACTGTATAAAAGACAAATCATCCTGCCACTAAGTGCAGAAGAGGTGATATTTAATGGGCTGTTAACTGTATGTGTGTGGGATTGACAGGTAACTGAGGTTTGCCTCACTCATGCCTGTGGAAACCAATAGGGAATGGACTCTTCATATAGCCAGTATCACTCAACTCTGGTCTACATGTGGACAAATAGGAATGAGTTTTATTAATGTCTTCCTCGGCGTTATCTGCCGTCCCCTCAGCAATGCATTTAGACCCACAGTGGAATAACTAATGCCATGTTTGGCATTACAATGCATTATTGAACAACAGATTGTATGAGCTATTTCAACCCATACGAGCCCTTGGACATCCTAAATGTTTTTTTATTCCAAAAGCCTGTTAAACTGAGCTTAGTAAATAATTCTGCAGCATGTTTGCAAATGGCTTGATTACAAAGAGAAGTCAGGAATTAGAGGCTGCCTGTTGATTAGCAGAGGCAAATAAATAAATATGTATCTGACCCGACTGCCCTTAGCTGCAAGGGATCAGAGTCAGTACATTAGAAGTGAAATTTTAACTCCATTGACTTCATAGAGGCCAGGATTTCACACAAGCAGTCTATTGCTCAGAAGACTGCACTGCAGAGATATTAAATGGGCCAGTGCAACCTGTTCTGGCTTGTCTACTTGAATTGTAAGTTCTTGGGGAAACCTCAGTGTTCCATTTCTATCCCTCGTGGTTATAGAGAAAAGCTTTTGACAGTGATCCAAGAGCTTGCTAAAAGACTCAGAAACCAGAAGCCAAAATAAAAAGCTCAAAATGTGTTTTCTTTACGAAAATCTCATGAATTATGAAACAGTCTCATGATTTTTTATGGCCCATCTCATGACTTTTCAACTCCTGGCTATGTAGAGTGGCTCCTTCTTTAGCGCCAATATTTTCGCAGTACAATGCTCTTTCTTTAGGTCCAGCTTCTGTACTACATGCCATACAAGAGGGGCAGATCTATAGATTTAGTTTTACAGCCCTGGTAGTTGTCGCATACTTGTTTTACTTACCGGGAAGTTATACAACATTAGGAAGCAATGTAGATGTCATGCCTGCCAGAAAGATGATTGCCACTTCTGTGCAAATTCCTTTCACACTATAAATATAGATCTTTCCCCGTAATTGCAACACAGTCTTGATCTGCCTGTGGTGATTAAAAACAAACAAAAAAAACAGTTTAATTTAATTAGAGTCCATTTGAAAACCTTCATCCTTGTAGCATGAAAGAATTTGATATACAGAAATACCCTTTACACCAATAGACATCATTTCATGGTATTTATCTTGGGGATAATAATAATGTGTGTAATCCAGACCTGGGCTGGAACTGATATACTATATATACACAGAGTGGTTAATAATTTATAAATTGATGTAGGAATATTACCACTTACTCAGCTCCCAGGCATCTGCCAAGAAAGTATGCTACAGACAGTACTAGAGTAACATTCACCCTGGTGGAGTTCACAGCTGTTTTAGACTATCCACTCTTAACAGGAGTCGCTGTTAGTGTAACACTGGAAAATATGTGGTGGTGTAGCTATGCTGGTCTTACAGTATTAGAGGGACAAGTTGGGTAAGGCAATATCTTTTATTGGACCAACTTCTGTTGGTGAAAGACAAGCTTTTGAGTGACAGTGCTGTGACCCAAAGAAGAGCTGTAATCTCAAAAACGTCTCTCTCACCAACAGAAGCTGGTCCAATAAAAGATACTACCTCATCTACCTTGCCTCTAGAAAATGTGTCATATTTCCCTCTGATGGCTGGTTCACTAGTGGGTAACTGCCTACAACTGCTACCTGGGACAGGATGCTGTATACAGAAGGTCCTGGGTTCAATGGAAGATTATATAAACATTATTCTAGATTCTTATTAAAATAGGGTAAAAACGTATAAATAGATAGCAATGCCTTGAAACTCTGTTAGAGCTGGTCAAAAATGCCAAGTTCTTTTGGTAGTGAATTTTGAAAAAAAAATAAATCTTAAAAAAATTCTGTAAAGTTTTCTTTAAAAAAAAATTGGAAAACCGAAACAAAAAAGAGCTTTTCAAAAACTATACATTTATCAATTTCCGAAAACACTTTTGGATTTCAATAAGTTTTCAATGTTAGAAAACAATGCCATACTGTTCTAAAGTATGTTTGTTTTTCCATGAAAAATTATAAAATTTCAGAGGAAGCGAATTTTTTCCACAAAAAATTGCATTGCCTTTGAAAAGAACATTGTGCACAGACAAAAAAATCCCAACCAGCTCTACTCTACACTGATACTACAGGGCTGTGGGCCATTTGTTTAGAATAGATTCATAGAGTATGAGGCCAGAAAGGATCATTCTGACCTTCTGGATATCACAGGTCATTAAATTTTTACCCAGATTCCCCTATAATGAGCTCAATAACTTGTGTTAGACTAAAGCATTTCAGTGCTCAGAAGACTAAACTGTTGTGTGCCTCAGGAAGAGAGTTATTAGAATCCTTTTATTTTTTAATAATGGAAAGCTATACAAAAATGCTCCTTCACTGTGATTACAGAACTAAACCTGCTTTTGTGTGATTCAGGAGCTAAAGCAATAGAAAACTGCTCTTATGTGTTTGAGATTGTATATATACGGAAATTAAAGCGATAGGAACCTGCTCATCTTTGTGTGAGAGAGATGCAAGAGAAAGAGAGACTTGCAGGAGCTAATGATACAGAAACCTGCTCCTGTGTGTGATAAGGGAGGTCTGAAGGCACACACTGTCCAGAGATAGGTAAAAGTCATTTTTCACTTTCCTTTCAGTCTGCAGATCATATGAATGAAATCTAAGGTATTTTTCCTCCTTAGGATATTTTCCTCATGTGGCATCAGGAATGATTCGTTTCTCATTTCCAGTTACAGTTTAATTTTAGTCTGCTGGGTGGGAACAATCGCAGAAGATACTGTTTCACCCATAGCAGAACAATTTAAAGGGACACTGCCCGTATCCAGTTTAAAGCACAGTGTTGCAAACACTTACTATCCTCTGAAGTAAAAGGGACCAATTGCAGTAGTTTGAAATTCAGCCCTTGCAAAGTCTTTGTACAAGGCCTACAAACCTTGCAACTACCCCTTAAACCTTCAAAATAGCACTTAAATGGGACCTAAATGGAGCATTATGCTGGCCTCTCTGCGCAGGGGGAGTTCCATGCATGAAAAGCAATCTTTCCCCAAACAGTCATGCTGTGACTCAAAGACCTCTTGGTGCTAAGAGGCAGAGAACACAGAGGTGCAAAGGGTGACAGAGGTCTGGTCCCTACATAGCAGTTCGTCAAAGGGTGTCATGTAAGGTCTCTGCCAAAAACCTGTATCACACTGACTATCATTATGAAATGTATGCACAGATAATTTGTAAGGAGTTGTGTATATTCTGAAAATTGTGTTAAGGTCAGTGAGTTGGGGCTGGTCCCCAAAAGGTGATACTTTTTTTTTCCCCCAGGCAGGAGATGTTTCTTTACCTATCTGGCTATAAGTGAATTGCATATTGGATACTTCACACACAAATGCCTATTCACAGTCTACACAAAATGCTAATCAAGAGATTGCAAAATCTCCAGAGGGGACTCTCTACAGGCACAAACAGGCCGAAGAAGGTACCTGTTTAGAAGACAGACTGTGGTTTGTTGGAAATATATCTGGGCGGTACAAAGGTACACCGAGGTATCCTTCACTTAGGGTACAGGCTGTGAGCATGTTTATCTTATGAATGGAAGGTCACAGCCAAGTTTGGAGAGAGACTTTGGGAAAGCTAAACTTCATTAGACAGGAAATTGCCTTATTTGTTTAGGCTCTAGAAATGGTGTTATGATTTTATTTTATTTAACCATTTTTCTTTCCATTAATTCTATTTGCTTCTTCTCAAATTGCTATTCCTTTGTTAAATGAACTAATACATGTTTTCATTATAAAGGTAGCTAAGTGCTGTGAGCTGAGCGGAGCTGCGATCCTGAGGCATAGCTGGTAAGCGGAGATCTACAGTTCTTTTGGGAGTAGTGGATCTGTAATTCCTGAGTGTATCCAGTGGAACAGGGGCTGGACACTCCAGGGGGATGCTTGAGGGTCTTGGGGTTGGAGTGTGCCTGTTGCTTACCTGTGGAGGGACAGCAGAGCCTGCATAGGCCAAGAGGGTTGTGGTTGTTTCCTGAGACTGGTGCAATCAAGGAGCTGAGCTCTGGCAGGCACAGACAAGACTCCCTCATGCTAAGGTCAGGTGCTAGCCAGTTGCCTCACAACTCTGGGTACCCTCCCCAGGGGTATCACACATACCACCCAGCCCCCCTCTGTTAGTGAATAAAAAGGGGTGCAGGTATGGTTGAACTGAACAGCTGTATTGAGTCTAGACAAAAGGTTCACAAAAGAGATATTTTTCCATTACTCAGCCATCTCTTAAAAAGACGTGTCAATGTGGGGTGGAACTGGGCAGAGAGAAATGTAAGATGGAGGTCTATTAATGATGATAATTAATGATTAGTAATTATTTGTATTGCAGTAGTGTACAGGGATTCCATTGTACTTGATGCTGTATGCATATAATAAAGAGACTTTCTGCCCAATCCCCTCAACTGCAAGGTGTTGCTAGTACCCATTAATGAGCCATCAACTTAACCTCCCAAAAAAAAAAAAAAGCCAGTGGAAGCTTAATTTCTTGCAGCATTTGTGGCTGGACTGGGCAATCCCCTGGAAAATGCAGTGGGTGGGGAACAAGCCTATCCTGGAACCCTGATGGGAGGAAGTGGACTGGGTGCTGGGATCTGGCAGGCTTCCCCCCCCCCACTTCTAATTTCAATTATTCAGATTCTCTTTAAGAGATTATTTCAGTGGAGGTTCAGAATAGACACCCATGTGGGGATGGGTTATGGACTACTTTTACTGTAATGACCCAGAGGCTCTAATCACCCTCAGGGCTTCAATGGGCTGAGGGCAGTACAAACACAGGAAGGCATGGTCCCTGCCTGATGAGTAGCTATACACAGTGACCTGGCAATAAGAAAGACAGGCCAGTTACCCTGTCTGGGCTTTTACCCTTCAGGAACTCAGATAATAGAGACATCCCCATCCAGCTGCCAGCATGAGAACTCTTTCTAAGAGCATAGACTGAAAACATGACTTATCCCTCCCCAGCCCCCTGTCAAGCTAAATCTACATAAACCTGCATTTGTCTTTGACGATAGTCCAGTTCTCTCTCTTTATTTATCTACCTGTCGGCTCCTTTTACAATCTCTCTCAGGACAGACACAGAGTGGGAGATGAACCAGATGCTGAGGCACACACTGAATATCAACTAGTCTGGCGGGGTATGCGAGTATCCTCATGCAGTGGAAAGGTCTTTTGTAAACATGCCTTGTGATGAAAGGGCTGATCCATGCTGATATTTTCAATATTAATAATCTCCCAGCTGCCTCTGTCCATTCTCTGGCTCCCTATTTACCCATCCTTCACGGTACGCAGTGAGGCAGAGTTTAAAACAATCCAGTGGAAGGAAAGGGAGATTGATTAAGGCAGAAATCTATATGGAGAATAAACCACATAGCTATTGGCCAGAAATGCACCTAATGTATATACAAATAATATTCATTGTGTACAGTCACATTCAATACATGGCACATACTACACCAGGTGTGTGTGTACACATGTGTATTTATACCCATTTTCTTGTCCCCTCCTCACTGACTTAATTTTTTTTCATCTATAGATCCCAAAAGACCCAGCAAACTTTAGAATTAAAAAAAAAAAAAAAATCTAATTATGTATACCAGAAAAACATCACCTGCCACTTAAAGTGCAGCCAGCTCTGGGTGGAAGGCAGCTGACCTTAAACAGCACACAGCCAGAATACACAACAGTTTGAAGGAGACAGTGAGACATGCCATGTCCATCTGAAGCTGCAGGGGTATTTTAAAGGGGATGGAATGAGTGCAACCAGAATTTAGCCAAGGCATCAAAGTTAATACCCATATTCCTGCCAATAGTGCTGTGGACTCTCTAATGGAGACAAATTGTTAAGCCCTTGGTTTTATGATCCATGTGCAGAAGCACACTTTCAGCAGCACAGCTTCCCCTAAAAGCACACTGGGGGGCCATTTCAGGGCTAACTCAGGAAAGACTCTTCTTGCTGAGACACAAGTACCTAGTTTCTTGAGCCAGCATGTCCACACTTACAGTACAAAACCAAAACCTAAAAGGTGCCCAGCTGCATGACTGAGCTGTTTATCCATGCAATGTATCAGATACATACACACCCTCTTCCCCCCCCACCCGCACACACAATCGCCCATATCCCCTTTATTTAATTTATGATTTTATTAATTTATTACAGAGCAGAAATGTCATTAATTTTGTGAAAAATTCCATATTTTTATTTTGCCATTTTCATGCCTCTGATATTTCCCATAAAGTTTCACAAAAATGTGAATTTGGAGGCAAAACATGACATGTTGCACATGTTCCTGCTGTGAAGCAAATATTGCTAGAAAATGGATCCATTTTTATCTGATGAAGAAATGTCACAAAAATTTGACTAATCTCGAATTTGCAACATTTCAGCCATGTCAAAAGTTGTTGCAAATGATTTGCCCTCATGTGTGTTTTCTGTGGCATTTAAGGGCTTTCTGGGCCCAAACATCACAGAGAAACTGCCCAGAGGAATCGGAATTGGGGAAACTCGCTCTTTATGAAGCTGAATCTTTCCTCAGATAACACACATTCAGACTGACAAGAAATCTTAACTTTATATCCCCCAGGACTGTACCATCTGTTATTTGGGTTAACATATGCATTTTTCTGGCTGCTTTTTAGTGGCCACATCTCACAATGTAACATTAATTCTAGCGAGTACTTTAGGCCCACCTAAATGTCTGTTTTATCACCTAATCTCTAACATGTGTAAAGCACAGTGGTTTTACCAATTGCCAGAATATTACATTCCAGAGGTAGAACCAGACTTGACAACCCTTTTATACAGGGTAAAATTTCACTTCCTTCCTCCCATACACAGATAAATATGAGCATTTAAATGCAATAGGAAACACATCAGGGCATTAGGGCTAAGATTCGTACTCCCAGTGCAGAAACACAATAATTGCTGCAGAACACTCACTGAAAGATTCACATTCCCAGCCTATGAATACTGTAGGACTCTCGACTGGAGCACCAAACAGCAGGGATAATGCATCACTGCCAACATTCACACATCAGCTCCTAAAGCTCCAGCGGGCAAGTCCTAAAGAGCTCAGAGGCAGGAAGAGTGCCTGCTAAACTTAGTGCCCTTGGTAAAATTCATCAGTGCAAGAGACAGAGCTGTCTCAGGATTGAGTCCAAGACTGTGGAATGAACTGCCACAGGAATTAAGGACCATGCCAAACCACATCCTCTCCGCTCCAAGTGCAAGGCACAGGTCTTTGACCTGCCATCTCGAACACACACACACACACACACACTTAACCAGCCCCCTGCCAAAAACAACCTCAAATCAAAACTCTACCGAAACAATCCCTCTCTTCCCCCCAACTTTCCCCTTTGGAAAGGGTGAGAGCATACACCACGTGGGACAAATGTTAACCATGTAGTTTAATGTGGTCCTGGAAGACACGCTGGGTATGTTTACAGTGCAAAAGAGGACCCGCGGTAGTGAGTCCCAGAGCCTGGTCAACTGACTAGGGCTCGCAGGACTCATGCTGTGGGGCTAAAAATAGCAGGGTAGATGTTCGGGATCAGGTTAGAGTTCAGACTCTGCGACCCACCCCCTCATTGGGCTACAGAGCCTGAGCGTCGAAACTGCTGTTTTTAGTGCTCTGGTGTGAGCATCACAAGCCAGAGTCTGTGGACCCAGGCTCTGAGACTGACCGCTACAGGTCTTCTCTGCAGTCTAGACATACCTTCAGATACCGCACTGAGGAGGGTAGGAGAAGACCCTGTAGAGAGCTGGCTTCTGAGGACCGCGTGATTTACTCCCTAAGGCAATGGTGCGAAGACTCATCCTCCCAGTCTGAGTGAGGTAAGACCTATGCCTTTCAGTTCTTTGTGACAGTTTCAGGTATCATTTAATTGCAAACTAGTGTATTTGTCAAGGTGACTACAGATTCTCCAAAGCAATCACCATGTCAGAGGCTGAATATAATGGAAGCTCTCTCGTTAGATCACTGTAGGCCAGTTAGGCTTTTCCAAACTTCTCTCCCCCAAGCAGTCCCTGGTTTCCTTCAGCACCCTGTTGGGGGGGGTCTGGGACTCATACATCAGCTGCTCATCAGTATTCACATGACACTTTTCCTGGTTAAGCCGAGGTTGTTCATTATGACTCCCCATTGCACTTAATTTTGAAAAATCTCCTTCAGGCAGAGGGCGGAGTGAATTCCAAATTCTTCATCTCCTCCCACGCCAGGCTTGGGAGATAGACCCAGCAGAGGGAAGGAGGAGGGGGAAAGACTCAGCCTGTCACCACCAGTTTGCCAGAGGACGTTTAAAGTGCAGATGAGACTGTTGTCAAACATGATGAGGAATAGGAACTTGCAGAAAATGAGGGAGTTTGCTAGACACTGAATTTAGTGATTTTTCTTCATGTGAGTTTAGTGCTGGTGAAACAAGCTGGATTGACAGCCACAGAGATCAAAATCTTATTGATCCATAGGAGGCACACGGCATAGGCACCTCTACCACTCTGGGCTCTCACTGGGATAAAAGGGGAGTTCAATCACTTTTGTACAGCGCTTTAGATATATAAAGCGCTCTATAAATCATTTACCTACCTACAATACTTAAGCAAGGTGACATCAGGTGAAACTGGAAAGGCAACACATGTAAAATAACTAAGTAAATTTTAAATCCATAATTAACCCATGGAACTCACCACTGCAGGTTATCACAGAAGACAAGAGTATAATAAAACAGGATTAACATATACAGTCATGTCAGAAGATAAAAATGAATTAGGGGAATAAGCCTTCCTGCATCAGGACACATGTCAACCATGGTTACAACGGAGCTTCCCCTGGGGGAAGACAGGTTCTCATAAATATGCATGATGGGGATACTTAGATCTTCCTTGGCGTGCCTGTCGCTGGCAGATACAGGGTCCAGGATGAGATGGGGCCCCCTGCTCCGATCTAGTAGGGCAGTTCCTATGTTCCTTATTTGTTATCATGCTCATTCAGTCCCAAGCCTCGTTGCTAGAGTACTAACAAGGCGGCAATTCAGTTTGACAAGGCCGGGTTGCACCGGACAGACATAGGCATGTGTTGGGGGGCAGTGCAAGCAGCACTGAGCTGCAAGGGTGCTCAGCAGTTCCCGGAGCCCCGACAGAACGCAGGTGCTGGGTTTCCCCTTTAGAAGAGTGCATTGTGCTCCCTCCTCTGCCAGACAGCACGGCAGGCCTGGAGAGAAGAGCATGGGCCGCAGCCTTACCTCCTTCTTACTCCTTTAGTAGTAGGCTTAGGGATCACTTGCCCCCCTGGGGGGCTGTAGGGTTCTGTCCCTGCATTCAGCGGATCACAGGGCCCGAGATTGTGACTGGTCCCTGGACGGGTGACCCAACACTTCTCCATAGACAGAAAAAGAAGCTGAAATGCGAAAGTGTCTGTCTGCCCCATACTGCAGGCCTATGGAACAGGATCGGATGCTGCCAGATGCTGAGCAGTTCCTGGGACAGTGAGCACCGAGAGCGGGAGATGGGGGTAGCTGGCAGTTCCCAGGATCAGCTGCTTAGCACTAGTCATTCCTTAGGAAAGAGGCTTGGGAATCACTCTGCTGAATGCCAACCTGCTAGTGGCAAAAACAGACGGCTCCTAATGACGGGATATAACCAGTCACCGTCTGTCTAAGATTTGGATGAGTCTTTGATCTTTGCAGCCAATTAGAGATGAAACTTCCCCAGAGGGCTTGCCAGCTGAGGATGGTGGTTCAATCTAGGGGAGGGTTCGGAGGCGAAGGTGAGTGTGGGAGCTTTCTGAAGGCAGCTATAAAATATAGTGGGGATAAATCCTCTGTGACAAAGAGCAGAGTTCAACATTTCAAAATAAATTTACAGAGACCAACCAGCTCCTCTCCCCTCTGCTTGAGGAGCAGCACTGACACGCTCTGATCATCGACTTAAAGCAACAGGGGAATGGACAAGGCCTAGGTCAGGAAAGGGGAACTGAGTCAGTCTTCAAGAGGTGGGTGAGGGCATTTTAAATGCCAACAAGATGGGGGGAATTTCCTGGAAGGAAATGCATCTATATTTCCTCAGGTTTTCTCCCCAGGGGCCTAGAAGAATGGAGGGCTCTCAGGGGACTATGAGATCAGGGAGCAGCTGTGACTAGGGAATTCCTGAAAGGAGAAGGTGAAGCCTCCATCCTTTCCCCTCTTCTAGGCCCTAGGGGGTGGTTAATTTGAGCCTTTCATCTCTGTTGCTCTGAGACGCTACTGGCCAGAGTGTGACGAGGACTCGGATTCACCCCTCCTTTCATTTCTCTCTCTCAAGTGGCTGCAGTAGCCTTGTCCCCTGCTGACCCCAGTGCAGAAGGGTGCCTATAGTTTCTTGGGGTTCCCCTTCCTTTGGCCCTCAGAACAAGGTGGAGGATGTCATAGGTCTGACCTGCACTTGGGGAATTTCTTCATGTCACCAAGGCCTTGTCTAGAGCCTAGAGAAAGGTGGGGTTTAAAACATGCTGGCACATAGCCAGGACAGCTTTTAGCATCTTTAAAGGTGGTAGCTGGGTATAGTCAAACATAGGCTCATCTCTGACTCTATTGTCCTACTGCTTTTCTGTTGTCTCCCCATTTGACTGACACTGCGTTTCCTTCCTTCTTGAGTTTCCCCTTGGTGGGGCCCATTTCTCCACTTTAGAGATGAAATAGATGCAAGTTGTTTCACTCTGGGATTACCCAATGACAATATTTTGTCTCACATTTGACCTCTTTCCTTATCCAACCTTTTGCTTTCCATTGACCCCGGTCTTTTTCTTTTGGTCCCTTTGGGCTCTCTGAGTGGCTGTGCTGTCTGGTCAGGAGCTCTTTGGGGGCCTTCTCCATTCCTTTCCCCCTGAGGTTAAATATACAAGAGCTGTTTGCCTGAGGACGAGGCAGCAACATCCTCCCACTCCAAGGGCTGCAGAGAGAGTGAGAAATGGCAAAGCAGACCAACTCCTGCTGGTTGGGGCATTAGACAGATGCAGAGTCCATCTGGGACTAACTGAAAGGAGAACAGGTGGGCAATCAGTTGCAGCTACCAGTGAGCTAAAATGACAGGGTCTGGTTACCTATCAAAGGTCTGAGCAGTGGCCTAGATCTGTTGGAGGCCAAGGGAGATGAGACAAGTTCCTGGTCTAGCTGTAGGGATAGAAATCAGACTGGAAGTGCACTCAGGTGCAGTTAGGGAGACCATAAAGTTCCTTATTTCATTCATTAAGGTCTTCTTGGTACATATATTGCTGCCAATTTGTCTAAGCCCTCATTTGACATCTGAGCCTAGCCATTCAGCACTGTGAGAAGCTGAAACTGTGGGAAATCCTAGTACCTGATTGATCCCAACAGACAGCCCTCGTCAGGAGGTGATTATCAGATGAGGAGAGTGGACCAGAGAGTCTCAGACAGAAAAAGTCTGGGATATGTTAGGACAAGCCAATATCCCTCTCCTGCAAACCCTATTCTGCTTTCCTCAGTATTGAGATGCTAGTGGGTTCAGTTATGACCATCTGCAGTCTTAGAGCTGATCAAAACCCAGGAAAGCTATTTAACACAAGGTATTTGAAGTTGTTTCGGATTTGCAGGGTTCAAAATGGACGGTTCCATCTTTTGTAAAAATTTCCATGCTAATTTTTTTCAAAATTTATATTGAAGTGTTGTGCCTGCCTCTCAGAAAAAAATGCAATTTTCTGTGCAAAAACACATTTTGAAAATGATTTTAGTACAGATTTTGGCAAACAGTTTGTGGAAGATAGAAAAATACTGATGCTGCGGAGAACTTTTTATAGAAAAAGGTTTTGTTTATCCAAAGGCCATTTGTTGCCAAAAATATTTGAGCACATATGTTGACCAACTCTACACAGTTCATTGCCTCTCCTTCCCTTTGAAGATTGAAGACAGATACAGAGAAGTGGTTCCTTACTGTAGATGCAGAGGGGAAGGCTTTTGCACTGATAGAGGCTAGATTGCGTGAAGGAACAGAGTCAAGGAGTGAGGTAAAGGAATAAAGAGACAAACTCCATGAAGGAGGAAGAAGAAAGTCCACTGACAAGGTGGACAATTTTGAATTGAATGGGGGAACCAGAGGAGGTAGGGCGATGCAGTCACACTTCTTCAGATATCTGAAAAGATGAGGAGTAGCATTCAATCTATGCTAGAGCCTAGGAGATTCGGGGCCAGAGGGAAGCCATCGACCAGGCTGTTACAATACTAAAGGTGAGAGGAGAAGCAAGAGTGGGTGAGGATTTCAGCAGAGGTGAGGAATCGGTGCAGTGTCACAATCCAGACAGAGGCTGTTTCCTCCCAGATGCTGGTGCATAGCAATCTTTTTATTTTTTCCAATTTTTTTGTAAATTAAATTAAAGCCTAAATGACAATCCATCATGCTATAAATATTAAAACATTTGTTTGCTTTTATTGGAGTTAAAACCAAGCCAGACATGCACTGGAAATGTAACAGAAGCAGAGGGAGGGAGGGGTAAAGGATGACGGCTGAATTGTCTTGTGTGTTGGCAGAGATGGGATGAACTGTGAGGTTTGCATCTGGAATTAGGCCCCAGGACTTGTCCCCACCTGGTGTTCTGGGTCAGCCCATTTAAAAGAGAAGTCCAAATTTTCAAAAGTGACTAGTGATGTTGGGGACTTCAATTTGTGGGTGTCTAGCTTCAGACTCCTTAGAAGAGTGATTTTCAGAGGGTGTGTACGAGGCACTCAAAATTAGGCCCCTTTAGGTGTCTCAGCTTAGTCACCCCAAAAATGGAGACACCCAAACTTTAGAAAAATGTGCTCCTTGACATGCTGCTCTACCACATGTACCAGTGTAACCCATGCCCACTCCCACTCCGTGTGGCTCTCTGTCCCTCATTAGTGGTGGCTGGCCACACTCAAGTTGATGAGCCTGCTACAGTCTTGACTAAAAGAAGAATCTCTTAGCTCAGGCAGTAGCGGGTCATGGGTTTAGCTCCAGAGCTCAGATTCAATCCCTAGTGCCAGCTGACCCTTCCAGAAAAGCAGCATTGCAACAGCAAACTTAACTTGAAAATCTTTTCTGATTACAGCAAAAATAGACTCCATTTCCCACTCATTGGGGGGAGAACACCACTGTGCCATGTAAGCCTAACAAAGCTTTGGTGTAGATCAAAGCACCTCTTATGTCTCCTTATTCAGTAACCATGCCGCTGACACCCAAGTTCTGATGTCCCATTGGAGAAAAAGCTCTTCACAGTCCAACGATGGCAGAAAGTGGTATGTATATTTTCACAAGGTATTAATCTTCATTTCATGGGATGTTCTGCTGAAGAGTTACTGGAAGGAGGCTGTGCAATCAAGGGGAGGAAGTGGGAAAACAGATTGCCGCTGTCTGCGTAAAGGTCAAAAGTGGCTGGAAATATGGCTGCTAATTAACTCCGGCATGAGCCATAGCATTAATATAGACCCGAGCCTGTTGAATTTTCCTCTCTGGCTCTGCCTTTGTATGTTAATATTGGGAGAGAGAATTATAAAAACCTAATGAGAAAGCGGTGAAATATGACCAGAGTCTTGTAATGATGAAATATAATGACTCGTAATGAAGAAAAGGCATAGGCACAAAAAAAAAAAAAATCAATTCTTGTGATGCAAAAATAAGAGTGAGCAAGAGAGTGAAAGAAGAAAGCAGTGGCTGGAAATGACAACTTTCCTACTTAGTGTTCTAAACCCAAAAAGCAATTACTGCAGGCCTAGTATTGCCTTTCTGCACATTAATTCTCTATTATGAGTAAAATTAATGAGTTTAGCAAAATCCTTGTCCGCAAAGTTGTGCTCTTCATTATTGGTGTTAATAATCTGCCTGAGACTTGGGCTCCAGTGCTCCACACTAGGCCCTGATTTTGAAAGAAAAAGAACAGGAGGGAAGATGAAGTGGAGGAGTGGATGGCTCTGGGGATCGAAAATAAGACCAGAGACTACCTCTCTTGAGGTATGTGTACACTGCAGCGGGGAGCAAACCTCCCAACCCAGGTCGACAGATGTGTGCTAACAAGCTTGAGCCGGCCTGCTAAAAATAGCAGTGTGGATGTTGCATCACTGGCAGAGACTCAGGTTAGCCAGCGGAGCTTGGACCCAGGAGTTTGAGAGCATGCTATCTTGAGCCGTGCTAGTTTCAGTCTGTCTCCCTGTGCTGGGAAGCTCACTTCCAGCTGCAGTATAGCCATGGACTTAGTTGGTTCAGATCTAGGTCAGGTTGATGAGGGATAAAAATTCCCCTCTTGGCTTATATGGTTAAGAGGCACCATGGTACAATGGGTAGGGCCCTGGATTGGAATGGGAGTCAGGAAAGTGGTGTCCTGTTCCCTGTGCTGCCACTGTCTGCTGCATCACCTTGGGTGAGCCACTTCCTGCTTCTGTTTTCCCACCTACCCTTTAGCTGTTTTGTGGAGTTAGCTCTTGGGCAGAGACGGTCTCTCAGGCCTTTGCACAGCATCTGGCACTAGGGCGCCTCCGGGCACTGCTTTAATACAAATTAGTAACTAGATGAGATGAGGTTGGAGGCCACAGCCCTGGTCCCAGTGGATGAATCTACAATTGGCAAAGGATAGGACGGACCATGGAGGCTGAACTGATTTTTTGTTCCTAAAGTTGGTTTTCCTATATCAGTGGGGAGACACAGGAGTAAGGCAGGGTGGCGGGGAAGCTCTCCCGGCTGCTGGCCAGACCACACATGAGATCAGTCTCCATGGCTAAATCTACTTTGATTAAACAAAGACAAAAACCATGCTGGGATGTGACAGCTTGAGGGGTCCTAACTCTGAGATGGGTGCTTCCTTGGAGCCCTATGCAGCAGATACCCATCCACCTGGGCCATTTTAAATCACCAGGCCGCTGGCCATTGCTCCCCTTTGTTGGCCTTTAGACTCTCCTTCCTTTGCCCTCTCCTCTCCCAGATAAAGGGCCTAAGAAGGGACTCCAGGAGGTTTTGCCTTTGCCCTCCTAGTACCCCAGGAGCTCCCTGACCACACGGGGCACGTACTTGCTGCAGCACATCACTGCCTGGTATGCAGAGGCTCTGAGTGTTGGCAGGGAGATTGCAATGATGCTTGGCCTCTGAGTTTAGGAGTGGGATGCTCGTGGAGAGGGAAAGCTGAATGCACCCTTGCCCCCTGGAGCACCCACTTTACAGCAGCTTGGAAAGGCAGATTTGCAATATCCCTGTAGCCACTGCTCCTGCTGTTTCATCTCTGCCTGTGCATTTGGAAACCAAGATGCAGGGGATGGGATACAATATGCATAATTTAAGAGGCATACAGGTGGCAATGGAGAGACATCTCCTCCAGCTACTGTAAGCCCTACAAGGCTTTGCACATTGGCAGATGGTGCCGAGTAATTGCTGTTGCTCCCTGGGATCTCATTCGGCAACAATGAGACTCAGAACTGCCTCACTCCCCAGCCTGTGTTCCACTTTTTGTGAGCTGAGAGAGAATGCAGCCTCCTGTATCCCAGGCCTGAGATGGTCAGGAGATGAAATGTGAGGAATGGTACAGATACCAAGGATGCTGCCCTGCTGGCTCAGTGTGGGGAAGTGGGATCCCTCTGGCAATGCCAGATGGCTAGAGCTTTGCAAACACTGTACTTAGTTTGGACTTTCCGTGCTGTTCGAGTTCGAGTGAGAATGACAGGAAGGGGAAAGAAAGCATAGAAAGTTAGGAGAAGGGAAAAGAAAAATGCATCTATGGCAAAGGTCATGGGAAAGCAGCTCATAATCAGGTAAGCAGCACATAATTGGGCCTATCATATCAGCAGGGGAAGAGGTACAAGGGAAAGATGCCGCCATTATCTGGGCATCTCAATAGGATTTACATTGCATGGCAGAAGTAAATCCTCAGGGAGTTAGAGGTTACTCCTGTCCTGTAAGGTCACGGGAAAGTGGCCAGTGGTTATGAGGTTAGAGTGGTAGAGCCTCTATCATATTTCTGGGGCAGGTTGACACCCCATCTGTAGGGTTTATGCTTCCAATGCTGGAACAGTCCTAAGTTAGCAGAGAATTCAACAGGATGAGGAGAAGGGTGTTGGAGGAGACAGTCTCTTGCTGAAGTTAGCTGCCTTCAAAAGAGCTTTACAAACCAGGTATCATTTAAGCCAATGGTTCTCAATTAGGGGTATGTGTATCCTGGGGGTACACAGAGGTCTTTCAGGGAGTACATCAACTTATCCAGATATTTGCCTAGTTTTACAGACTACATAAAAGCACTAGCTAAGTCAGTACAAACTAAAGTTTCATACAATGACTTTTTTATACTGCATACTGAAATGTAAGTACAATAATTTATTTAATTATATGGTAAAAATGAGAAAATAAGCAATTTTTCAGTAATTATGTTTGTCTGATTTTGTAAACAAATAGTTTTAAGTGAGGTGAAATTTGGGGATATGCAAGACACATCAGACCCTTGAAAGGGGTACAGTAGGCTGGGAAGGTTGTGAGCCAATGATTTAACCCATCACTAAATTACAACGGGTTCCAGGTGCTGTTTGACAGCACAAGGTGTGATTAGAAAACACTTTAGTTTCAAGTGGATGTAGGATTCTTCTCTCTGGTCTAGAGGGGAGAAAGTTGTCCAAGGTGGAATAAAAAACAAGACGCAGGCTGCTCCTGCCAAATATACCATGGGATCTTTAATGATCCCAAGAAATCAGGACCTTGGAAGCATGGATGGAACCTCAACTTTGAGGTTGTGACCCTAGTCATAAAGGTGCCACTAGCAGCACTGTTTCTTCTAGCACTTTTCTGGGTCCCTCATTCAGGGGGAAGGGTCACTAACACAGCTTCCTGCAATACCTGGGTTTTAATTTGTAGTCTCCCACCCACGCACCCATCAGGGTTGAGATCTGAACAGCCCACGTTGGGATGTTTGCCTTGTGTCCCATGCTCGGGGATTGGGTTTGCTGTATCATAGTGATCACGCCAGCTGTAATCAGAACATCCCTGACCAAATCAGCAAGCTTTTTATGATGGTTACCATGTTAACAGGGCAATTCTAACCTTATACTTCAGCTCTATAGAAAAGGCAAACAGCACAGATGCCCCATGGGCTTGACACCAGAAGTCCAGCTGCATTTACAGTATCATGGCCAGAGCCTTATGCACCACGGGACTACCTAATTACTACAGAGCACTCTCTGCTTAACAGCAGCCAGAGTTCATCGTGTGGAAGGCGCTTTAAGTTACCTGCCCCTGTCCTCTCCCTGCACATTAGAATTTAAAACCTACCATAAAAGGCTGAAAGGTGAACTGCAAAGCTTTAATGGAAACAATTTAAAAACCTGTTTGAGGTCTCAAATGATTCAGCCGGTTTCACGATGCCTAATATTTATACAGCACCTTCCACCCAGATTTAAATAAATCAATCTCCTACACTTATCTTTTAAAACAAATTGTTGGAAAAAATCCCATTCTCCTTCCTAGCCAGTATTGTTTCTGAACATGTCAATTTCTTCACAGCTAAAAGCTCTATGGCAGGATTCTAATTTCTTTGACATCTGTGTAAATCTAGCCTAGCTCTACTGGAGCCAATGGGATTACACTGCTATATAGTCAGCGTGAGATTAGAATCAAGCCCAGATTCACCACTGCCTTGCAGCCTGAATTTTCAGTTACACTTCTACACCACTCCAGCAGTGTAATGTTAACCCTACTTTAAGGCCCCTTTAGGGTGCCAGAATGGTGTAAAGAGACCTTTGTTTATATGAGACTCAGGCCCTGGGTAGTCATTTGTACTTGTGCAAAAAGGATGGAAAACACTTTGAAGCAATTAAGAATCAGGCCTATGATGTTCCAGTCCCTGTGGATATGGGAGCAGGTTCTGCTCTGTCATCCTGCACACACCCATTCATTTTAATGAGACTACAGGTATGTAGCAGCAGAATCTAGCAGACAATTTGTTGCTGGTTTTGTGGTCTCCATTTACAGTGTATGGTTTTTAATACAACTTTTAAGCCCAGGCCTACAGGGGAAAGATTGGGGTGCAATATGGGATTTCAGGTTGTCCCCTGGCGAAGGAACCATTCACTGTCACTGCTAGGCCACCAGTTCAAATCCAGCCCAGGTCAATAGTGGCCAAGAGCTGCCACCATCTGATGGCTGTTGGATAGCTTGTGTGAACTGAGTTTGGAAAGTTTCTGTCCTGACCCTAACAGACAAGTCTCTGAATTAGGAGCCTACCAGTACAGCGGCTGCTAAGTCACCCTGTTGCTAGAAGTCTCTGAAGAGACCAAAGCATGAAAGGGACAGGAGAATGAGTCACTTTCAGGGAGTGTCCCTTCAGTGAGATCTGAGGTACATTGAGGGGGGAGCTTGCTCATGCTGTGTCCATGGGGTGGCTGTACCATTTCCCCCTCTACTTGGAAACAGTCACCTCTTTCTGTCTCTCCCGTAAGGACAGCAAAGCCATGCTTGTGAAGCCATCGAATGGGGAACAAGATGAGATCTGGATCCCATCCACAGAAAGTCATTATCCAAATTATGTTCCTAAATTGGATGAGAAGTCACATATTTCCTGTTCTCGTGGCCTGTCAGTTGTTTCAGTGCTATGTAAGCACACAGTATATCTTTTCTTGCTCATTGCTGAATGGAAGGAGGCAGGTCTAGTGACTTAATCCATTATTATAATAACAGATCCACTTGCCAGGACTTGGACACTCTCTTTCAACCAGCCAAGAACATCTTATATTCTATATCACTCTTGAAGTACATTTGCAGCTGCCCCCTTGCGGCAGCTCAATAGGAAACATCTACTGATCCCTCAGTTTAGAGCGATTCCTGTCATCCTGGGTCTTCGTCTGTGATTTATTTGCTAGAGGTGGGGAAAACTCAGGTGGTATGGAGATTCATTTTGGATAAGGATCAGAACAAGCTGATCCTCTTAAATAGGAAGAGGCTCCCTGATGGTATTTGGGCACTTCGGGTCCCAGCCAGAACTAGGATGTGCAGAGATCACCCAAAAATGAAAACAACTTGGTTCTGAACTGTCACTCTGGATCCAGACTTCCAGAGCATGTTCAAAATAGGAGCTCATATCTGAATCCAAATTTTGCAGCTTGCTCTTTTCTATAGGCTGAACTCAAACACTGGATCTAGCTACATTTAGGCTCATGTTTTTCTAAAGAACGTTTGGCTCAGCTTGAGCTCTCGGCAAATGTTCGTTCAGGTTCTGAATTTATCCACCCCAGTTCCTCTACCCAGATTTCTCAAACAGAAGGAACGACTGCAGTTTTATCTGGAGAGCAAGGAAAAGCCTTTAAAAATAAATGGAGATCCCACCAATCTAAATAAACGTGTTCCTTAATGGGAAAGGGGCAGCTTTCTCCTTGCTCCAGAACATTTTTTTGTAGCTTTTGAGGAGGAAGTTGTTTCTGTTTGAGTTTACTTCCTGACTTGCATCTATGCCTTGCTTATTCTATCCCCATTCCCAAGGCTAGCACCAAGCACTGGGATATGGGCAGTATTGAGAAGTTTTTAAGCTCGCTATATAATGCCTATGCTGTCGTTTCCTTCTGATACAAAACTCTATCCTGCAAAGGAGCTGGGTGCTATCAGCTGCCACTCAAGTCAGTGGGAGATGAGAGTGCTCAGCAGCTTGCAGAAGTGGAATAATGTGTGACTTCCTAGAGGGAGAGATCTGTGAAGCTGTAAGGTCCACAGGCAACCCAACCTTCTGCAAAGCTGATCAATGCTACCTTGGTTTGCAAGTAAGACTTTATAGTAATCACCTCACATGTTCCAGCCATCTAACCTATCTGCATCCTGGATTAAACCCAACTAGGGATCAACTATTTAGTTTTAGGAGCATATGGGACCCTACTATTTCAGCAAACAGTGTCTCTCACTGTAACAAAGATAGCAGCAGTGTGGGGGAAGGGGAAAAAAAGGAATTTCAACCTATCATTTCTGACTAAGCAGCTCTGATTTTACATTCTCCCTTCAGCAATAACACCCACCTGCTTCCTGTCAAAGCCCCAGCTCAACAAGGTGTTTAAGCACATAACTAAGCATGCAGGCAGCCTTTGGATTTCAAAAGGGCTCCTCGTATGCTTAAAGTCAGGAATGTGCTTCAGTATTTGCTGAATCAGGGCCCTTGTTTCCTGCACTTCCCATTTCTGTTCATTGCTACCCAATTAGCATCCCAGTCCAGCAATATAACGGTAGTGACTTTGCCCTCAGACCACTGCACTGTAGCATTTAACCTACCACTACGTCTACATTATGCTTAGAGCCATAGGAAACGGTTTACCAGAGCAGTGAACTCTAGTGAACTGCATTCCAAAGCAGTGATGTATTTGGTAAATTTGTAAAAGAGGAGAAGCCTGGGAAGGCATTCAACCTTTTGACTGAGGTAAACAGCACATCACAATATTAGCAACAAATAAGAATACCTAGTGGATGAAAAGAGAAGGGGTGGAAGTACATTACCTGAGCCAGGTGTTATTGAATTTGCAGTTCTACAGTTTTGAAGATAGATACAATGGGGGTGCCAGCAAAAATGTATGCATTCACAGATACCCACAATTGCACACACACACTGGGCATACCAAATGGATTAGTTGTGTGCACAATCCGCACAGTGTGCACGCAAATGGTGGCTCATTTGTCATTTCAGTCAGAAAGCATGTACCCTAATTTTTGTGGGAGTACAGAGAAGACATAGCTTAGAAAGGGGAGGATGAGACTTTCCCCGGCTCCCCCCACCTATTAACTCACTGCCCTGAGAAGTATGAAAGCACCTCATCCCAGGAGGTGCAATCTTCACTGGCAGCCAGCAAACACCCACGCAGAGGCCTGTTATAAAGCATGTCTCAGAAATGAGGAGCAAGTGGTCAAGAATAAAACTAGTGCATCAGGCTCTCACTCTAGATTTGACTTGTGAGAAGTGATGTAAGCCTGGGGCTAGACTGGTGTGTTAATGTGTGTGAGAAAGATGTGTTAAGCTTCAATGGAATGAGAAACATGTTGCTGTTCTGGGAAAACATATTCAAGGCAAATGGAGTCAAGTGCCTGCTGCTGTGGTGGATGAGTTATGTTGATGGGTACTGAAAGCTTCTGTGTAACTTTTTCCTCACTCACAGTCTGTACAGGTAACCAAAAGACAACCAATTTCATTGATCCACCCAGTGTGCAAAGTTATCCCTCCGGAGGCTCCGTGGCACGTGAGAGGAAATGTCATGCGCTGTGAAGGGGGATCTGTGAGCTGTATCATGCATGGAGCCCAATGAAGAATGCTGGTGGGGGTACTAAAGCTTTTCCCATTTCTGAAGGGCACGAGTGCGCTGGCTGCTGCTAGCAGTTGTCTGCTTTTGTTCTTTGCGGAGCTATGATTCAGCTGGCTACAGGGGCCCAATGCTCTTTCAGTGAAACCTGGGGTTTAGATTGCACTTTAGAAACGGGCTTTTTCCTCCACAAAGAAATCCCCTGAGACTAAGATTGGTAATGTGTGTGTGTGTGAAAGAAGAATGAAAAGCTCAAACTGTTAGCTTTTAAATGCATCCATTTCCTTGGGAGATTTTGTTGATACAATACATATTACACACAAAAAACTAGGTTAAAGGAACATGATTAACGTTTCAAAGTCAAGCACTCCAAAGTTACTATATGCCAGAATTAAGGTTCCCTATGCAACTTTAATTCCTCTCCCTTTGCGTGTATGCATTATGATAAAGTCTTTTACTACATGATACATACTATTTTTTCCATAGGGCCCCTCTCATTCAATGCTCCTTCCAGCTCCTAATCCAATCTCACTGTCCTCCCCAACAAACTGGTTCCCAGTCCCCTACACCGTTTAACTCCCTGGCTCCCAGCCCCTTTGCCCATCACTCCCAATCTCCTCCGTCCAATTTCTGGTCACATTTCTCTTCCGCTCCTCCAGTTCCAGTCTCCCGAGACTCCTTGCACCAATCTACTCCTTTCCTTTTTCCCTGGTCCAGATTTCATTCCCTCTGCATTTGAATCAGACAGCTTCCTTCTTCATGATACCTGGGTGTCATTGAGAGCACAAGAGAGAGGCGCTTCCAGTTCCAGTGCCTAGCCCCATCCCACCCCAGAGCAGCAATTGTAAGGAAAGTCTGTTCTTGGATCTACAGTCCTGGGCTGGAGCACACTCAGTCACTCTGTGGTGATAGCACATCATATTACAGTCAGAGATAGGAGCCGTGAGATGTTATAAGCAAGTGAAAGCAGGGTCTTACAATGGGAAGTGTTGGAGAATCTTAGAAATAGGCAACAACCACCCTGTCTCTAATAGATACAATATATATTTAACCAACTCCCTTGAAATACCAGCCTATGGGTCTATTTTCCCCTCAACTGTTCTGTTCGCGTGTTGCATTGCAAACCCCCCTCCTTCATCTGTTCTGCGGGTATCCTTTTTCACTGGAAGCTCTTGGGAGCAAGGACTATCTTTTCCTAGCTGTCTGTGCAGTGATTAGCACATTTTGGGAGCAACATCAACAAAGTGCTGAAAGACCCTAATCCTGATTGGGACCCCATTGTGCTAATGTCTAGGATTTTCAAAAGGAATCCAAGGGAAAGAAGAAATCCAATGGGATTTGTGTGCCTAGCTCCCTTGGATTCCTTTATAAATCCCAGATTATGATGCTATGTTCATGACCCCACTGATCTCACCAAGGAAAGCTAGAAGCAGCTGTAAGGCAAAGCAAAGTGTAGCTTTATCACTTTTAAAATCTTATCCACCCCCAAAGCTTCATTGTGTTTCATACAGAGACAGGGAGAGGGCAGAGAAGAAAGACCTGAATTTTGAGACTGACCTGAGCTCAGAGAGTTGGGATTCAATCATAATGAAAGACTGGGGTAGGCTGGGGGTGAGACACATGACATGTGGGAATGGGCCAGTGCCTTGAGCTGTCATAGTTCTATAACATGATCAAACTAGCACTGTGGGTTATGTATGTGTCTGCCTATGGCTTGTCCAGCTACTGGGGAACTGGACAGCAGGATCAGCTCTGAGCAGCACCAAGCACATCACTACTGAGAGCCAGCCTGTGAGCACAGTTCGAAGGTTTTCTATCAAAAAAGGGCATGAGGCTTAAGACCAGGTAACTCCTCTGTAACTAGATGTCAGAGAGCACCTCAGCCAAGTAGATGGCTGAAGTTTAAACTTGACACTGAGCCCTAGTTTCCATGCAGGTTTCTGACCTTCTAGGACCACTTTGGGCCTATTTCTCATTTATGTTAAAGCTCCCTTTTAACCACATTGACCGTATGAAGGGGTTTGACTGACCAAAATGGAGAAGTACTTTGTGGCAAGGATCTCAGTATTGCAAGATTCAAAGGAGACCACAGGAAATGGAGAAACAGAAGAAAGAACGTGCCGCAGCTCAAGTCAGCAATCCAGATCCACCCCTTCCCTTGGGAAATGTCTGCCCCAACTGTGACAAGATCTGTGGAGCCTGTACTGGTCTCATTAGTCATCTGCAGCTCCACTTGTGATAACTGGCTATTGTTTTATGGAAGCCATCATTCTCAAACTCGTGGGGTGGGCGGGGGGAGATCATCAACCAGATGAGTGTGAAGGGGCTTGAGAACTGGGGTAGCTATAATTTACTCCAACTTCCAGGCTCCTTTACACTGTCAGTGTGATGTAAACGAGCTATTGTTTAACTGGAAATCAGTTTTCCAGGCAAAGATTTTCTCCGAGTTCCTTTTGTGGCAAATGGTGGTGATGTTGTGGTTGGGCATTTATGGATAATACCTATGGTAAGGATAATTACATATATACATACATAGGGTAAATACTTCTGATGGATAAAGGGCAAAGGCTTCAAGTCTGAGTTTGAGAATATCCCAGATATCCAGATGCTTTTCTAAATAATCAAGACCTCCAGCATCCGCAAAACTGATTTGGAAACTTTGGTCTTTCTTGGGGTATTTCACAGCTTAATGAAAGTTCCTGGTTGGAATCACAGGGCCAGCTTCACTGGTATCCTGTGACTCCTTTGCCCCTCAGGTGACTTGATTTAGCCATAAACTTTGCTTAAAGTGACCAGGTACCCTAGGTTTGCAGCCACTTTGCATAACTGCGGAGGCACAAAGCACTGATGTGTACCAGGGAATTTGGCCCTACAAGCATATGGGGCTGTGCAAGGAGGAAAATGGAGAATCTGAACATTTCAGACCCTCAAAGAAAAGGTTTGATTCAAGCTTAGTTCCAAAGACAGATGAAGCAGTCTGGAGCAAAAGGGGGGGGGGACAGAGCTGAGAAAAGAGAGGTTTCACACTTCACTAGTGAACACACAGTTTCTCAATCAGTGTTTTTGTGGATTAGAGTGATTTAAGGATGGTTGTGATGCCCCACTGACAAGATTGAATCAAACCTACAAGCTGCATATTACTCGTGAGGGTGCAGATCTAGCGCTGGCCTCCAGAGTTCAGAAAGCTAGTTCATTAAACAGCTTGTTGTGAGACCTTGGACAGCCCAATGAAGTTTAGTCTTATCAAGTAACAAACAAGCTTAGAATCTCAGAGTCAATACTTCTGAGACAAGATCCTGGACAATGATTAATTCACTGCTGGCTACCCAGGTAAGATGCTATAGAAACAGAGGGAATAGTGTCTAGGCGCTCAGGTGCTGCAGAAATGAGACAGACAGTCTAGGTCCTAATTTTTCAATCTTTTTTTTTTAATCCCTATGGCTGGTCAGGAACTGCTGTCAGAAGACTGCAATCCCCCTGCCCTTCTCATATGGCTAAAGAGCTAACCACTCACTGTAAAGTGAGTCTAACAGCCTAGCTCACGAGGAAGACTGATTCATTCGCCTTTCTCAAACAGCATGGAGATTGTCAGATGTAAATCTGGTCTGGAATGGCAAATTAAAATGAACTATTAATGAACAATAGTAAAGATTTTTTTCTGAGCCAAGGAGAGCTCTCAACATGAAGGGCAAAGAACTCACAGTACGTATTACCCCATTCCCCCCAAACTAGCATTGATAAGAAAGACTGACACCATGTGTGAATGGAGGCATGGTAATGCAATAAAGAAGGATAGAGGGCTCCTGGTGCACCTACATTCATAACACATTCCTCCACCGATATTCACCATAGTTTAGGGAGGGAGGGGCAGGAGCGAGTGAAGTGGTTGAACAGGGTCGTTACATTGCTCTCTCAAATTGATGCAAAGGCAGCCCTAATTAAACAGATGTTCTTAATAATACTTTGACAACTGTCCCTGCTTTAATTTGCTTCAGAGTAAAGATTAATATAACAATGCAACAATACTTTACAAGGGGAGAAAAGGGAGCAGAGCTAATAAAAGCCAGTAGCTTACATGGTACATTATTGCTTTTCTTTCTGCGTGTCTGGTGAATATTTACTTCCTCTGGGAGCAGTTTTCATATTTATTTGATCAGTCCTCCAAGCTAAAGCTGATTTTGTGGTACATTACAGAAGGATTAATGCCAGGGACAAAGGTGTGCTGGGTACACAGACACAGCAGAGGGCTCCATGGTGATTCTCAAGCACAGAGGGAAAGAGCCAGTGGCTATAAAGTTAGCCAAGCTATTAACCATGAAGAGCGGCCAGTAGAGGCTGGGGAAGGGAGTGCATTTCAGGATCATGAAGCAGGGAACTTGGCAAGCAGTGACAGGTGAACCACAAAAGGCTCTGAGGCCTGACTACCTAGCCTCACTCTTTAGGATTGAGTCTCAGACCAATGCAGAATTTTGTCAGGCCTTGCTGTGGTGACATGCTGTCAGTGCTGCATGCACCATGGCTGTAGATGGCTCAACCATAAGAGTGTCACTGAATAGAGCAGGGGGGAAATAAACATTATCTGCCTGCGGATGAGCGTACAGATTTCTTCTCATGCCAAGCAGCATAGCACCTGCTAACATCACATTAGGCCATTGGCTCAGCCTTGAGAACAGACGTAGAGTGCTTCCCCCTGAACTGCTGCACCACCTAGATCCTCCTTGGCACGCTTGGTTATTAAGATAAGCTTTTGTACCATTACAATGGTCCTGCTCTGAAATACCCTGCAGAAATGCTTTGACACCTCTGCAGATAATGTCTTTTACTGCTTTCCATCTCCTTCATTGTCAGATGCCTTCATGAGCTGCTTTGCTCTGAGATGGACTATCAGAAAGGCTCCATGTTAGTATAGCTCTTCCTGACAGTCCTGCCCTGAGCATGTCCTGGGGTGGGGCTTAGCCTGGGTTTAATTGGGCCTCAGGGCTAAGATTCTGCAGCCCTTTATTATGCATGTAAGGGGCTTGTGTGCCACAGAGGGCTCTGCATGGCACTGACATTTTGTCCCTTTAATTCATCTAGTGGATGTATAGATTATCTCACTCCAGTAGGAAACAGACAAATGGAAACAGCTGGTTTATGGTTCACCTCATTTAAATTTTCCATCCCAAATCTCTGACATCCCAACAGCCAGGAGAACAACTGTGTGAAACGCTGTGGGAGTGATGAGGCATCATCTGGCAGAGCAAGCAGCTGAGGGAGTACAAGAGGGAGAAAGAGGAGGCGGCAAAGGAAGAAAGTGAGGAAGATAGCTGGAGGAGAGAATACACAGATCAGAGAAAAAGGGGAGCAGGGGTGAAAAAGAGACTGAAAGAAGAAAAGTGTGTGTGTGTGGGGGGGGAGACTGTTTACCCAGTAGAGGTAGGGGGAGGTCATTATCAATTAACCATTCTTTAAATGTTTCAGAGCTCAGTTTGTGCTGAAATTTGTGAAACCGTTAATGATAACAATTCCCATAGACAATACAGGAAAAGGCAGCAAGTGAGAGAAAAGAGGAGAAGCTGCCAGCTAAGTGTGTTGCCCTTTGCTGGAATTAATGAAGCTTGTTTACTTTCTGGCTTTTTGAAATGTCAGATGCCAACCAGACTATCTTGGCAAAAGCACACAACTGCCATCCCTCCCATTTCTTCACTGCCTCTCCTCCCTTTGTCCCCTGCCTCCACACACAGAAAGTGCTGGGAGAAGAACCTTTGAATGCAGCTGAGTTAAACTTCTTTCCAGAGTGGTGAGACCCCCCCACACACTAATAGGCCTTGTAAGGACTGTTGCACCAGCACAGCGTGTGCACTAAAAGGAGTAATTATGACTAGTGCATTAACCGGACCAGTGCACTAGAAGGACTGTGCACTCATTGTTCAGTGGCTCACGGCCATTCCCTGTGACCTAAACTACACTGCAGGCTCTCCAGGCCTCATCAGCTAAGCAGTCCCTTGGTCCAAACTCCAAGTGTCTGTAACTGACCAGGAAGGGACACTGCTGAATCCGTGCATCTGCAGGACTTATTATGGATGAAACGATGGACGCTCCAGGGTTGGACTGACTTAGGCTTGCCACTGACAATTACCTTGCACTACTCTGGGCTGTTTATCCAAGAACTGTTCCCGGATAATCATTTTCTTGGTTTGCAAATTGACTCATATTGCTGAATCATCTTCCTGGTTTAATCACACAACCTGGAATCCCGGTTAGTGCAATATCAGATTGTTCTACCAGACACCTGGTAGAGGTGTCTACCTGCAGGACCTCGTGCTGAAGTGAGATACCGACAAGTACCCATTCTTTGCCTGGGATAGTGAAAGCCACCCTGAGTTTACAACACCCCTACTGGCTCGGTTTCTAAAAGGTGCTTAGACCTGCTTTCGCCCAGAGAGAAAATAAGCTAGTGTTGGGCTGCAATCAAAAAAATAAAGAGGTAAGAGAGGCAAGGGGCACAAGGTAATGAAATGTGGAATGGTCCCCAATTTTATGGTACACTGCACAGTATCTGGATTTTCTGCAGGCAGAAAATGGATAGGAAAAAAGTGGGAATAGATTTTAAGCCAGCATTACCTCCCTAGAAGAATATAAACACTATGCTCCTCCCATCACATGATCCCACAGTGCCTTAGAAACAACTTAATTATTTAAACATCCCAGCTTGCCTACAATAAGGTAGTTAATTACCATTACCCCCATTGTAATGATGAGGAAATCTGAGGCAGAGAGAGATGGAATTAACTTGGCCATGGTCACTAGATAAATCAGTAGCAGAGCCAGGAATAAAGCCTAGGAGACCTGACTCCCAGTCCTCTGCTCTAACCAACAGAAAGCGTTACCTTCACTGAGTGTTTTGGCAGTCAGAAATGCCTGTGTAATGGTGATTCCTTCTTCCCTGAAGGAAGTAAGTTTTTGCTCTTGTTTCTCCCATAGAGCTGACAGCAGTGGTAGCGAGCTGGATTCTGCTCTGCCTCATACATCATCGTCAGCTAACCTGCCAGCTAAGACCTACAGGCAGGATCTCTGACTAGGGGGGGCAGACAATCCCCACTGGGTTGTCTTGTCCCAAGGGTTGAGTTCTCAGGGCAGGACAATAGAAGGGGGGAAAAACAAAAACAAAAAAACAAACCAACCAAGAAACCAGATCATCTTTTAATTTGTAAACAGAGCTCACCCAATCCAGGAAACCATTGGAAGAATAGCCCCGATTCCCTCCCAGCAGCAGTTTTTCCAACCACCATTGTGTTTTAAAGGCTCAACTCACACTGCTCCAGTGCTCGTGGCTGCCACCCAAGATTGAGCCAAAAACAGAAATGCCACTGATCTTAATGCTTCTTCAGATCCACCAGCTCAAGCAAAGCTGAAGATGCCTGTGAAGACGCTAGTTGCAGAGCCCAAGATTCAGGGCCAGTTTCTACATTGCCCTGCACCATGTGCAGTCACTTACAGCTATGCACAGTGGTGTTCTGTACCTGCCTTCCTCTGATGTAAATCGCTACACGAGGGGCAGGGCAATGAAGAATGAGGCACGAAGTGTCCAACCTTCTTCCCCCAGCCTGCTCTCCCTTCCTGGCTGGGGACAGTGAGGAAGATTCACTTCACAGGGAAGGATGGAAAAGAGGTTTTCCAGTTCAATGAGAGGAGGAAGGGAAATGTTAGTCATGCCTCAAAGAATGATTCCTCAGTGGCTCAGTTATTACAGCCCCCCCCCCCCGGTGATGGTTCCCCATGCATAGTGGAACTGCAACTTGAGTGGTGAAACTTCTTTAGCACCATAGAGTTGGAGTGGGGGCACCATGTGGCTGCATCTCCCAAAATCTCTCTGTGAACAGTGTCTGGGAATGCTTTCATCAGCTCTGCTTTAGCTGCCTATTTCTTCCCTACCCACCTCTCTGGTCCCAGCTCTCATCCCCCGAGGCACTGTGAGGAGAAGGAATTTCTCAGACAGTCGTTCTCAGCCAATCTACCCTGACACATCTGAGCCCCAGTATCAGAGGCAGAATTAATACAGTGATGCGGGGACAGGCTGAATTATTTACTCATCCCATACATCAGCCAACTGGAGCTTTCTCTGCCTGGTGACACCACCAGCCATCACTCACTCTTTCTTTCTGAGTACATCTGTCCTTGCTGATGCTGCTAGGGAAGGTCTCAAAGATTAATTACCATAAAACATGGGTGCCCCCTCCTGCCTCCCTAGACATCTTCTCTTCTGCTTCCATTGACTACCCAGCTCTGCAGAGGGTCCCAATCAAAGCTCAAGGAAGCACGGACCCGGGCACCAATCTAGTGGCTTCACAACATCTCACTTGCCCCACTGAGTCCAGCCCCCCCCACACTTACTGCTGGGCACAGCTCCCCACATTCACCACTGGGACCCACCTTCTGCATTCCTTGATGTCACATACAAGAGGTGCAGCCAAGACTGGATGGTGGCTGCTAGTTAGAATGGGGAATGACATCCCCCTGCAAACCAACGCTTCCAAAGAGCTCTCCGCCCCAAGCTCAGGAGATAACCGAGGCTTATAAGCCGCATTTTGCAGATGGGGAAAATGAAGCCCACAGAGGTGACACTGAATCAGTCAGTCAGCAGCCAAGATGGGATAACAACAGTCCCAGCTACGATTAGACAACACTCCCACTGTTACCTTGCAACATTAGCTATTGCCCTGTGGATGAAAAAGGCCTCTTCCATTACTCACCCAGCATAGCCTGAAAACGCATCTCTTCCCTCCTAACCCACAGTCCTGTTTTCCCAGGTAGTTCTCTCTGGCACAGTGATCTCCTTATACACTCACCACTGCTTTAAGGGGTATCTCCCACCTCAGTGTCCCCATTTAAGGCTCTCAGGCTCCCCGGGTGTGGGATTGGAGTGGGGACTGTACCGTTCACTTGGTGCCTTTAAATAATGTTGAGTTACTGCAGGGTCTAGGAGGGCTCTGCAAAGGGCTGGATTCTAACCCAACATTATTCAATTAGTTCGTTTTGTTGATTACCATCTGGGTCACTGTTATCAGGGTTACAGCTGGCTTGGCATTCACCCATAGATCATATTTGAAAATCCACCTGGGGAAATGGGGATATTAAAAATATAACAGGGTCTGAATGTAACATGATTTCTAAGCATCCCTGAGCTGCTTTATTGATCCCAGAGTGAGGTTCACTTAATTAATTTTGTCCAGCTTAAATAAAATAAACCCATTTATGTGCTCTCCATACTGAGAGAGTGCATGTAGCAGGAGGGGGTGGAGGTGCGTGGGGGGGGGGGAAATCTGTGTGTGTTTCTCACTCTGTATGCATAGAGGATGTTGCCAATTCACTGACTTCAGTGAAGTTGCATCTTCTTAGCCCAGGGCTGAATTTGGGCCTATGTGTTTGTGAACGAGGGTGTGTGTGTGTGAAAGAGAGAAAGTGAGAGCTAGCATATGCGAGTCTCAGCATGAGGGATTGTGTGACTGACTGGAAATATGAGAGTGAATGTGTGGAAGTGTTTGCGACTGCATGTGTGATTCTGTTTGAGTGTTTATAAAATTGTGCATCTGTGAGAGATAGTGGAAGTGTGTGTTTGCATATGTGATTAGAACTTTGAATGCCTGTGATCTCATGTGTAAGCGTGCGAGTAACAGATGCATTTGCTGAGCAGCAGCACAATGAGATCAGTCTGGGACAAGCCAGTGATGAAAATAGCATTTTCAAGAAGTCAGAGTTCCAAATGGGAAGAGAAACTGAAACTCTACAGTTCAAACCTAAATGAGTGTGTGTCATGCAACCACAAAGGTTTTGCAGCTGAGCCCTGGCTTGAGTTATTCCTGTGGTCACAGTGAGTATGAGAAGCAGTTGTGTGAGCCCTGATTGCATTATATTCCAGAGAGACAGTCAACTTCCAGGCTAGTAATTTCTTTTCTAAAAAAGGCTAAATCCTTATTTCCTCTGAGACATGCCATTGGCCTGAAGTTCTCAAGATCTAGGCAAAGTCATCAGTCACAGTCAGCTGGGCCCAGACCCTGGGAAGGCAGCAGTCTATACCTTTTAGAGACAAGACGGTACGTGGGGAGGGATTACTGAGTGGCAAAAAGGCAATTGCACTAAACAAATGTATAATGGACAGATCTAAACAGGCCTTTAGCTTGCTTGCAAGGGGACAAGTCAGCTCCTAGCTGCTTTATGGGAGAGCCTTGTTCTCTGCTATCTATAGGTGCAAGAGCCAGGACATTCAAGGAGAGACATGAGAAGAATAAATGCATAAAAATACCAGGTAGAATTTTCACAGATGCTCAGTGCTGGCTGCACTGAGCACTTGTGAAAATCCCACTCACCAAGGGTTGATTTACTTTCCCCCGTTATTACGTCAGTGGATTTTACACCAGAGAAATTTGGCCCCATGTCAAGATAAAAATCATATTTCACAAAACTGAATGCCATAATTAGCACTAATGGATACCAGTCCTGATCATTTAGAGCAGCCTAAAGACCATTCTGGCAGTCAGGGAGCAGGGCCATCTCATCCAACGCCCCTTTCCCCTAGGGACAATTTTTATCCCTGTGGGCCATGCATATGTCGTCTGGCTCTCTACCACCCAGAAAATCTGTGTAGATGGTTAATCTAGCTTTCCAGCTTCTCTCTCTCTCTGGAGTAGCATAAAGCTGCTAGAGCAGGGCCCAGAATCTGGCTCAGTTTATATACAATGTTCTTTATACATCTCACAACAGAGTCACCCACCACTGAAATGCAGCCACCTCTGGGATAGAACGTAGCAGTGCTTTGGCTGTCCTACAGTTAGGGACAGGAAATGAAGAAAGATACTGTAACCAGTTCAAATGTAAGGGGATAACAGGTAGGCTAAATGTCAGTAATCAAACTGGAATTTGGCTCTTAGTGGACTCCTAATGACCACAAATAGTCATGTGCTTGATTTGACATCTAATCCAAAAGGTAGCACCTCTTACCACCCTGCTGAGGTATTGTTTCAGTGCAGCCCCGTAAAAGGGGTACTCCCTTACTGAAGGCCTCTTGACAAGAGGTGCTAAGCACACTCCACTGCCATTCAATACCATCTCCTGCAACACAATGGGTTCTCCTCTGAAGAGCCCCATCTAAACATTGACCAAGTCCAACCTGGTTTAGCATTAGAGTTAAGAAACCTGGCTTATGTTCCCATTCTGCCTTTTCCTAATCACAGTTGTGAGCTCATCAGTCAACGACAGCAACAGGGTTATAAATATGAGAAAGTTGAATTTTCCACTGGAGTAAGACTTTAATGTGGAACTGTTTTAAGCTTTCCCACACAGCAGGTTCACATGAAATCACTCACCACAATCCAAGCAGAAGCTGTGCAGTTCAATGCTACCCAAACTCCCTCCCCTGCTTCCCCCAGTACAGCTTCATCATTTTATCTCCACAGCCTGGGATTGTTGCAATGGTTTTATCACTGGCAAGATTTCATCAAGACAAAAAAAAAAAAAAAAGCAAAAAAGAGCAAAAGGAGACTTGCATTTAAATTACTGCCAAGCATTTAATAGACCCTGTTTCAAAGAGGGTCACTGGGGGGGGAGCAGAGATTCATGTTTATGAGACTAGGGTTTGGCTGCTGGCCATGCAGTACAGTCCATCTAAGCCAAGTTGCAATTGGTCTATACGGGACTGACAGTAATATAGCCTGAACATGAAGGAGAGTAGCTGAATATAACAAAGCTCCCCAAGAGCCAACAGTCACTCGATGGAGCAACGTGAGGCCAGGGAACCAACCCCCTCTTGCTCCATTCATGAGCATCTCTCAGTCTCTCATGAATCTGTTTATACTGTGGTAGGGTGACCCCTCCTCCCCCCGTCTTGCCTATTGGCAGCAGTCTCCTCTGTCAGTGGGGCCTGAGGTAACTCTGCCCCCAATCTGGACAAGTCTTTTGTCCCTTCCCCTCAGCACCTCTCTTACAGAGTGTTTGGGGAAGCCTTCCTTCAGGCCTGAGGAGTGTCCTTCACTCCACCACAGAAAGCTAGTAGTCTCAGCCCCTGTATGTGCCCCAGAAAGGTACCTTGCTGTGGCTCCTTCCTGCCAGCTGGGGCCAAGGGTTTTCTTCTTCTCTGCTCCTCTGGCTGTAGAGACACCCCATCTCCTAGTTTTGGGGGACTATCCATATCCACTCCCCTCCACCCTTTCAGGAAGGCAGGGTTTAAGTACACCTGGGGTAGCCTTTCATTGGGTCCAGGTGTCTCTAATTGACCTGAAGTAACCTCTCCTCTGCCTGCAGGAAAAAGAGCCTTTAACATTCTAGGGCTCACATATTGGCCCTGGTATATATACACTTTGGTAACCATCTGGCCTGACTTTACCACAATACACTTATCTCCTTCCTTCTTTCTATCACTGCTACCAAAGCCACCGTACTCCTTTGGCATTTTGACTGTGCTCCTGCTACTTGGATCTCTTCACTGTCTTTCTGTCCCAAAAAGGTAACCCTTTCAGAATCTGTGTCCACATCCCTTCTCCATCTTTGCTCAGATTCCTTCTTCTCCAGCTCTTGTTCCCTGTACTTCCCCCGTCCCAGGTTCTTCCTGTGCTTGGATTGTCTCTCTTTCCTCTTTCAAATCTCTCATTAAAAATCTCTCATTAAAGCCCAGGTCTTCCAGGAATTCTTCCTTTACAAATTTCCTGTTCCTTAGCCATCTTGCCTCACCTTCCTGACTTTCTAAACCGTTGGACTGGCTTTTATCTGGTTCATACCAGTCTGTAATTGTGGGAGACACCAGGGATGAAATCCTGGCCCCATTGAAGTTCATGGTAAAACTTTCATTGACTTTAATGGGGCCCTGTTTTCACTCTAGGTCTTTTGTGTGTGTGTTGCAACAGGTGCATTTATGGTGCTAAATAAATAATAACAAAATAAAAATATTAATAGTGAACATGCCCATTATATAACATGTGATAGATGTGTGACCTGGCAAAGAATTCAAATGACTAAAGAGAAATGTGCCAGACAACCATGAATTTTTGGGACAATACATATTAAATAGATTTCCTGGGGAATCCCTGAGGAGTCGGTAATGCTACAATTCTGGGTTTGCAAATAAACCCAGCCTTTGGAGGCTACACCCTGAGGAAAGGGCCACTGACTGGTGATTACCTGTTCCCAGAGACTGGCGATCAAAGGCCCAAGCTGTATAAAGAAACAGCTAATCTGCCTAGCCTTCATTTTGGTTCCCGATCTGAAAACTGTTATGAACCTGTAATCACAGGAAAAACCTCATTGTGAGCTTTGAAAGACTGACTCCTACCAGAGCCCTGGAACTGGGGTGACCTCTGGAAAGCTTTTTAGCATGTGTGTAGGTTCTTTTATTGTTTTAGTTGCTTTCTCTGTAATGGTTTTGCCTTAAGAACAAACATGCTTCCTCAGAAGGAGCTGTTTGGTAAGTAGTTGCTGTTGGCATGAGACTGGTCAAAGCCCTTGGAGAACAGGGGCTGGCCTGACTGGCAGACTGGCTTGCTAGGGATATCATCATGTAAGGCGGGGAACAGTGCCTCCTTAAACTGCCCTGGCCAGCAGGGAGTGAGATGCGGATCTTTGCCCAAGAACGGTGATGTCTGGGAGCCAGAAACCTGTAAGTGGTGTCACTGAGGGACCACAGACTGGGAAGTACAGATGCAGTGACCCTGACACTGTGACACACCACACACTGCAAATACACGTGTGTGCACGCACACAGTTCACCTTAAAAACATCAACACTTGCCAACAGATAACACAGTTATTTCCGGCTCTAAGTCAAGTGAAGAAATTCAATGTCTCACTGAGTGAAAACTACTGGCTTTTAAAAGGTGAGCCCAGGGTGTGTGGGGGCGCATGTATATGTGTGTATGTAAGTATGTGTAATGTGTATGTAAGACTGTGTATTTGTGTATAGTTATGTATGTATGTGTGGATTTGTATTTTAAAGTCTTATTGCACCTATGTTGTTTATTTGTTAAATGCTGATTTTGATAAAACAAATCATGTACGTTGCTTTTCCCTTCGAAATGACTGAAAGGAAGACGGATTGAAGATGGAAGAAAAACTGAAAAAAATTGGGTTTGTTTAGCCAGGAGAACAGAAGACTAAGGGGCAAAATGATAACAGTTTTCAAGTACGTAAAAGACTGTTACAAGGAGGAGGGAGAAAACATTTTCTCCTTAACCTCAGAGGAAAAGAAGCAATGGGCTTAAATTGCAGCAAAGGTGGTTTAGGTTGGACATTAGGAAAAGCTTCCTAACTGTTAGGGTAATTAAGCACTGGAATAAATTACTTCGGGAGTTTGTGGCATCTCAATCACTGGAGATTTTTAAGAGCGGGTTAGACAAACACTTGGTTCTGCCATAAGGGCAAGGGACTGGACTAGATGAAGTTGCTGGAAGGTCCTGTCCAGTCCTATGATTCTATGAATAAACCTGAGATTGTATGAAAAGAAATAATTGTTTGTAAAACAGAAAACTGAGATTTTTCAGAGTCACAGCTTGAGAAGCTCTCAACAGGGAGAGAAGAAGAGTTGAGTAGCATACTGAGATACAGAGAAGGATGGAGAGAGAGAAGCAGGAGACAGAGAGAGAGAATAGAGAAGCAATTGCATAGGACACTAGGATACAGAAGAAGATAGAGGAATAAAAATAGGACAGAAGGAGATTGAAAGATAGGTATGGTTAGATAGATTAGACACAGATATTTGTATATACACATATATATATTTACACTCATCTATCTGGGTATCTAGCTATCTCTCTCATTTATTTCTCTTTCTGTCCTGTTTTTATCTCCTCAACTGCCTTTCTGTCTAAATTTCTCCCGTATTTTCATCTCTCTGTCTCCTGTTTCTATCTCCCATCCTTCTATGTGTCTAAACATTCTATTCCAATGTTTCTCTCTCTGCTCCCATTGAAAGATGAAGCTCCCACCCCTTTCAGTGCATCATGGATCCACATTTATAGCTCATTGGACACTATGCAGTCCCCGTTCTCTGTTTCACAAACAATTATTTCTTTTAATGTAATCTCAGTATTATTAATTTCAAAGGGAGGAAAAGAAAATTTAATGAATTTTATAAACACCAAGATTTTAAAAATAAATGACTGGGGTGCAATAAGACTTTATTAAAATACAGAGATTAACAAAGTCTTTGTCCCTTAAATTATTAACAATGTACTTGTTCTCCAGAAAAGTACCCATGAAAATTTAAAACAGATGAAAATGGTTGTTCACTTAAAACTGCTCAGTTAATCTGCGAGTAATGTTTTATTCAGAAGCGTTAAATGAATACTGCAAAATTTGATATGTGATAATCCATCATTTAGGTGACACAAACATGGGGATCAATACTATGCAGTGCCCAGAGGAGAGATGAACATGGCAGCTTTTGGGGACCTGAGTGCAGAATGCTCGTTTTAGTTCACTAGATGTCCAAAAGCAATAGCAAGCCACTGATTTTATAACCTGTTTTTTTAAATAACTCGACATCCTCAGATTGGATTCAGAGGAGGCTGCAACGGTATGAGGTGAAGGAGCAGGGAGGATTGTGTGTCGAAAGGCAGTTATAAACCTCAGCCAAAGGCAGTAGGGAAGATTAGCAAAAATGTCAGATCTGGATTTTGTTCCCTCCAGGATTTGGGGGTGGTCTGATCCCTGGGGGTTTGCATTATCCTGTTACAAAAATAGGAGCTATTAGTGAAATTTGGATCTAGAGCAGGGTTCATATTAGGGAGACTCCTCGTCTAGACAAAGTTTAAGGCGGGGGGCTGGATCAATAGATTTAAGTCATCCCACTCTAAGAATAGGGGACTGCTTGTGAAATTCAGATCTGGATCAGGATTTAGTGTTCCTCCACACAACCAAGTTTAGGTGTATTTGAATGTGGTGGTTTGGTCTGAGCCCTCTCTAGCTGAAAGTAGGGGAGGCACAAACTCCTTTTGCATGCATCTGAACCCTTTCAGACAGGGTCAGTTTAGAAGTTTGACTCCAGCTTGAACTCTGATGTCCTCAGTGTATTTATTATGTGTTCGGGTAGTGCAACAGTTGCAGTTGAGACTGAGGCACTATTGCGCTAGGTGCTGTACACGTAGGTTTGTGACTTACTTGGAAGAAAAACTGAAAGAAGGAGCAGATTGGGGAAAACAGAAGACACCTGGTGTAAAACAAATATGCTTTACACAGAGTGCCCCCTTGTCCCAGCCAAAATTTGGGCACAAGGGACTCTTCTATCCTGATTCCAGGACTTTGATTGTCTCTTAGTTATAAAATATGCATCATTTGTTTAGTTTAATTGAATCACCCTTGTAAAATGACCATTTTCTTTTGAAGCGAGGTGTAGAATGAACAACATTCAGAAAAACTCTGGTTGGGCACCCAATACAGGTGTACTAACCTGGGAGTAGGAAGACCTGCTGAATGTAGTCCCCCCCGCCCTTTGATTAATTTCTTTGTTTCTGCAATTACTGTGTCTTTCAAAGTCTGATTAGGCAAAAGCAGTGCTGCTGATCTAAGCACACAGATTGCTTTTATCTCTTTAGGATAAAGCTACTAGGCCTGCGATTGCCTGTTATCTGTATCCATAATGAAGAGGAACATAATGAAGAATCACCAGACTGCAATAAGCAGCCAGAGTGAATTGTAAGCAACGCCTGTGTCTCTTTGTTTATTTGCTCTATGGTATGATAATACTAGGCTGGGCAAAGTGATGCCAAGTAAGTCTCATAAGACCAAGGACACAAAGCTGCAGCTTTGAACCATTACAGCCAGGGACCACTCAGCCATGTGGCGCTCAGATAAAGAAAATCAGATGGTGACAAGATAGTCCTCCTGTGCTTTAGAAATGGGACTGGCAAGGAGAACGTCTGGGTTCTATTGTTAGCTCTGTGACACTGGCCTGCATGGTGACCTTGAGCAAGCCATGTCATTACTCTGTGCCTCAGTGTCTCCATCAGTAAAATGGGGATACTGATGGTAACCTCCTCTGTAAAGTGCTTTGAGCGCTACTGATGAAGAACACTGTATGAGAGCTAAGAATTATTATCTGGGTATGAAACAGCAGATGTGTAGATCACTTACTTTCTCATTTCCGTAGAGTTTTGTCAGTTCCAAACACAGTCTTCTCTCTGCAAGAAGAAGCAAATTCCTGTTAGAGCCCTATTTTTAGGGCTAGGAAGGACCATTCTGACCACCAGTTTGACCACCTGGGTAACACAGGCCAGAGAATTTGACTAGGTGATTCCTGTGTCTAATATCTGCTGGAGGTACAGGCTCGTAGTAGCACATTTCCAATACAGTTGCGGCCACCATGCTGTACCAGTGTCTATGGGTGTTCTGACAACCTAAGTCATGGTGGTCTTGAATCGCATGGTTTGCAATGTATTGGAAGGTGAATTACATGCAGAGGAGGCAGCAGATTACTTTATTAATTCCCAGTGTCAACTGATGTGAAACACATCTGCAGAAATCCGACCCAGTCATCAGTCTAACCAGTACTCCAGAGCCAAACACCTCTGAACCTCCAGGCCTGCATTTCCATACCTGTTTCTGAACCCTCTCCTTGGGTCCAGCTTGGGTAGAGCTTCCATCACTATCCATGTCATCCCATATATGTCAATGGGGCACTTTCAAGGACAAATAATAAAGAGGGGCCAAATGCTGCCAAATTTAGAGTTGAGTCTGGATTCTGAATATCCCAGAGCTCGGGTGTTCGGAAGCACAGTCTTTGGCTATTTGGATTCTGATACTCCATCAAAGATGAAGAGTGTTCAGATCTGGGGGCTGTGGTGCAGACCCATCCCTAGCCATTATAACTGTCCAGTGTGCTTCTTCACAACTGGCTAGCATCATAACTGTCTTTGATGTCATTGTACAAGCTGAAAAACACAACCTTACCACTCTCTGCAGATCCTAAGGAGAGGGGGAAGGTTCCCAGAGCCACTTTATGCCATGGTCTGATATGCTAGAGCGCGAGATGCTCCTAGTGGTTTCAACACCAGTACATTTATTTCCCAGATAGCTTCCTCCTTGTACCGCAGATTAGCTAGATACCTATTTACATTAATTCATCATGTTTGTTTACTTAGTAATTAATTTTCTAAGGGATCTTCAAGATAATCATGGTGATGAAGACAAACTATAGCCAACATTTCTCAATATGCAAAGAGAGGCCAAGACTGTTCCGGTCTTTACAGGGATAATGACTGAAACCACAGTTGCCGTATCAAGCTGTCTTAGAGCCGAGAGATGATGGTGCAGACAGTATATAACGGTCTTGTTTGTTCTTGGATTAGCCTGGACAGACCTACTCTGTGCCAGTCAAACCCACTCTGCGGTCATGCCCTGCTGGGTAGAAAAGGGGTGACTGATAAAATGAACTTCCACTCTCGGCTTGGTTCCTTGAAAGATCCAGGACTACCAAAGAGGAAATGTGACACTGAGGGATGATTTCATGACCACTGAGGGCATCCTAGGGCCATGAATAGGGTTACATGAGGCATCAGTGAGTGATTCTCACTCCCATGAGTTAGGGCTGCGTTGGCCACCATGCCTGGGTTTAGGGAATGATTATTTCTCACTGGATACTGGGCCAGATGCATGGCTTGAGTGAAAGGGCTGTGAGTCTGGTTGGGGGTACAGATTCCACCCCAGACCCACAGATCCATTTCTGAAGCTGCTGCTGCAGCCTCAGAGCTTCATTAGCTTAGGAAGATTCTATACCCCCCATGACATGAGGGGGTGGAAAGGGTGGTCAGTCAGGGAATTCACTGCTCATGCGCATCCCCAAATCCATTTTCACAGCTGCATTGCATACCGCTGCTCGGCATGTGAGGGTGCAGATATGCTGGGCAGCCGGACTACACCACTTCCAGTGCCAACCTGATTACATGGACCCATAGAGTCGGGGGCATCACTCACTCCTTAGTCACTTAAGATCCATTGGTCAAGCAAGGTGAGAAAATATAAGAAGCACTTGACGCGAAGGGATGTTCACTTCAGTTGAATTAGAATGATTGCCACCATCTGGTGATCTGTCCCCAAGACAAATTTTCTTTTCACCCTGAGAGAGGGCAGTTCCTTCAAGAGAAGGGTTGAGGCTTCTCTTGGGAACCCCAGTAGCGTAGGAATATAGGAAGGGAGGCTGAGATTTGCAGAGCTGCCTTGGGTTTCCAAATCTCTTAGGCAGCTTTGAAACTCAGTCTGAATTCCCAGTCTCACCACGGGAAAGTCAGCCAAGGTAAACACGTGGTGGAGCATGAGGAGTGCCTTGAAGAATATGGTGCTGTTGTTCCCCTGCAAATCAGGGCTGAAGAGTAGAGTGAAGAAAGTAAGGGCTAAATGAGCAAGGTGCTCCTAAGTGTCTATAACAAGTAGAGGATTTCTGGTTGCCTAAGAAGAGTTGATGTTAATCCTATCATGTGCCTAATGAATTGATACAAATCTCATCATGCAGAGGCTCCTGCCAAATAAACCTCTAGCCAGCATGCTTACCAAGGATACAACCTTTGCATGAACAACAAAAACAAACAATTGCCTGAGACATCCTCCCTTCCTCCTGCTTCCAGTTGAATCACTGCTTGTGGGAGACTGAGTGAATCTTAGAGCTTTGGAGCTGCCAGGGAAGGTATTTCACAGGTACCCCATCTCCTGTTGAGAAGACAGATTCACAATATGGACCAGGAAGAGAGAGGAGTCAAAGCGGGGAAAGATCTAGGAAGGAACCCTAAAAATCATCTAGGAAGTGCAGACATCCGGTCACAGTGCAGCTTTTCTGTGTGCATACAGCTGATTCCTGTTCTGATGAGTGTCTTAGCTTCATAAGAAAAACTTCATCCAGTGGCTTAAGCCAGGACGCTTGGGTTCTCTTCTGTCCATTCATCATATTTCTAATGTGCCCATCACCAGTATATTTCTGGCTCTGCCATTGACTCACTGTGTAGCTTTGGACACCCTTATTTAACTTCTCTGTGCTTCAATTTCCATATCTGTAAAAGCTAAGAGAGGTGCCGTGAGGCTGAAAGAAGCCCTTTGAGATCCTTGGATGGAAGGTGATACGGCAGAGTTGTTATTGTATAAGGTCATCAAAACTATAAATAAATATAAAAGGATCAAATGAATTATTTAACAGATATTTATAAGAGTTGATGGAAACATTTTATAAGCAATCCTAGGGCCATATATGGCCCTAGTGTAAATAAGCCCTATTCCTATTGCTGCTTTGAGGGGAGTTCTGTCAGATTTTCTCAAGGTTGAAATTTAATTTGCAATAAAATAGCCTGTTAGGTCAGCTTGTCCTTCTTCCAATGCACAATTTTTTCTTCCATGCTCTGTCCACTTCTTTGTCCAGTTTAGTTTTAAATGACTCAAGAGAGAGGGCGTCAATCATGTCTTTCAAGTAGACAATTGCATAGTCTAACACTAGGCTCTTCTGTTTTAGGGTCTCATTCTTAGAGCACATGGAGATCCCACTGACTTCAGAGGCAATTGCTGGTGCTCAGAACAGACTTAAACTGCCCTTCCTCATGTCCTTGGGGGACCAGAATGGCCCAGTAATGTAAAGAGACACTCTCATCTTCCAAAGACAGTTTCTTCTATTTGGGCCGGATCCCAAGCCTACTCAAGTCAATGGGAGTCTTCATTAATTTCAGTATAGCTCAGGCTCTTACGGCCTATGAACAATGAGAGAACACTGCACCCAAAATAGCTGAGACTGCACTTTCTCACCCTCTCACATGGGGCTGCGGATCTGCCCAAAAGCAATGATACAGGCATATTTCTGTTCCCAACTTTGCCTCAAGATAAAAAACATCAAGACTATCAATAAATGCCGAGTTGCGCTGCTCACTTAGCTGTCTCTTCATTGATTTTCTTCTGCTTTTGTTGATGAAGCTGCATTGGTAAGCAGTGATAAATCCATTAGACAAACATGACACTCCATTATTCACCATATCTCTTTGGCCTGGGGACATGGACTGTGGCAGGACCGGGTGACATGGCAGAAAAAGACAGCACAATATTTTCATTGGGTCTAACGTACAGACTTCTCAGGGAGATTGGTGTCAGAGCATAGAACCTTTTTCTTGTAGGGCCTTGTCTACACCAGAAAGGGTTTGCTAGATAGTTAAGCTGGTTTAACTGTACCAGAAAATCCTCTTAGTGTAGACGCAGCTTATACTGGCAAAAGGGTATAGCATATACCAGTTCCTTGAATGGAAAAACAATACTGGAAAAAGCATTTTTATGTTGGCAAAACTGTGTCTACACTAGGGCTTTTGTTGGTATAAAAATGCTGTAAAAAAATTAGCTTCCTAACTAACATTATGATACTGGAAAAGGCTTCTAATGTAGACCAGACCTAAGTCACTGGGTTGAATTCAGCCTGTTTGGGGTATTGACCGAAAGTTGCTCCCATCTCATGGTTTTATAATGGCCTGTGTGGACTGCGCTGGTAGTCTCAGTGGCTTGGACATGCAAGTGTTCCTAAGTGGTATCTCTGGGCCAAAACCTCCCACTGAAGAGCTTTGCCTGAATGAGAACCTCAACATGCAGCTTTACATATATAGGGCCAGACTGGCCCTGTATGAGTGCACAGTGAAGAGAGGATGTGAAAGCTCTCTCACTTGGTTTCCCCTGTGTGCGCTTGCAGCAAGGTGGGATGCGGGGGTTAGGCAGTGCACCACACGATTGCTGGTGGCAGAGCTGAGCAGGGTCTGCGATAGAGTAGCTAGCTGGACCCTTTCATAAGAGAATGGAGTCCTCGCTCCATAGTGCACCATGCCTATAGCCCCTGCATTGTTCTGCCTGAGCCACTCTGAATTTTTCCAGACACTCCCGCTGCAATATGGCTTCTCAAGCATGGTCAGTGACTTAAAACTACAACCTGGACGAAAGGAGTTGGCAGACTGGGATCCTTCTGTTCATTTCTGTGGACTTTTTCACTGTGACTGAGAAAGAGTAGTATTGTAGTGTACACATACAACACAAGGATCTCGTCACTAATCTAATCTAATCTAACATATGTTAGATTACACTAAGAGGAACACACTTGAGAATCAAAAAAAAAAAGGGGAGGACTGTAATTTTCTGACCTGGAAAGATGTCAATGTGAACAACTTTAGCTAAGAGCTCTCATCCTTGTCAAGTAATGTTCCAGTCACAGGTTTCTCAAGATTGGGGACAGTGCTGCCTGGACAATGTATCATTTTTTATCACGGCAGTTCTTCATTTTACACTCGCCACTTTCCTTTCTCTCTCTTTCAATTTTCATCCACTTTTGTCAAATGATTCTGATTTCTTTGGTCCTCTTTTCCCATTTAGCCCTGCATGGGAAGTCTGACCCAGTGGATGGGGCCCTGGTGTGGCACTCAGGAGATTTGGGTTCGATTTCTGGATAAACCACAAGCTTCTGGTGTGACCTTAAGCAAGTCACCTAGGGCAGCACCTTCAAAAGCATGTAGGAAATTTACCGGTAGGAGTCAAAGTCCCACTTTCAAATGTGACTTACGAACTCTTTTGAAAATGGACTTGGGGTCTTCAATCGATAGGTGCTTCTGGAAATTTTCCCCTTATTATCTCTGTACCTCAGATCCTTTTCTGTAAAATGGGGATTATAATTCTTCACTTTCAGGAGGGTTGTGAGGATCAACTCAGTTAGAGATGAGGGAGAGGGGGCTCAGATGCTACAGTGATGGGGGCCATATAAGTACCTAAATGGATAGATAGGTTTGCTGCCATTCTCCTATCTCTTCTGATTTTATAAAACCCTCCTATCAAACTCAGTCTTTGAATATTGGTGTCAGACAAACCCTGACACAAGTGCAAATTACTCTAAACTGCTGCTTTTTGCTCATTCCTGTGACCAGGCTAAGAGAAACTACAAATTTCATGTGATTTTGATTGAAAAAATAAATAAAACAACTACATGTTCAACTGAAAAATATGTGAAAAATATGGACAAATTTTCTTTGGAATGCAATCCAAAGAAGGTAAATTTCATGCTGCTTGGGGCTTTATTGGGAACTCTTTTCACAGCTCCAGTGTGGATGGAGGGATATACTTCTCCATACACGAACACACACATTGCACATGCATGCGCACTCACACATATTCACATCAACTGCTTTTCCTGCCTTTTATGTCTACTTAAGGCTTTTATGAACAAATAGAATGCAGACAATAAGAGAAAAACAAGCATAAATCTGAAGAAGTTAGGACATGCTTCGAAAAGAGAGATGATCTCAGACCAAATCCTTGGTTTTGAACTTTCTTGACCTGTCAGAAAATTTGCATATTTATCCCACTCTATTTCTGTAATCTGCTTTTTGCCCAGAACTAAACAGCGCAGTCCAGGTGGGGGCACCCATTTGATGCATATAATATCATTACACTATTGCTAATATTATTTTATATCCCATTCCTTATGTACCTTTACATTGTTTGCTCTTTGATTGCCCCTGCAGTGTATACAGAGGTTTTTGCTGAGCTGTCCTTTGACAACCATGTCTTGTCCCTGACCTCAGTCATCTCTAGTCTTGACTCACTTAATAATTATTGATCATTGATAAATAGATTAAACAACTCATATCCTAGTATTAAACCTTGGAGAATACTAATCTAACTAAGAATGTTAATCTTTCACCAGGTTGAAAATTGAACTCATCCCTACTCTTTGTTTTCTGTCTCTTAGTTTCTGACCCATGACCTCATGACTATTTACATTTTCTTAATTGCCTCTTGGGAGGGAATTTGTCAAAGGCTTTTTGAAATTGCAAATAAATTACCTTAACCAGCACTATTTTGCTGATATGTTCAAAGAATGCTAATAGATTAGAGAGGCATGGTTTATCTTTCCTGAAGCTGTTTTGGTTTGTCCCAATCACATCATGGTTATCTAGATGTATTTTCATTCGATTATTCATTATTACTTTAATCTATTTTCCTGGTACTAAAGTAAAGCTCACTAGAAGAGATATGTTTGTAGGGAACTGTGGACTGTCCCCCAGCCCTTCTCATTTCTTGCTTTCTTGCCTGAATCAAATAGCAGAAATACATAATCAGGTCACAGACAAACTGTCAGGGAGCCTTATGCCTGAAAGCCTGGTTGTCTGCAATTGGGATTTGATTATTTTTGGATTTTATCTAAAGGAGGAAGGAGGGTTTCATTTCTGAGGCAAAAGAGATCATATAGAAATTATATACTATGGCTGATCTTTATGATCAGCTATCTTTATGAATGAGGTGAACAGGAACTGAATTAATCTATTCAATGGATCTGGAGAGGTAAATCTCCCATGCAAATGGATTCTTTTTCCTGGACATGAGATACTTTAGTTGCTTGGAAACAAAGACTTATTTGCAAGAGGCATCAAAAAGTAAGGGATGTAAATAAGGCTTCCCCTAAAATCACTGGCACATCACTGTAACCAACGTGTGCTAATCAGATGTCATGGCGATGAGTGTGATACAAACAGATCATCTAAATCAACAGACACAGACAGAAAGATTATATTTTAGACTTCTGGACCAGTATAAGATAGTTTCCACTCCCTTAACTCTGGACTTTCCTGATGTATTTGCAAAATACAAATTGTATGCATGAAATGTCAATGGTTTTTCTTGCAAGTTAGAATTCCCCCCTCTGACTTGGCATCTTTGATTTCCACTGGTGTTTTTAATCTTATCAGTCTGCAGTCCATCCCTCCATCTGTCAGGGGTATGTCTAAGATGCTTACCACCGTGGTATCTAAATGCCACTTAAAAATAGGGCTGTCTCAGTTGCAGGCTGTGCATATATTGCATCATTCCAGATTTTAGAGTTAATTTCCTGCTGCATGTGTGGTGAGGTTCTGAAAGGGAAATGTTTTCCTCTAACTGCTGCCTCTGTGCCCCACTTTGCTGCTTACTAGGCATGCCTTAAGTGCTGGCCACTCCCAGTCCCTCTGTATCTTTTCAGCAGGGGCTCATGCACATCCTTAAGAAAAGAAGGGAAAAGAAACAAAAAGAAAAGAAAAGGAGACTTGCAAATTCCCAGTGTTTTCCAGCTTGTTTGAGCTCCTCCATCACAGGAGTATATATGTGTGTGTGTGTGTGTGTGTGCGCGCTTAAGCTTCACCGATGTTCCCCCCAGTGACTGCACTCAGCACTTTTCTCACACAACGCCAAGGATTATTCTAGTGGAATTACCAGAGATGAGAAAACTCTGCCTTTGCAGAGAAAACAATTTCACAGAAGACTAAACCGAGTTAGGACAAGAAACAGGGACACAAAGGCTGTGAGAATGGAGCCCAATCTCTCCTTGGTTCACCAGAACGAAGAGCCAATTAGACTGAGGTATAGTGTAGACTGGCATCCAGAGCAATCATTTTCATTAAAAGGCTGGGAAGGCACAAAGGTTTAAGGTGATCTGGTTTCACATAACTTTGTCAGCCTAATTACCATTGCATCGCCATCTCCTCCAGGCCACTTACTTCTTGATGCAGCTCTCCATTGGCTACAGAGAAAACTTTGTCTGCTTTGATGAAAGGGTGACAGGCAGAACTCCAAAGAGCATGATGTAGCGGTTATGGCAGGAAACTAAGGAGTCAGGAGGAAATCTGGGTTCGATTATCAACCCTGAGGCTGACTCTGGATAAATTACATAGCCTCTGTGTGATTCAGCTTACCCAGTAGGAATAACAGAACCACAGATGGGCTGTGTTAAGGTTTTGCAAAACTAAAACCCAGAGGTGGATTCCATATCACTTTTGTTTTATCTGAACCACCAAATAAAGTGATGTAGTTAAATCACCTTTCTCACGTACAGAGAAAGCCTAAAATATAAGTCCCCTAGCTGGAAATATACATGACAGTTGATACAAGCATAACCTACAAATGGGCAGTACGATCCAGTGGATGGGTGCTGGATTGAACTTCAGGAGACCTGGACTCTGTTCGGGGCTGTAGGACTTTGGGAAAAATCACTTCCCTCCTCTGTGCCTCTGTTTCCCCTCCTCCATTTTGTCTCTCTTGACTAATTAGATTGTAAGCCCTTTGGGGCAGGGACTGCCTTTCAGTATGTGCTTGTACAATGGCCTGAACAATGAGGCCTTGATCTTAGACACAGCATCTAGGTGAAACTGTAATATAAATAAAATAATACATAATAATAATTATAACAATGTGACTTTTTGGGTTTCTCCCTATTTGAACTACTCCCATCACTGCTCATGACATTCCCTCATCCTGCTCTCAGCTCCAGCAACTTATTTGTTTCCAGCCCAAGACATGGGTAAGAAAAATAATATATTTTAATGCAGCCTCTCTCCCTCCTTCTTCATTGCAGGAGAGAGTGATCGATATTCAGAATATGCACCTCCTTCCTCCTCTCTCCTGCGGCTATGATGCTCACTAGCAAGGAAAAGGTTACAACGAGGTTTCAGTGCCATTGCTCACAGATGTGATTGATGATGACTGCGCTGGAGGCTGGGCAAAGATTGGTTTCTGGGGCTGATTGATAAAGTCTATCATGCAGCGTGAAACAGTTGGAAAGAAAAATAATGGACCGTATGATTCCTCCTAGCAGTGAATCTGTGGTGGGAATGAGTTGACTGTTTATTTTTTTTTGCCTTTAATTTGTAATTAAAGAAACCCCACCACTGTATGTCTCCAGTGTGTGGGTTCGTTTCTTTGCTTAATAGGATTCCAGAGCTGGTTCTTTGAGGTGAAGGTAAGTTGCTGGAATACCATGGGGATGGCATGGAGTCACTGAACATTCATTTTAGGATGAGCAATGAGCTGATGATTATAACAAGAGAGACACATCTTTCCCCTCTTTTCACCCACAGATTGCTTTGCTGCTCCCAGCGTTACTTTCAGTGGAGCTCAGAATAAGGCAAGTTCTTTTAGAGATGGAACCAAACCAAAACCCAAGATATATAACATGCAGAAACTTAGCAGCATTTGGATCTGGATTCAGATCTGCTTCCATACTCTGCAACTGGTCCCTATAGCTAAAATAATGGGGCAAACTAAAACCCCATTTCCAAACACTCAATCCTTGGGGAAGTCTGGATTTGGATTCAGGTCTGAATTTTGCAACTCCTGCCCTGGCTAATTTCTTTCCATCTCTTACATGGCCTATATCCAAATATGATAACAAAGACAACCACATTAGACAGATAAAGTAGCACAAATAACATACAAAGCCTTTAGGTGCTGAATGGATTGCTTAGGGGACTGCTAATGGGCTATGGAGTATTTCACCTTCATCTTAGCCAGTACAGGTTCATAATGTCTTAAAGTTATTCCTATCTGGTGGCTGTTCAGTAGACACTGTATGGAATTGATCAATTTAGTGGGTCTGGTGGGTCAAATGTCCACATCACAAAGGATTACCACTTGAGAAATCCTCTTACCATCCTCAAGAGAGAGGCCAAGGAGTGAATGGGCCATGAAGAGTAAGCTATTCAATCATGCCTAGAAACAATCTCTCCAGGTCAGGGCAGAGACGTATACTGGTGGAAAAGTTTGCACTGTGGCACCCCATGAGTCTTTCAAGGATTTAATTCTCCATGGCTGTTATTTTGGCACCTTTTGTTTTTAAAGCAAGTCCTGCAAAGTCTCTTTTTCACTGCCTAGACAGGAGGGATTGTCATTCTTTAATAGTGGCCAAATCTCTTGTTTGGAAGTTCAGTTCAGATAAGCATCCTAAAGTTGAGATGCTCACCCAAACTTCTTGGGTCTGCAGAGCAAGACTGTAAACCTTCCCGGAAGTCCAGAGCGGCTGATTAGGTTTCTTACCTTGTGGGTGTTTAGTCAACGAACCTCTGAACCATCTGAATTTCTCCTACCACTAAGACAAGATCGGTTCATCTGCTACCCAAAGGAATCAAACCAGGCTTGGCATGGTGAAGACTGAACATAACGACCTCCCATTTTGTAACCTTGTGCACTGAAAGCAGGCACGTGGGAGTCCCATAGCTCATGTACTGAGTTATCTCAGTATCTCCAGATCTGCCAAAAGCAGGACTGTGAACCATCAGTGGCCAAAGAAGCAAGAAGCAATTGGAAGTATCACTAGGCAGGTGAAGGGACTAGTTTACAGGAATTTACTTTCCATGGCAGAGACAGTACATGAATTAATAATTGCACAGGAGAGAGATAATGCTGGGGCTGAGTTTTAGTGTGTTTTCATGTATATTTCATAATCCTGTTTGCTTTTGTGATGCTTAAAGCTCTCTGATTATCTCCTCCTCCCCCTCCTTTTTTTTTTTCTTTTCTTTTTGGTAATGATTTCTAAGTGCCAGGTGCAGTTCAGCTTTTAACTCTCAGAGTGGATCAGGTGAATGGTTCTTCCTTGGCTGGCCAGGGTGCATTATGCTCCTCCAGATTCACAGGTAACTGTAGATATTCTCCAATGTTCTTAAGATCTGGAGCAGTAAGATTGTGCACCTTAAGCCAAACAAATTCCCTGATATAAAAATGGCATTACACTGGGGTTGTACGTGGCCTATTGCAACAAGTCCTTAAATGCTTTCAATGGCTCTAGGGTTTTGCGCAACATAGAGAAGAAAAAGAATGAACTTCCATCATACAGAGGGCCCAGACAGTGAAAAACCAATGAGGCATGACTCTGCTTCACCCCCACGTAGGAGAAGAGGGTGAGGCAGTGGTCAGCTGCCCACACGCTGGGCTCGGACAATGGGACTGCTCAGAACACAGATCCACATGGCCCAAACCCCACAAAGGAAGGGAGCAGTGGGCCACGTCTGCACTTCTTCCTCTGTGTGCTGGCAATTGTGTAGTCACAGGCGCAAGTACTCACTTTATGGGTATAAATTGTCCCTGCAAAAGGGAGGCCACGCAATGGAAAAAGTGTCCCTTAATCACCAAAGTGGTGCTCCTTCATCACAAAATCACACCATCCGAAGGAATCATCCTCATAAAGGCCATCCTTACAGGCATCCCCGAATTCCTGCATGTGACTGCATCCTTCCCTTCTTGGACTCAGGCTACTGAACAAACCTTGCTATGAATCACCCTCTGCCAAAGGCTTCATGGGGGAATTGCAATGGCAGGGAGAGGGGATTTAAGACAATGTACAACAGGATTTTCATGTCCTTTAGCAATGTAAGGTTAAAGGAAAACTCTTAGGTGTTTTAAGCCCAACACCTACATTTTATAAAATCACCCAAACCTTTAGTGTTCAATAGAAATATTTCCATGAAATTCTTTTTTATTGCAGTGAAAATAGTTTCATTGTTGTTCCTCCTTTTTCTTGTGTATGCATCCATGTCACATGATTTTCTTTTATGTGTACTGCATCTTTAAATTTCTTGGCTCTGCCATCCTCAGAGAAGCAGCAGTGTTTTGTGCAACACAAAAGTGAAGACTGTTACAGAGGAGACGTGCACACTGTGCTCTTTCTTATGCAGACTTTACTTTCGTTCTTTTTTGTTTGTCTGTCCTCATAATGTAAAATAAAACTGTTCCAGCTGAAAGTATCTGGTTGTATAGGAAAGAAAAAACATTAAACATTCTTGGTGTACTGCTGTAAGCAAGCCTTAGCTTTCCAGTGTCACTTTAGAGGTTTTTCAACATCTGGTTTGCTGGAGTGTCTTCAAAGTAAGGATAGGCCTTAGCAATTATAGAACGAAATAAAATTCCTAGATTGCCACAGTATAGAGTGAAGTTTAAGTAAATTGGAACTCAGCATATGTGTTGTACTCACAGCCTTGGAGATGGAAAAGGAGAAATTATTAAAATCAACAACAAACTAATCTCTTTAATCCTGGAAAATTTTTAAACAAGTTTTAAATAATTGATACAGCATTGGAGGCAGCTTGCATCCATGGAGGGGAGATTAATAATGAATGAGAATGCTTCTTCTTCTCTGGGAAAAGAAAGGTAGCGGGGTTGTCTAATGAGGCCTTTGTATATCACAATCAGCATTTACAGGCCAGATGCAGATGGGCAAAATCACTGCTGTTGCTTCTTCTCTCTGGACTTTGCATGCGGAGACTCACTGAAATGGGAAGGAAAGGGCAGACATGCCAGCTCAGCTAACTTCACACCTAGAGGGGGTAGGAACTGGGAGGAAGGGTGATCAAACTGAGCAAGAGGAACTAGCAAAATAGCAGGATACATGACCCAATGCTGAGGGCACTGGTGGGCTGTGGAATGATCTCCCATGTAAACGGTGAGTGGAAGGCTCATCGCATTAGTCGTTTAATATCAGACTTCACAAAGCACTTTATCTCCACTCCAGCAAAAAAATTAAGCACATGCTTAGCTTTGAGCAAGCCAGTAGTTCCATTTAAGTCAATTGACACCACTTGCTTGCTGTGTTATCTATCACCACCAGCCATTGTCCATCTATCTATGTTTATATGGCCCCATCACCTTGGTATTGAAGTTGCTCTCTCCAGTTAAAAGATGACAATGATTTTCCCCCTCTCGCTTCTTATCTGTCCCTAGAAGCAGGCTTATTGGTTTTGTTTCAGTGTATCTTTGAGAATGAGGAGGCTACTGTGGGGAGGGCCAGGCAAAAGAGGTGGGGTCTGAGTAATTAGCTTAAGGCAAGATTAGCAAACACTCTAATTTCTTCCAGCAGCAAAAGGTAATCACATTCTGGAGTGCTATGCTGAATTGGAGTTCATGGATCAGTTTCTTAGTGTATGGTGCCAGGTTCATAGCTCTTTCTGTATCAATGGGTGGGTGGGAGTATATTAGGGAAATCATTTATTTTTGTATTGTGTAAACAGTGTTTTATTAACGTGTCCCTTGAGGTACCTAATTAGGGACATGCTAGAAATCTAAAGCAGTAGGAAATAAATAATGAAAGAAAATATCATAAACACATGATGATAATCAATAATACTTTGCATTTAAATAGCACCTTCAATCCAAGGATCTCAGAGAAAGTGACATGCAATAATTTATCAACTAAGTAGCCCTCAGAGGTAGGTGAGTACTATTATATAGGTGGGGACGCTGTAGCAAAGCAAAGTGAAATGATTTGCCCAAGGACACAGCACATCAGTGGCAGAGTTAGGAAGAGAACCCAAGTCCTTTTTTGCTCTGACACTGCCTCCTGCATTTATAGATGTTGATCCCAGTAGGGACCATTCTGATCAGTAGGGACCATTCTAACCTCCTGCATAACACAAGCCAGAGAATTTCACCCATTAACTCCTGCATCAAGTCCAATAATTTGTGTCTGAACTAGAGCACATCTGGAAAACCCAGGGATTAACTGAATGACGGAATAGATTGTTTGCAGGTCTAGTTTCTGTGACTGGCTATTCTGAGATGTATTCCTCAGAATGGAATTTCTATCATGGTGGGGTGGGATGCCTGTATTGCAATATCATGTTATGTGTGTATTCCAATATGCAACAGAGATAATGTGAAACAGAGGCAGTGCACGGTAAAGCTACCAGGGAGTGAGCTGCCAAAATTCACACTTAAAGTTGCAGCTCAGTGTCAATTTACAGCAGTGAGTAAAAACCATATGTGTTAGATTTAAAACAGAATTGATACTGCTCACTCACCCTCCAGTACACCATGGATGGCAATGATTAGGCACCTCCAGGACTTTGTGATCCATGATCCCTGCTGTTTATGATCAGCACCATGAGATTGGTGGTAACTTCATGAGGTACGTGTCTTTGTGCGGCTGGGGAAATCAACCCTTAGGGTGGAGGAGGGAAAGGCAAGGGATCAGCTGCAGGTAACCAGGGAATTAAGTAATTAAAAACAGTCACCAAACTGGTGCTGAAAAATCAATGCTCCAGTAACCTCCCATAGACACTCCAGTGAAGGTTGGATAACCTTCTTTGTGTGGCTACAACCCCCTGAACGGTTGCTGCGAGACCATCTCAGATGCATCCAGTAAATACTCAGCTGTTACAGAGGGCAGAGAGATGGAAGATGCTTGGCCCTAGGTTGAGAATGTTATTATTTCCTGATCATTAATACACTGAGTGGCTCCTTACAAGCTGAAATATTGCAGAAAAATGTGAAATGCATAAGGAACAGGGCACAAGTTCACCATAAAAACATCTTCTGGGGATTGAATCCAGGGCAGGTGGCTAACAGATGCCTTAAAGATGCAGGGGTTTGTTCTCTCAATGTGTGCTTGTGTGTATTACCAGCATGAAGCTGCCTTCTGTGCCCTTAGAGCAGAACACACTCCACACTGGGTTTGAGCCCTAGCATATGGATGTGGATCTAGATTTTGAACACGACAATGGTTGCAAGTAGTCAGATCCAGAGTTTTGGTTGGTCCCATTAGAGAGACAGGGCCATTTACAAAATTCAGCTCTAGGTCTGGGTTCAGATTTCAAAACTCCACCCAAGATGAAGGGACGGTTGGATCTGGGATTAGCTTTCTTGCAATGCAAGATCCCCAGAACCTTGTCTTGAAAGAACCTCTTCTAGAGAAAAGGAGAATGAGTCACATGTGATAGATGTTAATCTCGTCACACAATGCTCTGTCAGAAGGAGCTCAGACCCCACAGTGATGGGGATGAGTAAAAGAACGGAACTGAAAAGATGGGAGTGGTCTCCACAATTTGCTCAATTTTGGGATCTCTGCCCAGGCTCCAAGGCAGGGTGATAGTTCATTCTAACAGGTAGTGTGGCTCCTAGCCAGGGGCAGTGGAACTGGGTTGGGGGAGTGCTAGTGTCCCACTAATGAAAATATAGGGGGCTGATGTACGTTTCTAACCCCCCAAGATCTCACAGTGGTGAGAAAGGGACCTGGAGGAGGGGCTTGAACTGCTGCTGTGGAGCACAAGGTCAAGCCAGCTGGTAAAAGCAGCTCTCCTCTCCCTGTCTTCCTTCGCTCGGCTGGCCATAGCGGCCATGGCCCGAGTTCAGGGGCCACACAGTGGTGATGTAATGTAAGCCCACAGCTGGCCAGGCAAGGCGGCCGCTCGTGTGACTCCTTAGACCAACTTCCAGCTACTCAGGGATATGCTTGACCTGGGGGAGGGTCAGAAGCATCTGTGCCAGCAGCCATGAGATGGCGGAGAGGATACTGGTACCTAAGTGGAGGGCAGGGGGGACATCAGAGCACAGGGTACCCGCTGCCAAGCATTTGGTGGGGGGCAAAGGGCACTAGAACCAGCCTCCAAGGAACTGCGGTAGGAATAGGAGAAGAAACTCCAGGATGCCCCTTCCCAGCCTTCAACTGGCTGCTTCTCCTATCCCCCCGAGTCTCAGCAGCTCCCCTCGCTCCCCTTCCAATCCCTCCACAGTCAGAGAGAGCTTCCTCCCTCCATGCTCCTTGTGCACTGGAAAGCAAACCCTGTTGTCAGAAAGGTACAGAGCTATAGGGAATGAATTCATTATAGTTTAGGTTTCATTTAAACACCTGCTCCAAGTGTTAAAGCATCTGGACATTATTAAGAAATAGAGACATTATAAATATATCAGATCAATAGCCACAAAACCCACCCGGCTTACTTCCAAGTGAACCCCGTGCCCTGCTATCCAGCAAGAAAGCACCTCAATCAATCCCATCCCCTCAAGAGAAGCCAGACACAGCCTTGCAGAATGCTCTAAAGGCCCATAAATCCAAGCTCCAAGGAGTACAGTAAGGTACTATGTACATTAGAGAAAGTTGCAGGGATGTAACATCGTCCTTGGAGGGGTGTAGACCCCTAATGCAGATATGTTGTACCAGCATAATGTGGGGTTTGCACTAAGGTGGCTTAGTCTGGTAAAGTACATAAACAAGCCGTTCTGGTTTAAGTCCTGCTTTACATTAATTCAGCATGACTACCCTGGGGGTTTTCACCCCTACATCAATGTAGCTGCACTGGTAAAAATTTATCTAATGTAGTGTTGCCCACACTCATGATTTCAAAGCAAGTCTCACAATAGTTGGTGTTTTTCTTTAAGCCCCAGCTCCTGCAGTGATGTGTTTGTGTGAGAATCTCAGCTTTAATAAAATAAAATAAAAAAATCAAGTTTCTAGCTTTCGCAGTTGCAGCGAAAAACTGGAAGATGTGACCCAGAAACCAGGAGGCAAATCAAAAGACCTCCCACATTTATTATTTTTTTTTAAAAAGAAATCTCATTATTTTAAAGCTGATCTCCTGATTTTGGGGGCCTGGCTCATGATTTTTCAGTGCTTGGGATTTGCAATATTGCTGATGTAGACAGGGCCCAAGTCTCAGAGTTTTCCCATGTAAACCAGAGTCTAATCACTTAAACTCAATTGATAGCAAATGATGTGGTTCATGTAGGGAGAGAGATGATTCTTGAGACAGACAGCTCTGGCCCATTTAAGGCCACAAATGGAAGCTACTTTGTACTGCAGCCATATGTACGGAAATCCTGTAACTATGATAACATGCTAATTGCCTGCTCTCCTCAGTATTTTTTTTTTTTTTTTGGTTTCTAGTTGACTGCATTTGCATCTGGCTTTGCAGCCTGGTTTCCCCCAAAGCTTCTTTATTGGATTTGCTTGGTCTCATGAGTTATTGCTTTTTTTTTAACCAAGTTGTAAATAACTAAAATAAGCCCCAGGGTAGCTTAGTGTGCTGGAACCCCCACTTATTTTGGAGACGAACATTGCATACAGCCAGCCAGTTGGCTGTGATGCTAGCTTTGCATTTGAAATACCTCCCCAGCTGCAAGGGAGTGTCACAGAAAGGGGTGAAGACCCTCACAGACCAGTGAGGCAGCCCTGAGCATCACAGCTTGTGGCACAAACTTTGTAAGTGTCATTTATGGGGACACTGTTATTGACAGCAAAGTGGAAATGAGCAAGACCTGAACTGCCAAGCTGAAAAATTTCTATCCCTGATGCTCTCTGGAATGGTCTCTTGGCTCCAAGTATGAGTCAAAATGGACTTAGGCAGTACATGTCTCTTCTCCTCTCAGCATTGATTTTGGGAGAATTTCCTCTTACTCCCTCTAGGATGGGGTGAAGGGATTTCTGGGGACAGCTGCCCCTTATCCCTTCCAGCCTGGGGCAGCAGGGACCTGGGAAGCAGTTCCCATCTCAGTACAGAGTGAAGCTTGGGACAGCTTGCTATCTAAACCGTGTCCCACTCATCGCGGTGTAGCAGGAAACCAGACTCCATGCCATGTGCTCCCTGGCCGGGGGACTTTCTGAGCAATGCTTGTTCCATAAGATCTGAACGCTCATGGAGTGGAGTGCAAATCCTTCAGAGTGGCTGGTTGTGACAATGGAATAAATCCCAGACGGGTTAATCATGATTAAAGATCATAAGCTAAATGGCAGAGGGATAGTTAATGATCCATTTGCTCATTTAAATGGTCCCTGATCACCCCATTGGAAAGGATTTTTCTTTTTTCAAGCAATTTCTTCAGCCCATTGGAAACCTTGGCCACTGTTTCAAAGTCATCTTTTGGGAAAGCAGAGATTATTTCTGGTGCCTGTTCTTGTTGCTTCTTTCCCCTAGGTCCTTTCTCCTCCAGCTCATGTTAGTTGGCAGGAACCCCATGATGCAGGAGATGGTGTGCTCAGCACTGATGGAGGAAGTTTGGGCCTGACCTTTCCTCTCAGCTGTTTACAGTAGCTGCCGAGCTGTTCATTCAAGCCATTGGCAGCCTGGCTTGCCCTTTCCCGTAATCTGTGATTGAGTCAGCAGGGATGGAGTTCTTGGCTATGCCCAAAAGCCTGATGTGCTTTGTTTGGGGGGGAAGGAATGGAAGGCGGATGCTGAAGCATCAGAGCTTTTCTGAAAATTCTTCAGTGAAGAGTCTTCAAGTGCTGGCGGTGCGCAGGTGATGAATCAAAGTGCTGCAGTCCACAGAAGCAATGAACAGGTAATTCCACCTCCACCACTGCAGCTCTGGGGAGCAAGGACTGGAATCCCGGTCCTTTTAGTTCCAAAAGCACACAGCTCTGTCACTTGAACTAAAGAAAAGCAAAACTATCAGCTTTCTTGCTTTTTCTGTGGGGCAACATCACAGAAAAGGGCCAGAGAGAGTCAGCCTCCGTGGCACCTTCACTTGGGAGAAGAACATTAAAGACTTAGTGCTTGTGACAGATGCACCAAAGCCAGAGAGGAGACAAAACTGGAACTGTGTCTAAGTACCTTCAGGTTTCAGGTGTTGAATGTGGTAGGGTTCAAATGCCCAGACCACACCACCCCCTACGGTTTTCAACCTGGGTTACAGCAATTAGAGGCCAATCTTCTGATCCAAATCTCACGAACACAGCCGAATCTGACAGTCCTCAAACAGATGGAGGCTCGTTTGAGTCAAGATAAACCCCGGAAAGTCCATATACTTCTCTGAATAGCTTGGAAATGTAGAATGAGTTAAAAATCTCACGAGAAAAGGTTTTTGTGGGGGATTTCTAATAATCCCTGCTTCTCTAGTCAGACTCAAAAAACTGCCTCTCTTGTAGCATGTTGGCACTTCTGCCTCCCATCTCTGGTGAAGCAATAAAGTTCAGCGGCTGTACTGAGCATTAAAGATGATAGAAGGGGAAAACAAAACTTTTCCAAACTTACAAAAATTTTTAGTTTGAGATTTAGGAGAGAGAAGAAAATTGTCTTGAGGCAGGGCTGGAAATCAGGACACCTGCGTCTTTGTGACCTTGAGCGCATGACCACTTCGGATAATATTTTGAAACTGATTAATAAGCCTACAGGACACATTTTTGCAGGTATTTAGGGACCTACCTCCTATTGAAATACTTTTAAAAATTTGGCCCTAAGACACTGAGCACTTCAAAATGTTTACCTTCATCTCTCTTCGCTTCAATTTTTCCACCTGTAAAAGAGGGGTAGCAGGAATTGTATGCCAACAGGGTGTTGTGTGGCTGAGTTCATTAATGTTTGAGAAGTTGTTTATTATTACTATTATAGGCAGTGTGGCAGCGATGCCTATAGTTTAGGTTGTCTGACATTTCCCATTATAGGATCCTGTTTTCAAGTTGCCTATATAACCTTAACCACTTGAGCTGAATGTGTTTTGCAGCAGGCTTGGAATTTGACAGGCAGGTTCCCCTGATGTCAGGGTCTTTCGCCATTGACATGAAAGTTCATGCAAATTTGGCCAAGTTATAAGCCTTTGGAAAAAAATCAAAGTATGGGCAAACTCAGTAGCGACTTGTTAGAGCTTGGCGGCTAAAGTTGCTAACGATTCCAACAGCTGTGAGCATGCTTGAGCCCAGCCCAGCAAGGGCTGAGCTAGTTTTTCTCTATAACTGCTGTTCCTGGCTGTCAGGGTATCTGTGGCGCTACGCACAAGCACTGAGAGCAGGAAGACTGTCTCTTATGTGCTCTCAATGCTCCCTGGGAAAGTGTCCAGGCAGCATGGAGGAGGAAACAGCCTGACAGAAATGCAGAGGGGTGAGTTGGTGGGTCTGGGGGTGCCAGTAACACATTGCAACAAGTAGTGCTATGCATTGAGTTAGACGGGGTCCTCTGGAAAAAAAGTAATATGTGATTAATGTATATGCCCAAGGGGCCAAATTAAGGAAGCCTGGGCAATCTTAATACAACTTCTCCTAATTTAATAGTGCTTGATTTTGCAACTTGAACAATCCTTTAGCATAGGTTTTTGCTTGATTACATTATTTATATTACAATAACTCTTACTGCCCCCAAAGCAATTGGGTTCCTACTGTGCTAGAGAGAGACCTTGCATCGAAAAATTTACAATCTAAGGAGACGAAACAGACTATGAGTGGGAAGGGAAACAGAAGCACAGAGAGGTAGAGTGACTTCTCCGAGATCACACAGCAGATCAGTGTCAGGGAAAGAACCCAGTTTTCCTGGCTCTCAGGTCATTGCCCTAATTCATTAGACCCAACTGCCACGCCAATGCTTTGGGGTCTTCAGATTAAAGGTGCTATAAAAGAGCAAAGGATCCTTCCTTTATTTTTCAAGCTGGTTCTGATTTATTTTGCCAGGGGCAAAATCCCAGGTCAAATGCTTTTGAATTTTGAGAATGTTCAGACAGGGATCCAGCCATTACATCTCAAGCGCATTTTGGCCAATCTCTTTCAAGCCTACATTTCTCCGGTTAGGTTACCCTACTTTGCCACAAGATTGAGGCCTTAGTGTTTGCAGCTGAAAAGACTTCCTTTATTCTTTTTTTTTCTTTTAATATTTTTATCTGCCTTCTGTTGTCCTTACTGCAAGATTAATGGATGCAATGCTTTGCAGCTTGTTTATGTAAATTACTGGCACCAAACAACAGTCATAATACACTTTGATGCAATGAAATGTAGTCTGTAGTGAAATCTATTATAGTTCAAATATAAATTAATTATAATCCCTTCTGCTGTAGTGAACCTTCATCTATAATTAACATTTACTGTAGGGGAAGAGAAAGGGAAAAAAGAAATCCCCACTGGAGTGTTTCAGCCTCAGTAATAACTCCCGCTTCCCAACAGACCCTTTTGAAATGACTCTCCATAGGAAGGTACACTGCCGCACACCTGCTCTACTGCAAAACACTAGCTGCAGATGTCCTAAGATGCAGCCAATGGGCCTTTATTTAGCCCAGAGAGTACATGAATGATTTCAGACCTTGAGGTGGTTTTCAGTCTCTTTGGGATCTGTAGGTAATCAGTAGTCCCTTCCATGGCTGCTACATCCAAGCCAGGACTTACGGAGACCCTGTGTGGTAAGAGTAGGCAACATGGCTTATATTAGGTTTCTCTACATGATAAGCAATCCCCCTTCTCAGCTAAACGTGCTCGCACTAGCTCTCAGCGAGCATAAATAGCGGTGTAGTCTCAGTAGCATGGGCAGTGGGAGCGGAGGCACGGCTTAGCCACCAGTTTCAGGCAGGTTTATACTCAGCATGGTTAAACAGTGCCTCTGCTGACCCCCCCCCCATGCTACCACAACCATGCTGCTATTCACTCTCAGGCAAGCTTGATGAGAGCTAGCGTGAGTATTTGTACATGAGCAGAGGAATCACCTCCTTTGCTCATGGTGTAGATAAAGCCACAGTCAGACTCTGGGCTAGAAAGCCACAAAGGACAGTCAGATCTGCCTGTGTCCAGCAACCTCAATAAAGAAACGTCATTATATTCAACACGGTTGAGTCCTGTCTCTTCTCTGGCATGAACAACACAAGAGGACTTGAAGGATTCATCCTGAAGGGGCTTCTTCAAGGCTTCCAGTGCCCAGCAGATGAGATCTAACCCAGTTCCTATTAAAGCCAATTGAAAGATGCCAAAGGGCTTCAGTGGGAATGGGATAGGTCCCTGATGATTAACTCATATAGGGCCAAAGGTACCTACAGACACAGTCAGGGCCATCCCTAACCAAGGGCTTTGGGTAATGCTCAGGCAAACTTGATCTTTCCTTCTGGCATTGAAGCTAGATCGGCAGGCACTATCCTATTAAATCGCCTTCAAGGGTAAAACAACCCACAGCACCTATTCAAACCTTTAGGGGGGAGATAACCCATGGCTCAGTCCCCCCAGTCAGGCAACGTAGTGACTAGAGAGTGCATTGCTGGCTCTGAAGTTAGCAGATGTTGTATGGGTACAAACAGAAGCAAATGTTCTGACTCCTGGTGAAGGAAGACGCTCTGCCTGGAGCATCCCAAGGTCCTTGCCTGTTGGAGCTTTGCTTGTTACCCAAGCAGCAAAATTTACTATGCATTTCCCTAATAACTGTAATAATAATGTAATTTACAGATATCTTCTTCAGCCTGGACGATGTGTTGGCAGGACCATCAGTTTACTCGCAGCTTAGGCAGTCAAGCACTCGTACTGTCATGCTGACAGCAAGACCAGCCCTTGGGAGATACGAGAGCAGTGTTTATGTGTGTCATAGGAAACTACTGTCCTTGACCAGAAATTTGGATCCTCTTGGGACAGGACTGCAATATAATGTCAGGCAACCAAAGCTCAGGAATGAAACTTTAGAGAATTCCCCCTCTCCTAGGAGGAAACCGCCTGCTCCCAATCTCTAATGAGAGCCAATTGTGGCTGATAAATTTTACATAATAGTTTTTTGCTTGTTCTGCAAATTATGCAGAAAAATTGCCTATTAGATAAAATTGGGGCATTTTTCAAAACTCAGTATAACCTATTTAGCTGGTTAGGTCAGATGCAGGGTGGAATCCAAAGTCTCTTTATTATCTTTTTGCAGGGAGCAGCAGCAATTTGCATTGCTGATGCAATGTCTTGCTTGAGAGAACCAGTGAGACATGATTTGAGAACCACATCAAAGCCACTTGGTACCAAAGGGCCTTGATTAGCTCTTCTGATGCTGTTCAGGCAACTCTGTTTCAGTGCAGCTCGCATCTTCCTCTCCTCTGAACTGTGTTCCTTCTACCTAGCTGGTGGCTCACCCAAACAAGCCTCAGAGACTCTTGATAAGAGGGTTTTTCCCCATGAAAGACGATTTCAAGTGTCAAATGGGCTACTTGAAGCCTTCTTCTAGCCGAGACTGCATATAAAAGCAATGGAAGCTTTTCACCCACCTCTCTGTCCCAACCTCGCCCTTTAGGGATCATCTATATAGATGTGTCTCTGGCCTATTTAATCTAGGAGCTGTCAACAAATTGGTTAATTAGTGTTAATGGTTTTCATCCTGTGGGCACTTCTGCTGAACTGAGACCACCTCACTCATTTGACCCATAGGTATAAAATAACACCAACTTTCATTTACTGCTGACTGGAATGAATTTGAGCTGGTGACCTATCAGTGATAGACTCCATACCCTAGGCCCAATACCCAGAGCCATTCAGTCTCCTTCCTGAAGGGCTTATAAAATAATAATAATCCATAAGAGAGGTTATCTTGTGATGCCCAGCTGATATTAACCTCCCATATCGGCCCCTCCCTGAACATTCACCCCCTGTTCTTTGCACATTGACCCTGTAAAACAACCTCACCTGTATATTCACGCCCCGCCACTGTATGTTCACTCACACATCACTACATCTTCTGCCATATCACACCTACACCGTGCATATTCACTCCTCCTCGTATCACTCCATCCTCCACATACACATATTCACTCAGCCCTCCCTTACCGCCCCCATCCTCCTTACACTGTTCCCTGCATAGGAATGCATGCCCCGCCCCTCCCATCTGCATCTCAATAGAGAACTGTGCCCAGAGCTCATTGGTGCCCAGCCTGATTCGGTAGCTGATTAATTCCCCCTTGCCGGGGCCTTATTCTGTCCTTTCCATATCTCAACTGTCTCTATTACATAAGATCTCTTTTTGAAGTGTGTTACCCTGTGCTCTGGACTGCAGGCTCACTGTTTTTCATTCCTGATGATAATGCTGTGATCACGAAAGCCACAGGGAAATTGGCAACCAAAAGGACAAGTGTTTCATTGTCTAGGGCCTGCATGGAGAGAGCCTGGCTCTGTGTCAGGAAGAATTAGGATACATTAGATCCTCTTCTCTTAATTCTCCATGTCTCCTCTCCCTCCTCCCAGAGCTCCTCCCATTAACAGGCCAGAAACTGCTGACCTGCCCCAAAAATCCCTGCAATCTCTACCAATGAGGCTGGCTGGCCACCAATTAGCCAGCCTGAGCCAGCAGAAAGGTCCTGCAGTCCTCCTCCACTGCCTTGTCCAATGATGGGCCTTACAACTGTCCAGTCTCTTTGTTGGGCTTCAGGCTCACTGTGCGTGGCATGGGTCCAGTTAACCCCCTACACATGAACTCAGATACACATCTCCTACCTACATCCTAACCACCCACATCCCCATCCATCCTTGCAAACACAGATATACACACTCCTTATCTCCTGCTTAAAATCTTCCCCCACATACACACACAAGTTCCTTCCCACTTACACCTTCCCACTTACACCTCAGCCAAGTGTCCAAACACCCACACATTCGTGTGCACGCATGCACACATACATATCCAGACATAGACACACACACGCACAGTTATTCCAGCGGATTCTGAGCATCCCCTCTATTTACTGAATGCACGACTTAACCGGGCCCTGTAGTTTTGCTTGCTGCACTGGATTCCCTCTTACACCCAGCATGTGCTTTCTTCCCACTCCCCCCCAGTTAGCCACTATGCACCACTCGCTCAGAGAAGGTGCAGAGACCAACAGGGGAAATTACCAAAGGTCACCAGATCCAGCCTTTTTTCTCCTGAGCCACTAAAGGCCACCTTGGAAGCACACACACACACAAATAAAATAAAGGTTATCCGGACCTGCAGCACAACAAAATGGAGCCCTCTTTTGGCACTAATAATAATGCTTACACTGAGGTACCACAGAGATGGGTGCATGGGGGATAGATATTGTTTATTTCCTTTTCATTTAGGCCAGGGCATGTCCTAGTGCTTCTAAGCGATGGATCACAGAATATCATCACTTCACTCACACACACACTAAGTAACCCTTGCACTGCCTGTGGGAGTTAGATGTTATTATCCCCTTTTTACAGATGGGGAAACTGAGGTACAAAGTGACTTGCTTTGTACAAAGTGACAAACTGAAGACAAAGTGACTTGCTCAATGTTACCCAGTGAGTCAGCAGCAGAGCTGGGAAAAGAACATGGGGTTTGTGTGTCCCAGACATCTGTGTTAACTATTAAACACACTCTCTCTCTCTGTCAAAGATTGCATTTCCTCCAAATCAGCTGTGCATTTCTCATAATCTCTTTTCCTACACTGGGCCTCTGTGGACTCCAGTGGCACAAAATAATGCCCAAGTCTTGTGGTCTGGCCTCCTTTCCCTTGGAACTTTTGATGGCTTTTGATGGCACCTCTGCCTGACCCACATGCATGATAGCTCAAACTGTGCTTCCTAGATGGTGTGCGCAGCCCAGCTGGGCTGTGGAAGCTGCATCCATCCAGTTAGGGAAGTGGAGTTATCTTCAGGTGAAGAGAACGCTCAGAATGCATATGGGCTGCGATTTCCCTTTGCTGCTATATGCATTACTGTTTGGTGCACTTATAAACTGGGTCAGAGAACACATCTGAATCATCATCTACAGCTTGGACCCAACTCCGGGCTCTATCATTTTTCTGCCCATTGTTTTTCTTTTTCAAGGTGGCTTTTGTGCCCCCTGGCTCTGGCTGGGGCAGGAAGTGGAAGAACATGTTGCTATAAGACTGGCAGAGCTGAGAGGTCTGGGGAAGCATCCGCACACTGAGGTTTCTTCTTCGCTAGTGACCATGCATCCTGCCTTTAGCTGAAGCTCTGTTGATGGGACAACATGTCACATTCCTTTGTGGAGGAATTTTGCCAGCCTAATGTTTAAGGTTTGGCTGCACTGGTTTCTTGGCAGAGACCAGGCAAGAAGGGAGTAGCTGATTTTCACTCTGATAACTCAAGCTAACACTAGTCAGACAGAAAAGTTCCTATCTGCCACCCATTCTTTTCTACCTACTGAGCTATTCCACTTTATCTATCTTCCTCCATAATCCCTGGTATTTACCCAGGCATTTCTAGTGCTTCCCCCATGAACTCAGCACCAAGGGATCTGACCACCTATTTATAATCTCAGATAGCCACATACCTACAACCCCATGTCATATTTAGGACTCCCCCACATATTGCTGTCCTCCATCTCCAGCACAGATTGAAGGGGCTATCCCAGACAAAAGGAGCATAGGTCCCATCAGCCAGCTCTGCTGCTAAACTACAGCAAAGAAGGTGATGCCAGGTTCTTGTCACTCCCAGCTTAGCTGCATTCACATCTAATCCGCAGAAGCAAAACACAAGCATTTAGCAGGAAGCAGTTGTTGGGAACCATTTACGAGAACGAGACAACTCTTCTCCCTTGAGTCTGAATAAAAATTAGGTGAGCCACTTTAAAACTTTATAGCCATTTACCCTTTTCTTTTCTTAAAAAAAACCCAAGCTGCTCCAATTTCTCAGCACTGTTGCAGGGTCAATGGTGGAGGTACAAAAGCGGCAATCAGAAGACTGGATTACTGCATTTTCCAAACACTTAGCATTTTATTGCTGGTAGCTAACTGCATTCAGAAAACAGCTGCTTTCTCTTCTCAGTGCAATCTCCATCTCAAACTGTAGCTTTCTCTGTTCTTAAGGAGCCCAAACAGCCAGTCCATAGAGCTCAAGTCTGACCTACTTTCATAAAAGAATTTTATATTCTCCTTTTCTATTCCCTTTTCTTTCATTCATTCTCCCCCCCTCCCCCACTTTTTCAGTCCAAACTTGCTTCTTTTCCCAAAATCAGTTGCCATCTGTGAGTGGGAGGGAAGATGCTACAAAGACTGTAGCTATAAGCCCCATGTTTCCAACGACTCTACACCAGAAATTCATAGATTCTAATCCAGGTGTGGGCAATTTAGCCTTTCATTCTTCTTACGGGACTACAATGAGTTTGATGGAGTTGACTTTCTGGGAGGTTTCAAGTAAGATCCTAAAAGTAAAGAGCCTGACTCTCCACTGTTTTATACCATGAAACCTCCACTGACCTCGCTGAGGCAAGAGAAAATCAGGACTAGCGATGCAACATCTCAAATGTTAAAAATGTAAGTGTAGGACTGTGTCCTTGGCAAAATTGTCCCTGCCTCCATAGTCATGGTAGGTGCTAGCTGCCTGCATTTCACTGATGTGTCAGTTGAATGCAAAATACCTTGCCATTCTTCTGGGTAAAAAATACTCCACATCCTAGTGACTCCCTTTGTAACTTTCTGAGTCTGAACTAACACACCAAATGGCAGCCAGCACCACAAAAAACAGACAGGTCTCCTCTGTCTTTAAAGGTGCAGAAAAATGTTGAAAATAGAACGGTATCCACTGCTTTCAGTCGCAAAACTACATAGACCACAGAAAGCTATCCAGAGAGTGAAAGAAAGACAGAGAGAGATTTGAAAGGGGGAAGGAATTTTGTTTTATAAACAATTGTATTTGTTCCTGGGATTGATCCAAATCCCATTGAAGTCAATGCTAAAGTGCTACGTGACTGCAATGACTGTGGATCAGGCCCTCTCTGTTTGTCTCCTCTTTCAGAGAATCCATCTTGCCTCATCTATGCAGACATGTGCCTGTTGGAAAACTATGTGGCATGTGAGCTCCCTGAAGGCAAACAACAGGAAGCGTATGCTCATTTCCTGAGATACATATACAGCAGAATCTCAGGCAGCGGTCGGGTCAGACAGGTTAAACTGTTTAGGCAGTCCCTAAAAGTAGCAACTCACACAGCTCAGAATTACACTCCATATTCTGGTCACCTGTGGAACCTAGCAGGGTCCCTTCTTTGCACTTCAGCAGTAATTGCAATTAAATGGAAGGTTTGCAATGAAAGCAAACATGGTAATGGAGTTAATTTTAGCAAACCACTAATGAGCACTGCACCACTCTTCTTTTTTACCCTTATGGCCAACCTCCTAATGTGCCTTCTCTTGCTTTATAGAAGTCGTTAACAACTTACCCGCTGTCCTCCTTTTGGAAAACACATTTCTTCAGATTCCCCTCCACAGGGATCTGAAAGAGCTTTTCCATTCAACAATTCATTGAATGAAGTCTCTGGAAATCCAATGTTGTCCTTTACCTCCTGAGACGACCTTGAGCTATTTTAAACTAGATGGATTTCAGTGCTATGACTCCACCAGTCCCCAGATTTCCAGTGCTCCCCAGGGGGGATATGGGGATTTTTCAGATACGTTAGAGAAGGTCAGCTAAACAATGCAGTGAAATTTTGAGATCTTAAGAAAGGCTATGTTGACGAGTGGGTTGAACAATGGGAATCAGGACTCCTGGGTTAAATTCCCAGCTATATCCTGACTAACTACATGACCTCGGGCAAGTCATTTAACCTCTTTGTGGCTCAGTTTCCCAATAATTATTTATGTTTCATAGCAGGATTGGGAAGTTTACTTAAATGGTTGCAAAATGTTTTTAGTTCCTTGAATAGAAAGTATTCCATAAAAGTGACTATTATTATTTAGCAAAAGAGAAAGGAGATAGAAATTTGCCTTTCATCAGTCCTTAATAAGGTTTTGCTTTACCAAGGTATGGGGAAGTTAAGTGATGTGCCCACTGTCTCACAGTAAGTCAGTCCCAGGAATAGAACCCAGATATTCTGACACCCACTACTGTGCGCTAACCACTAGTGTATGCCTCCCCCCTGCTTTAAAAAGAATAGTAATGTAAGAGAGAAAAAGCCAGATAGGGACCTATGCGAAAAGAGAACAATGGTATTTCTTTCAGTCTTCATGATAAGCAAATGGATGTAAGATGATGCAAGACAGCTAAGTGCAAGACAGCTAGCTCTCACCTAACATTTTCCTAAAGGGACTTTTTGTAGACTTTGAGTATGTACATTAGTGTCAAATTCCACTGCAGTACAACTTCATCCTGGGGAGATGGAAGGGTGAGGGGAGTCCTCCAGGGTTGGGAAGGATTCTGTGTCACCCAGAGGGTCTGATTAAGCTTAGAAGGAACATGTTTCTGTCGGTGCAATGATTTTGCAGGCCAACGCTACTTCTCACAGAGCTTGTCTTCACCCTGTCTCCAGATTTAATGACTTGAAGCTGCAAAAGGTGACACCAGTCTGCACTTCTGACCACCATGGTCTCTTCCACTGCTTCAGGGTCCAAAACACACCAACACTTGGCCAGGGACATTTATGAGTTTTTAATGCACTAAGAGCAATGGAGTTTACAGAGACAAAAATGATACTGGGAAAGCTGCCTGCACTTCTTGAATCTTTCAAAAGAAAAAGGCCAGGAACAGGATTTTATTGCAAGAAAGCCTCAAATATAAACTGCTTCATTTTCAGACTCTGTGTCTTCTCACCACTGTATATAAGGCCCGCTCACTTTAACCCCTCTTACATCATCCACTTTATATCTTCCCATTGCCACTGCTCTGTTACTCCCTTTCCTTTAACTTTGGTTTGTAGGCAGAGCAGGTTGTAGGCCTAGTAGAATGGCAAGAGATGCTGCAAGTGCACCTTGTATAGCATTGTAATTCTGGAATGCAGAACGTTGTCACAGCTGTGTGGGGGCCCAGGCTTGGAGCAGCAGCTGGTATTTCATGTATGGATTGTAGTGCATTGGCAAAGCTCTACGGGCAGAGCTTGTACATTCCCTGTCTAGACTAAACCAGATGCTATTAAATAAGTTTCACAGGCACTAAGTTCACCCACGAACTAGTGCCCCCACCAAAACCCTGCAGGTAAGGCGATTTGTCCTCAAACCAATGACAAAGTTGTTCTGCCAGTTTAACTCCATTACTCTAGGAGGGAGGTCACGGAGGGCCCAGGGACAGCTAGAAAAACTGCTCCGGTTGCTTCTGTTAATGATGAAGTGTCTGTCTAACCCGGCATAATGGATCACAGGAGGAGACATTATTGAAAGGAAGGGAAAGGGGTAAAATGAGAGAAACTTCCAGCAGCAGCATGTACCCCTGCTGGGCAGTGATCCGTTCCGGCCTTGGTAACACAAAGCCAGCTCACTTAACAGAAATGGGGTCATGCTCTCTTGATGGGGAAGATTTTTTGGTTCAGAGTTCTCTCAAATGCTCAATTACTTGGGTTTTGCCCTGTCAGAATGAAAATTAGCTGAGGAACAGACTGCTGCTTTAACACCATAAGCCTCTGGCTGGTCAGATATTTTGTAGCTCTAAGGGATGATATTCAAACACCTAGGGAAGTGACAGTGGAGAATCCTAAAACAAAATCTCCTCAGAACAAAATATTTAGGAATGACAGAGTAAGTTGCATTGGTGGGGGGCATGACACTATATGTAGAGCCCTGAAAATCTGCAGATATCTGCTTTATATCCACAGACCATGTTTGCGGATGACAGATTGGATGCGGATACAAATTTTCTATCCGCACAGGGCTCTAACTATATGTGAAGGAAAGCACCTCCGACAGCCAGATGCTGAGACTGGATGATAGGGAATATATCGCTCGATAATTGCCCTGTTGTGTTCATTCCCTCTGAGACGCCTGGCACTGGCCACTGTTGTCTGTCCCAGTATGGCTGCTGTTGTGTTCTTAAGATAATGGGGTATCCTTCCCTGCAGTGGTTCGCTGGGAGATGCTGAGCTGTGCTGCTCAGGAGTCTGTGAGATGCTAAATTTGATGAATACTGATATAATAGCATGTAAATACGTGTGATATCAACAGCACTGGCACTGATGGAAATGGAGTGCTGGGTGCAGTCAGTCAAGCAGATGGAACAATCACACTTTCTCTTCCACATCTTCCTCTTTACAACATCATTAACTGAAACCTTTTCGGGGGATGGTGAAAATGAGGGACTAAGAAAAGTTTCTGAACCTCGTGCCGGCAGGAATGAGGTAATCTTCTTCCACCTGATTCAGTGCAATGATAAATTAACCGCGTGGCATAGTCCAAGTCCCCACACAGCTGTGCTGCTGTCTCTGAATCGTGCCCCGAAACACTGTGGTTATTACAGCCCTGGAACCCAGCAAAGCTTTGTTCATATATTTAATTTTTCCTCATGCAAGTGGCCTGCTCGTTCCAAAGGCCCTCTCGCAGGGCTGCCGGTGCGGCGCCCTTTTTAGCATTGCTACAGTTCTACTGACATGACTGCTCTTGTTTCTTGCCATGCCCCCGTCCCCCCCACTCGATAGGGACTTGCAAGACGCTTGTCCAAGGAAACACAAGCTGAAACATGCCCTCGGTAAAACATTCCCGTTGGCTAAACCTGCCCCAAAGACTAAAAGATGTTACCTGGGTCTTCTGGTCTTTCTGGCTTCTCCTGTTTCCCGCAGGGCTGCCCCCCCCACACCCGCCAGTCTTTAGGGTGCCAGCCAAGAGGGGTCCCTTCCCCCCATTCCCTCAGAGAGTGCTCGTTCTCTGAGGAAGGAACCCCACCCCCGCCCCCTCCTCAGCCGGGGGGAAGGGATGGAACTACCTGGGGAGCAAGGCAGCGCAGCTCGGTGCGTCCGTGGGGTGCGCTGGGTGTGCGCGCGTCCCCCTCCCTCTGCAGGGGAGCCCAGTGCTCTCTGCAGCCACGGGGGGCAGTGGCGGCTCTCGGTGGTCTGCCCTGAAGGCAGCGGGAGGTGCACGAAGAGCCCTGTGGTAAGGGGGGGAGCTGGGTCCGGGGGCGCGGGAGGGGGCAGCTTATGGGGGGGGCCAGAAAACGGGGCGGAGGCACATGGGGGGCGCAGGGGTAGCAAAGGGGGGGTGGGGTAAATGGGATGGGGCACGTGCAGGGTAATTGGGGACGTGAGGTAACAAACGGGGGCATGGGTAAAAAGGACCGAGGCAGCCAGTGAGGGCAGGGGCAATATGTGAGGGGATGAAGCAGGGGGCAAGAGCGCAGGGGGATGGGGCAGCCAACGGAGGCAGGAGTCTTAGGGGAGTGGAAGGTTCCGGAAGCTTTGCCCCCCGCTGCCCCAGTCCTGGACATCTGCGGCCAGGCACAGAACGTTCCGACGGAAACGGGGAGCCCCAGTGTGGTCGGGGGGCGGGGGCAGCTGCTCGCAGCCGTGAGGTACGGGGGGGGGGGAGTTCTGCTTGCTACGCTGTGTAGGCTGAGGCACTAGCCTTGCATCTACGCTGCAGAGGCTAAAGCAGTAAAGCTACGTCAGCGTAGCTAGGGCCCCAAAGCATGCAAGCAGCCTACAGAAGGAGGGTTTCCGTCGGCGTATGGACGCCACCCTCCTGAACGGTGGTCGCTATGTTGACAGAAGCATTCTTCCGACGACGTAGCTGTGTATACACTGGGGGTTAGGTTGGGATAACTACGTTGGGCCGGGGTGTGGTTTTTCACACCCATGACCAACATAGTTATGTTGACCTAAGCTGTAAGTAACTTAGATTTTCCATTCGCCCGTGTAGCAGCTCTGATTAGCCACCCTTCCCCAGCAAGCAGGGGAAAGGCGGAGAGCAGAAAACAGAAATTTCCCTGCCAATGCGTAGAAGGAGTCTGAAATCCCATAGCACTGACAAGTCGGGGTGTGAATATAGATGTCTGAGAATGGGTGTGCAGAACAGGAAGCTATATATATATATTCGGAATGGGTTTCGTGTGTGTGCACACGCACACGCAGAATGCTTCACTGGGGATAAGTGTGGAGGGAGTTGCGTCTGAGGAGTGGGTGGGTGAACTGAAAGACGGGGTCCGGAGTGAAAGTGGGTGTAGAATGACTGGATGTGAAATTTAAGTATTGAATGTGTGTGGTGGGTGTCAGTGAGGGAAACAATCGATCGATGCAGATTTATGTAAATCAGTGTGCATTTATGTAAATTTATGTTGATTATAACTACTGGGGTTCTTCTGTTTCCAGTGCTGGCAGGTATGTTTCTATCCATCATCTGTTTAAGTACTTACCCATCAGTCTATCATCTCCCTACTTACCTACCCACTTATCTATCCCTCCATCTATCAAACCATCTCGTCACCATGGTATCTGAGTTCCTTCAATCTCCACATAGCTGTTCCCTGAACTGCTACCCCCTGAACCATGCTTGTTGTCCTCATTGTAATCTCTTTGGCCATGGAGTCTTTTCTATCCCATGTTACCTGAAATACCATTGTACATTTGCAGCTCTCAGAAAATGCTCAGTGATGATCAAACTGCAGGGCCTCCCCTTTAGATGACAAACCAGAGGTGTCAGATCTGGCAGAGCTCCAGGAGATAGATGGAGCTATTAATCAGAATGCCATTTCTAATCAGCCACACCCGGGCTGGTTAACAAATAATGACTCATTTTCAAAGCTTTTGCTCTGTTTCCTCATTAGCACAGGTATTGTTTTCCATTACCCGCATTAAACGAATGCAGATTCTTCTGTCATCTGAATGGAGCTGGTAAAGGGCCACTATAAATTCAATAACCAACTATTGGCCCCTCTTCCAGCTATGAGGAAAACAAGGAAGCTCCATATGGGAATCTCTTGGCAGGGTGTGTTCAAGTGTTGCGTGGACTTCTTATTGTAGGAGTGAGAGGGGAGGGGACCTGGATTCATTTGCTGCTTCATGTTGAATATGAGGTGGTGACTGAAGCTGTAAACACATCTGGATAATTCTTCTGTCGACCTAGTGCTGTCTACACTAGGGATAAGGGCAGCATAGCTATTTCTTTCAGGAGTATGGATTTTCCACAGCCCTGAGAGACATAGCCATGCTGAGGCAAGTTCCCGGGACAGACCAGCCCTAAGGCAACCCAGGTTCTTGCTACAACTTGTGTGTGTGTGATAAATGGCAGCTTCTTTTCCCCTTAATTCTGTATTTTTGTGGAATTACAGTTTGTTCAGTGCTTTGAAATTCAGACTGGCTAGTAAGAGAGATGGGGCAGGGACACAACTAGCTTTGCAGATAAATCCTTGTCCGCTCCTCACCCTACCCATTTCATAACAGACATGGTCTCACGCCAAAATCCCCTTCTTTCCCAACCTGCAGCTAGAATTTCGCAACCAGTATCTCTCTCTCATTAGTGATAAGGAAGGGTTTTCTCTTAAGCTGTTGCCATATACGTATTTTTATAGACCCATTGACGTACGTTGAGACTTGTGTTGGCCAGATCCACCACTTTTTAAGCTTCATGTCGCTTCACTTCCACTTCAGGTTCTTATACCACCCTTCTCGGCATAGTATCTGAGCTCCTTCCAATAGATCATTAAGCAACATGCCTAACATCTGTCACATGTGGTTCATTCTCTCAGATCCTCTCCCCAGGGGTAGAACTGTGCAGTGTGTATATTTTCTAAATTATACGGGGACTGTTAATATATTAGCAAAGGCAGATTGAAGAAGCATGCTTTGCATTTGGAATGGAAGACTATGTTTGTGATGGTCCTTTGTTCCTGTGGGAGTTTGTTCCACTGTCCTGGATTGGCAAACGAGAAAACTCAGTCTCTTGCGCAGACAAGCTTTACCCTTGCTGTGGGCAATTCCATTGTGTCTTCCTTTCCTTCTCCTGCCTCAAGTAGCCCAAGGAAAGAAGCAGCTGCGAGCTGGGCAATTCCACTCAGATGCTTTACGGTCATTAAATACCCCAGAGCACATTTCTCAATAGCAGAGCTGTTGTCCTGGCAAAATTCAATTTTGGGTCATGCTGTTGCACTAAACTCCCCAGAGTTTTACATTAAAGTTCAGGACTGCTGTGTTTGCTATTGAACAGCTGCCATATTCCTACTGCAGAAGTGGCTGCATTTTACTGATGCATTTAGGAAAGAGCTTTCCTTCCTGCAGGAAGTGGAATTTGAAAACTTTAGGGCTGCTTCTTGCAAAGTGTTTTGGGATCCCCTGGATGAGAATCACTGCTGTAATACAACGAGAGTCCTGTGGCACTTTACTGCTGTAATAGTTATCAATTCATACCATGCTATTTAGGAAGAGGATGGTTATGGTGGAGGTTTCTGAGCTTTTCCTTCCTAGAAATTCAGAATGATAGAATCATAGGGTTAGAGGGGACAGCAAGGGTCACCTAGTTTAACCCCCTGCCAAGATGCAAGAATCAGGTAGGGCAGAGGCTGTTATGATGAACAAAGTCCACAAAACACTTTCCTTCACCCAGGCTATAATTCTCCAGGGTTCATTCTCTCTAAATTCTCCTTCAGTGACGGCATGTTAATGGTGCTCAGGGAGATGTCACTTCAAAACTAAAATGAACAATGACACACCGAACAGCAGAAGGTAAATGGCTTTTAACTGGATAATGTGTCAGTTAAAGGCTAAATTATTTCCCTGCTGTCACTTCCCTTTACTTTGTAGGGTTGTGTTATTGGCCATTACTGACAACAGACAAAAGAAGTGTTGCCCTTGGCCCTGGGTCACGCCAATTACCTTCTTATCTATCTGTTTCTGGAAAAATAACAGGTGGATGGAGCTGAAGTCGCCCTCCCTACCACCCTCTACTTCCAAAACTTGCAGAAATGATTCATATCAAGAAAGAGGCTCACCATTTATGAGCTGGAAGATTTCTCTCTGGTGATCAGCATCTCATGGTTTGAGGGAAGTCTCATGTGGGATAGAGCTATGCATAATATTGACGATAAAATGCAAATGCTGTAAAATGTAAACACTTTTATTGCACATTCATCCTGTATTGAACTTCCCAGATCCTACTGTAATAACAATAGTCTGATCATGTGAAGTAGCTGGGACATGTTTCCACAGGGAATCAGAATGGAAAATGAGGAGGAAACAATTCTTTTTCAAATTTCAGTACTATTGTTTTAAAGGACACTGTGGGGCCTTTAGATGCTGTGAATCAGGATCCATTGTGCTAAGCCCTGTACCTCAGGCTAATACAATTTCCTTTTGCAATAAATCATTGCAAAAGTTCAAATATTTACATGCCTCAGTGCAAAACTAGCTATTACACAAGCACACAGACATGCACACTAGTACAAGCTACATTGTGTGCTATAAAATGGATTAAAGCCAAAAGGTAGAAAAATGGTGAAAATTCTTATATTGTTTAGCCATTCTCACATTTCACTACTATTTAGGTTGCTGTACCTTTAAGACTCTCACTACTTTGATTTTTATTGAGAGAAGCTTCAACTTGTAGAGGAGAAGCTGAAAGGAAAAGTTGGCTTCCAATTTATGAAGAAAAAAGTTTAACTCTATCTTTCTATCTACACTTTTAAAGTGTAGTTCTATTTTGACTCTTAGCAGAAATGTGTATTTCAATGACTTCTGTACCACATGTTCTACATTCACAAGAAAAAAAAGACTTTTTTTTTTTTTTTAAATAAACTGCCAGTGCTGCAAAAAATCACCCAGGGATCTGACAGTCAAGCTAGGGGCTTTTACAGCCTGTGTGTCATCACTAGTAATAAAGTTTCTGCTTGAATGAATTAGGCCTTTTGCTACACCTGTGCAACTTCACTTTCTTCAGATTAGACCCTCAGAGTAATGCGTGTAATCTGTTTGCTGGTCATGGAGGTTGCACAGGAGTAACTACTCAATAAACAACTGGGTCAACAATGCTCAAGATGCAGTACATTCCGGCTCACCCTCCTGTAGTTGGGTTGGCTCTGCAGGTGTAACAAGAGTAAAGAGTAGTCAAACAAAATGTTTTCGGGTCCTTAAGGTCTGCAGACCTGATCCTCTATACATTCAGAGGGGACCAGACTGCGATAGTCTTACTCCCCTTGAATATTACCCTACTCCATAAGTATCATCATTGGCTTTACTCATGGTGTAAGGAACGTATTCAATGGGAGTAAAAAGGATCCCGATCTGGCTCAGAGAGAACAGATCTATTGAATAAGAAACTGCCAATTTGCCCTGCATGTGTATTGCTCACCTTACTTAAGGTCCAATGATCAAACTTCAGGGATCTTAATCAAACAGGAATTAGTCAAATCCATGTCTTACATTTGGAATGCAGCAGGAATTTTTTTAAGGCCTGTAGTGAGCAAATTGCAAATTAAGATGATTCCTTACAACAAAACACTGAGACTATCAGATAAACAGAAGGCACGTCTGCCGTTCTTCTTGGTTAAGACAAAACTTTACAATGCATTCTCTGTGTTAAATAAATGAACCTAAAACTAACCTTCCGGCCAATCACAGTTTAGCTACCCTGTAATTAAACAAATCCACAAACTGGCAACACATATTTACATCTCATTAACAGGAGGCAAATGCAACAACGGCATGAAAATTAAGAAATTAGACACAATTACCATGTTGGTAGCAGGCAGGGGAGTCTTCAAGAACTGTTTTATTCATTTGGGGTTTTTTAACAGAAGTTCAGAGGCCCCTAATTGTCTGCTGCCTATCCACCCCCACCCATCCCCTATTTAAAAAGAAAAAAAATCATTGATAGCTTTCTTATCTTTGCAGTGCAGCAGCCCAAAGGAGTTAATGAAGCAAGGACCATAGAGGTCTTACAAAAAACTGCAAGCCTCTAGGGTGCTCCTCTGACACTGGACTGGGCAGCCATCCCAGCTGCTGAGGGACAAACATCAGCTGGCAGTTTTTATTCCATTTGCAGAGAAGCAGCTCAAATGCATTGACCCCTTTGCGCCTGGACTGCTCTGCAGCTGCATTAATTCACATGATCAATGGTTTCTGATGGGGATGTATTTAGAGGCTTTGTGCAACACTGACTGAAGCCAAGAGGCATCATTCTGTTGCTTTCGATGAGCTTTGGATTTGGTCATCACTAAAGGTACTCTGTTCCCCATGCTTCTCGTACTTTAGCTAGCACAGAGACATTTGCAATTTGGATTCATTATCCCTCTTTGCTCTCTGCCCCAACCTGTTGTCTAATGTTGCTGTGTGCTGCTAAAGAGCTGTCATGTTCTTCTACCCCAGAGGTGACTGCATTTCAGTGGAGCAGTAGAATTTCCTGTGTGCAGTCTGAAAGAGTTTGGAGAGTCTCTGGATAGGAAGGTGCTTTCTAGAGTTTGGTGTAAGTTTTAATATTATATATATACATATAAAAATAAAAAAAGCAACTTAAAATTAAATAGCACAATAATGCATTATTATTAATTATTTGTATTATAGTAGGGTCTAGAGGCTGTAACTGAGATCAGGGTCCCCTTATGCTAGACACTGTACATACACATGGTAGAATGCAATGGCTGCCCCCAAAACTTACAGTCTAAATAGACAAGATGGACAAAAAGTAGCAAGGGAAATAACTTGCCCATGGTCACAGAGCAGGTCAGTGGCAGAGCCAGGAATAGATCCTGGGCATCCTATCATCTGGACTGATGGGGGGGGAATGACTAGGTAAACCCCAGGAAGTTCAGAATTCAGCCTGGCACTTGCCCCTGAACTCACCCACAACTGAAAAGAAAGGGTGTGATTGCAGCCAGTCTTCATGCAGGTGAACATGGCAGAGAGAGGGTGTTATGAATCTTCACTGCCCCTCCACTCCCTTATGTCTCCCACAAACAGGCGGGCAACTTAGAAAATTTTCCATCTAGTGCTGTTAGTTGTGCCATCCTCTTCAAAAGAGGTGTATGTGTGGGACATGGCCATGGATTCTCCTATCTTGCATAGATCCCATCTATTTGCTACTGTAAGTCTGTGGGTATGGACTGTATCTTCTTCAAGAACGGTGCAGTGGCTGCATTGCTCCAGGACCCCTGGAGCTCCAGCCTGGGCAGTATATCCCCAGTATATTGCTAATGAAGTCTGTAGGATTATACTAAGTTCTTTGTCTGGAAGAGACACTAGATGTCTTGCAAGGCTTGATAATGTGACAGAAGGCCTTTTGCCTCTAAAAACTGGTTTCTAATATATCCTAGGTTAGCAGGGACCAAAAAGACACAATCTACAGAACATTAGATGGCCTGGGCAAAATGGTTCAGTTGCTAGAGGGCAGGTGAGAACATCACCAAATATTGCCCAGAAGTGAATGGAGATAGGACTGGACTGAACTGCCCTTTTACCTGTAGCTGAGCTCTCTACAGGGCAGAGAAATTGCTTCCAGGTGGTGTGGGAGAAACTTGCTTTCCCTGCTTGTCCTGTATCCTTTTAGTGGAGAAAGAGAGGCCTGTCTGAGCTGTAATGTCCATTATAATATCATAAATTAGAGCTGGGCCCAGTCAGCAACACTGAGATTCAAACTGTGAACACCTCCAAGTCCGAGAGTGTTGGGAGCTTGAATACTGGTTCAGTCCATTCTAAGGCACCATGTAAGGCCTATTACTGCAGATCACTGAGACCATCTTCCCTAAGCCACTGCAAGATTTTACCCAGCATTTAATAGGATTTTGCCCAGACTAATTTAAAGAGTCCAAAGCCATAGAGTTCCTGATGGAGACTGTCATGTGAAAACATCTGGTCCAGGATCAGATTTTAAACTGCCCCAAAGATCAAGGCTGTTTGGATCTGGGATCTTGTCCTGAATCCATAAAAATAAAGTTGCCTGCTGCTTCCTTTTCTTCTTGTTAGCTAATATTTTTAAACCTTCAGCACAGCAGTAAAAGAAGCTGCCAGATTTTGAGATGCATAAATAAAGACATAGAATATAAATTGGGAAAATATTATTCTAGCTCCATACCAGGGACTAGGAGTAAGGGCAATTTTAAAATAATGTGTGCAAGTCTGGTAGTCTTATTATAAAAGGATAGAATTGAGCTGGAGAAAAGCACCACAACGATGATGCAGGGTCTCAGGGAGCTTAGCTATTCAGAAAGGTCAGGACAATGCAGATTGGTGTCTTTGGAACAGAAGTGCTTGAGAAAGGGGTCCTTGTTGAGGTCAGTTATTCAGCAGAATGGAAAGGATACTTGTGAAACAGCCATTTGAACTTGGTCAAATATAGAGACACGTCTGGACCAACAGCCCTGATTCAAACACTCCTGCACTGTGGGGGGATGGGATCTGAACTTTGCATTCTGGGCCTATCTCTAGTCTAACAGAAGAAGAAGTTACAAGTAAGGAAGGTCTGGCTGTTGAAGAGTTTTACAGGAAGTTTCCTTGCACTGCAGTAGTTCACATATGCAATAAACTCCCAAGGACTTCAGCTGAAGTTACTAGTTTGCACTTCTTGGCCCCATTTGGAACCTAAACCTGAAGGGATGAAATATTGTGAGAGGAACTATTTCGGTGAAAATTGCCGGATATACAGCCCTGAAGGGTGAAATCCAAGAGCTGTTCTGCCATGGAGGATGGGGTGGTTAGTGCCCAAAGAGTAGTGTGGAGGTACATATGTACTGAGACCTGCAGGATTTCATAGCAGATCTTGGGACAGCCTCAGGCTTGGTGGGTCTAGCTCCTTCCCAGTCCATGGGTTGAAAACCTAGTCCCGTCTTCCTGCCATGGAACAATTTGGAGAGTTCCCTGTTCCTTATTGTTTTTTCCTGCATAAAGGATAACATGGCCTTGAGTAAGTACTTCAAGACTAGGCTTTCTGGTATTAGACCAGACTGTGATAGATTTCTTTAAAAGGAGAGATGCAAACAATGTAAGGGTGAGAGATCTTGACAGCAGTCACACAGACACTCGCACAGAGGAACAAAGGGTGTGCGATCATTGGCTCACGCTGCTGGCCCATCTACTCCTGCAGTTGCCAATACCCGATTTTTCAGAGAAAGTCAACTCACCTCCAAAAAGGAATGTACCGGAAAGTGCAGGGTTATAGACGGGGAGAAAGAGGATGGAAATTCATACCTGATGCCTTTGGTGATGAGTTTCTGCCCTTCAGCAGGAGATTTATAGCCTCAGGCAAGCACAGCGAAGAAGTTTCATGAGGGTATTTTGTCTAGCAGGGAAGATTCGGCGTCTTTGCCTTGTCTTCTGCGAACCCAAGGTCTCCTTAAAATATTGTGCTATATCAAGCCGGCAGCAGAGCTAGTAAAACTTCCCTGGAGATCATTGAACAGTTCACCCTAGCACAACTATAACCAGTTCATTTGGGAATGAATGGAGTGCCCTACAGACTGTTTCACACCCTGAATACCAATTCAAACAGAGCGTCTAGACCAAGGGGAGAAAAACAGAGAAGCAGGAATGGTTCATGCCTCCTCAGCTGATCCCCTGGGAAATGAAAACAAAACAAATGTAACTGGCTAAAAGAGAAACTTTACAAAAAAAATCTTGGAATATGGCCACATGTACCACAATCCATGGCCTTTGAGGGACAATTTACTCCATGCAGCTTGGATTTTAAGATGCAGCAAAGTGCGTAGTTAAGCTAACATATGATTGAAACTTGGTTGTCTTTTTTCAGCACTTGGGCGTCTTGCATTTTACCTTGAAAACTTTTTTTGTTTTTCATTCTTGAAAAAGAAGTTCAAGCTCCTTTATGGACCAAGCTGCTTGTTTCCTGATCCTGCAGATTGTCCCCTGCACCTGGGCCCGGTGCCAGAGCTAACACTCTTGAGGGAGACCTCCTCGCTACCAGATGAATTGATTAAAGGTGATTCAGAATGTGCGTGTGTATTGCTGAATATGTGGACTAGTGCATGTGTGAGAGAATATATCCACAGTGTTTGGTGTGTGTGTACTACTATATGTGTGTGTGAAAACATTCCTTACATTTGCAAGTGCATACACTGTTCTATGTGTGCACTTGTGTCTGTGAGAGAGAAATCCTTGCTTCACTGAAGTCACTGGAAAAAACTCTCATTCATTTTAGTGGGTCCAGGATTTAACCTGATGTGGTGCGTGCATGTGTGTGTGAGAGAGAATATGTTAAAGGTGTCTGGTATGTGGTTGGTATGTGCATAGCAGTATGCATGTGCACTGGTTTGTGTGCATGTATATGCATGGCGCCTAGATGGGAGGAGAACTGCAAGGTGAGCTTGAGTACAATGTGACGTGTGTGATTTGGGTGCAAGTGCATGCTGTTTGTGCGTGCATATTTGTATGTTGTACATGAGTGAGCATGTGTGCACTGTGTAGCATGGATGGGTGTGTGTGTAAATGAATGCGTTTCTAGTACGTGGTCTGCAAAGTGGTGTGTAAAGGTCTGCACATGGAAGAGTATGTTGATAGTGAGTGGTGTGTTTGTCCAACGCGTGTGTATAAAAATTTGCACTCCCAAAAATACAAATGACTTTAACAGTTTGAGAGCACCGCTTTGCAACTCACCTTCTGCTGTCCCTGTTGGATGGGGCCCTAGTTCTTTTACATGGAACATACAATAAAAGCACGCGGAGCAGAGCGGAAATGCCTGGTAGCCACAGCTGATCAGTGCAGAAACCTGCCCGGAAAACCGCATGAGCTAACTCCATCAGTGCAATCCCTACATCAACCAACAGCAGGATGTTATCTTAGCGACACTCTACTTCCTATATAAATACAGCACTAGGCCTACTTAAGAGACAGCAGGTCAAGGGGGGCAGTGCACTTGACTTTCACTCTAGTGTTTGGCTCTTGTTTCTGGTTGGTCCCCTGGGCTTTGATTTTTATTATTTATTATTGTTATTAATTATGATAATAATGTCTCAGCTGGAAAGTCACACGCTTGGAGCAGATATAGTTAGTCGATCCTTTTCTGTCTCATCTGAATATGGAACACAGAGGTCTGCATGCATTATTCATAGAAATGCCTCAGCCTGTCCAGGGAAACTGTTCCAACTCGAGCAGGCTGCACTCATTTCATCCTGAAGCTGCATAAAGGGAAGGGATTCAAGCTATTTCTACTGATTTTACATGGAAGTGCTCAGATACTACAGGGCTGGGCCGCAGTATAAAACAGACAGACAGATAGAAGGAACCTGAACCAAACTCGAGACCTAAACATACTTGACGTTTGGGGGAACTGGAATACATACCTGAACATTGCTCCTGGTCCACCTATGTCTAATGGGGCAAGCCAAAGCCCTAGAGCAGAACACTCCAAACTCAGGAGAGCCTTGGAATCAGATCAGGATTTGAACCTTGTATCTCAGGCCCCTGTTTAGAGCTGGATTATCATTTGTTACTTACAACATAAAACCTGAGCTTTAGTTTTGCCAGTGTGGCCAATTTTTTCCTCTTAAAGTACATCACATCTCTAAATACATCTGAGAGGACGGGATTTCTCACTCTGCTCTGCAGTCTCAATACACCAGTCTGAGAAGTTAGGAAGAGAACAGCAATTGTCTCCTTGCAACCTGCAAACTCATTCTTTGCACAGTGCGTGAAAAAGCAAAAATTGTAAAGTGGATGCATGGAGCTACAATCCTCCTGTGAAATCCATCTTCTCTTATCTGCATTAATTGCTTGCATATGTCAGCAGGAGAGCTGGCAGCCCCAGTTATTTAAAGTCACATTACCTCTTGTGTGATCTGGGCAGGATGGGGAAGGAATCACAGGAATAAACAGATTAAAACTAATCTGATCTACTGAAATATTTGATTATACAAATGCAATTTATTATGTAGAGCTGCCCTTTTAAATGCATGCAGGCCAGTAAGACAAGCAGAATTCTAACAGAAATATGTTTGTTCTAGAGGGAAGACTAGCCACTGTCATAAAAAGCTATAGCACTCTACAGTAACAGTTCCAAAGACTGCAGTAGCTTTATTGAAAGACAGAGTGTCTGGTTGTAGATTAGTACCTTATAAGGTTAGTGTCTTTGAAATATGACCTGAATGGCATTTTGAGGTCCATAGATATGTAAGGTGTCCTCTTCTCCCCTCCTTATATCAAGGGGCAAATTGCTAAGGTGTCGTTCGGTGTCCTAAAGGTTGGGCATCTCTTCAGCAGCAGATGATTCGACGGGACTGAAGCATTGAGCCCTCTGAAGTGATTGGGTGCTTTGAACTACAGAAAGTGACTGGGGTTGGGGGGGATTGTTCTAATCTGGCCCCTATTTATTTAAACTCCAGAATTTCAAGAAAGCAAGAGATGAATGGTTCTTTGTTATATCCATCCTTCTTCTGAAACTGTTCATGTATATGGATCTGCAGGTGCCTGATTCATTTAATTGGTCTTGCAGCCTTCTTGCTTTAGGTAACCTGAATCAAGGGACCACTAAGGGAAATTCTCTCTATATCCCCCTCAAACATATTTATTCTTTAAGGAAAGGAAGCCTGGATATACCAGGTTTCTCTAAATGCCATTTCCAATGGCAGAGACTGTTCATCTCTTTTTTCATCTCCCTCCATGGTTGAGCAAAGGTGAAACATTCTGCCTGGTAAGTAGTCTGGGCCTTGTTTTGAAACAGTGTGCAAATGAATTCCAAAAGCTCAACAGCCCTTCCAATCAATGTGGTTTCCAATTAATTCCTCTTTAAGCGGGGCTTCTGAAAACACTGTGTTGCTGTTAGTCCTGGCATTAATTTATTTTGAAAAGTGCGTAATTATCAAGCTGTGAGCAAATTGCTATTCCGTTCACCCAAGCCCCTTCTGAATTCATTGTCATTCAAAGGAACCTTTAGTTAATGAAGGCAGCATCAAAGGACGAGGATGAGCCCATCCCAACCATAAATCAGGAACTGCATGTGGGGAGAAAGATGCTCAAGAAGGACATCTGTCAGTGTTTGTGTTTTGCACCATGGAGCGAGTGAGTCAGTGCCCTCGCTTGTTAAAGCAATGTAGTAGAATGAGCTCTTCCAAGAAGGGCGTCTGCTTCATTCTCACTCCATCCACATGGGCTGTGAATGAATGGCAATAAAAGTCTGTTTGTTGGACTCCGGGGGTTGTGCCTCTGGTTTAGCTTTCTCTCTGTCTGGGATAAAATGCAAGATACCAAGCCTGGGGCAACACAGATCCCACCTCCTTAAGGGAATATTCTTGAGAGGTGCTCAGATATCCTTAATTCTTATGGGCATTGAAGAGGATTAGCACCTCACATAATCAGGGATTAAACAGGATATTGGCCAGTATGAACAATGGGACTAGTTGTGTCTTCATGGATTGAACTTTGCCTCCCCAGGAATGCTGCTGCACCACCTCATGCAATATCCTCTTTATCTCCATATACCATTGCTGCATTCAATTCTTACCTGGGGGTGAACCAAAGAGAGGGGGTAGGCAGCCTCCTCCAATGTCACTGTGTGTAATGAGTTTCCAGGGGACATGTAAGTGCATTGAAGGATGCTGTCATCCTTACTCCACATTCCCACAACTTCTAGGATTCTCCTGGGGGCCCTTCTTGATGACTGCTTATTGCGAAATTCTTTTTGATCACACGGAGCTGAATTCAGATATGACTGTAAGGGAGAGGAAGCTGGGGTACTTTGTAGCTCCTCAACACGTAAATTACACTAAGTTAGACTCCACTCTATTTTCTTAAACTCACTGTGACTCTTACACCTTGTCTACATTAGAAGGTTGTACTGTTTTAACTATAACCTGCATGAGAAGGGGAATAAGCTGTTCTACATCTACCCTAACAGTTGTACCAGCATAACTATATGGGGAAAAAATAGGTATTAGTACAAAAACTGTGTTTAGACCATTGAAGACAATCTATTTTGGTTAAAATTTGATTTTTCTAATGAAAAATTTCCTCAAAAAGTGACATGGATACATTTTGACCAGCTCTACCCTGCGCTACAAACTACAGTACAATCCCAGTAAAATCTATAGAACTGGTTCAGCACAAGCAGCAGCTGTAAAAGTTCCCCGCCCATTCTCTCTGCTGTGGGAACTGAAATCAGTTTCCACATCCCATTTGATCCTTGACCTCCCTCATTACCAACAAGGGGGCTAGGTGTAGTGGAGATTTTGTGTGACGTGAACACACCTACTCACTAGGAAATGGGCAGAAAACCCCTCCAATTTATTTCACACGTGCTACTGAACAACCATCTGATGGGGATGACTTTTGAGCACTCTTGACCTGGACTGGATTGATACCAGTGACCTGGAAGTGAATGGTTCAGTGTGTCATTACCAACCTCACAAGTCCCTGGCTTTTTTAAAATCTCTTTTGGGCCTGATCCTACAACAGATGCTGAGCACCCCAAGCCCCATTAAGTCTTTGAAGGAACTCAGGGTTGGGACCATGATTGCTCTTGTTTGTTTCGGAGTTCCTGGCTTCTTCCTGTTTCTGGAAGAGTGAAGAGATCTCTGCTTGTGACACCAGGTTCTAGCTTAATAACTCTCTAGCAGGAAAAAGCTCTAAGCTGAAACCACAAGAAATAGGATATAAATCCCAAAAAGGGGAGAGAACACTTTATTCACTGCAAACTTCATGGAGAAAAAGAAAACACTATCTGAGGCCGACAGGTTCTCAGAACCCAGCTACAATCCATTTAACAAATTGTTTTTTCTCTATCTTCACTGTATTGAGGCTTATTATTATGCTTGTTATCTGATGGTGCTTAATCTATATTTTGTAATTACTTCCTTTCTGTCTTTCACTCCAACGTACATTCATTTTCTTGGTACACTAAATCAGTGACCTACATTATCTGAGTTGCAAAAGTCAATTATGCTGCTTCTGATTTTTCAAGAGGTGTTTAGCAACTGGGTTTGTGCATTATCCACCTGTTACCTGACTCCTGTCAGGAGGCTGGCTTTTCTCAGCACCTCAAATGTGCCTCTGAAAAGACAACTGACCTTCTAGACTAGGACATGAACTGAACAATGATAGCCCTGAGAAGGGCTACAGCCTAGGTCAGCTCCTGTTAATCCAGACAGTAATATGAATACATCACACATTCTCTGCATCAGGCTGTGAGCATTGCTCCAGCTACGTACACCCTGCCATATAACTGTATTTCTATAAAGGGAAAAATACTTTAATTAAAGAGATACCATACTATCTCATTCCATCGTGCCCTGTTGGTGGCTTTGCATTTTGTAACCTTTGCCTGTGAACATTCAGTCTCTGATACTAAATGTGGGGGCTGTGAGTTAGAAATCCTAAACCATGTCTGTGCTATATAGTATGGCAGGAATATCATGTTACCAAATTAATAGATTTATAGAGTCCAAGGCTAGAAGGAACCACTGTGATCTTGTAGTCTGGCCTCCTGTGCAACACAGAACTTCCCCCATATAATTGCTAGAGCAGAGCTTTTAGAAAAACATTCAGTATTAATTTAAAAATTGCCAGTGATGGAGAATCCACCACAACCATTGGTAAATTGCTCCAATGGTTCATTATCCTCAGATATAACCACAGCCAGGAATCTCTGTCCAATAGACCTTGGTGAGATGTTATATACTTTTTGCCAGATGTAGGTGCAATGGTTTTAGAATTCTGGTTCCTGCTTATCGTCATGAAGACCCATTCTTTTATTACTTTAAACCCCAAGATAGCTTACATCAGCAGCCCTTCCCCATTCATCTCAAAATGGAGAAAGCTTAGCAGCTCACCTCTCACACTGACATAGACATGTTCATATGCAGTGACACACCATAGACATGCTCACACTTATGCAGTCAGACAGACAGATGCAGATGTGCTAAGGACATATACACATATGCGTATACTGTATACTTTCACCTATACATGTATTTATGCACTCATGTAGACATGCCCTCATACACTGACAGACATGCAAAGAGATACTATAGAAATTCATATGCATATGCACATACAGAGAGGCATTAAGACACCGTGGATCAACACCAGACATGCACTGGCAGCCATGTCACCCATTGACACACTCTATACATAAAAATATGCATTCAACCATGCACTGACTATTGACATACATGTGTGCGCACACTGGCATTTACATGGACATGCACTCACATACAGTCACACAAACATGTACATACACAAAAGAAAAACAGCCCTCTCTTTGTCTGAAATACACAGGACTATGGCGTTTTCTGAGAACTGGCCTTGACGTTGTTTGCAGATTGCAGGAAGGTGGGAAGTGGTGGGGGTGGTTGTTGCTGCTATACAATACTAGTATTTTGTCTCCTCAATTCATGATAGCTTGATTACCATGAAATTAGCTTCCTCCAGGCCAGAGAGAGCTGTCTGTACCTGTAATCACTCTTCATTAGGCTGCACTGTAGGATTTTCAACTCCTCCTCTACAGTTGCTATACTTTCTGCGACACCTTTACCACAAGTCATGTACATATACAATTTATTCCGCCTCCCACTGTTAGCTGTGGGCAGCAGAAAACATAGCTGTCTGGCTGTTGCTGCTACTGGGTCCTCCCACCCTGATGGTATCTGGAAATGTTCTGGTGTGTTATATAATCCCCCCCCCCCCCCGACAATCTCTCAAATATCCCAAAGAACTGGGGACATAGTAATTGGCCCAACAGGGTCATACACAAAAGGTAAAGAGCATCCTCCAACCAAGACAACCTCAGCACAAGTTTTTGGCAGCTCAGCCCAGGAGAGGTGTTTGCTATCGTTCACTGATTTAACTGGAACTGCATCCACTTTTGCCGGCAGCGAACCTTCCTCTATTTCAAGTCACCCCCATGCCTTTGCTATCTGTTCATGGTCACTGTGACTGCCATCAGATAGGGGGAACATCATGTCTGGCCACTGGACTCCACGGACAACAGGTCGCTGCTGATATGAGTCACTCCCTCTGAGTCTCCTCCAGCCAGAAAAGCAAGAGCCAGAGATCAAGCATCAAGCCATAGGGTCAGATTCACAACTTCATTCCACTCATTTTTCACCATTCAGGAGGTGCAAAGGGAATGGAAACCTTCCCTAAGTTCCCTGATGTACGGGAATCCCTAATGGATGTGCAGCCAACCCCTATGCCTCCCTGCCAGCATTCCTCAGTGCAGAAGATATTTCAGGTTGGGCAAGGGGAATACCTGCAGAGTGATGCGCTTCGGCAATCCCCAGTATGCAGACATCCCCTAAGGAGCCACACCCATGTGGTACATTTTATATCAGACTCCGGGCTGCTCTATGCTATGCCTGGGCTGGGACCAGAAAGAACCAGTGAGCTTTAACTGGCTTCCTAGCAGCACCCCTTCCTGCTGCACTCATTGGAAACTAGATAGAGAATCTTTCCCTAAGTTTTTTGCCTGGCACTTTGGGAATCTACTCTTAGGTCACTATCTGGGGCCAGACAAAATACATACAAAATCTTGCACAGTTATGGAGAAGGAGTGGAATTTTTGCTCTTAGTTTGTAAGGCACTGAAGCATTCTTCAGAACAAAATATATTGAATAAGCATATGTCAATATACAAACTGCACTGGCCATTAGAATTGTAACTCAATGGGAAAGCAGTACAAACTGCAGTCTGTCTGCCTTTGCAGTAAGCCTCTGTCACAGCAATTCCCAACCTTTTTGAGTGTGTGGATGCCTTTTCAACCTCCATACATTCCGTGGACCACCACATGCTACTAGTTGTAAATGAATTACAGTAGTGGGTTTTTAGAAACTATAAGAAATTATTCTTATTTGAAATTGTACATTTCCTTGTTGAGGGTGTTGTTATTTTTATTTTCCGCGGACCTCCTGCAGTAGCCTCGCGGACCACCAAGGGTCTGTGAACCAGGGGTTGGGAACTTCCGCTCTATCACATTCATTTGGCTCTTGAAAGCCCTAAAGGATTTGGGAGAGAATCCAAACAGTAGCTGATTACCTCCTTACAGTAATGGTCATAGCTGAGATCAGCAGAAGCACTCAGGGTAAAGCCCTCCCTTTTTAAATGATAGAGAATTACTAGTAACAGCCCATTGTTTTTTTCTGACATTTGGGGAAGGAGCAGGTAATCTCCCTATCAATGTGCTACTTTAGCATTTGAGTACATCACAAACTTCAGTTGATTTGCCTTTACTTTGTTCCCCCTCTGCTCCCCCTCAAAAAGTAGGTGTTTTCCTCATGTTAGAAAGAAGGAACTGAGGCACAGAGAAATGAAATGACTTGTGCAAGGTCACCAAAGAGGTCCATGGCAGAACTGGGAATAAGCTCTCACAAGTCCCAGGCCAGTGCCCTTCACCTCCAGCGATGGTCTTGGAGGTATTTGTGATTCTAGGGGGTTGTTTATGGAGCTCTGAGCGGATTATTACAGATATTAAATGTAGGCTAATTAGTGTCCTGTTACTATTTTGACATTTGGGTTTTTAGTTATTGTGGCTCCTGGAACAATTTGGATGGGTTCTTATTGGTAGGATGTTATTATAAACCCAATTAAATAAATATAACAATTTGAAAGCCCAACAAAAGCATGAGGACCTGCTGCAGAATGGGAATAACCAAGTACATTTTAGCATCATCTCTGAACTTCTGTTCTGTCTTGTAACACTGTCAATGCCTGAACATGTGCCTGGGGCAGGCTAGCTGCACCCAGCAAGGGAGAAAGTTTAATAGCTCTGCTGTAAATGTAAGAGTGTCTTGTCACTAGATTTCAACAGATTGGTTTGGATGAGTGTAAATGCCCGACTTCTAACATGCACTCTTCAAAAGGTATTTAGCAATCAGCAGCATTCAGCCCTATCAGCTCTGTTAAGAGTGGAAGATGTACAGAAGCTAATGCTGCAGGAAAAGGTACTTTCTGCAAGAACTTTAAAAGAAAATTTGATTCCTTTCAGCCTAATGTTTATATACTGGCATTCCTTCCTCCACAGGGCTCCTGCTGCAAGAAGTCAAATGGGAAATTCATACAAAGTTTGCAGCGATGGAAGGGCAGTGTGGAGGTAGCTGGCTGTGCCAATGGAAGGTGAGAAGAGTAAAAGATACAGGGTAGTGGGTAAGCAGAAGGGATTGCTGTGTGGCTCAGTGCAACTCTAAAAGCTCATGAAAAATAACCTGATCTACCCTCTGATTGATCTCAACTACACCAGGACTTCCTTTGTTTGATGGCTGGTAAAGCTGGCTAGCCAATGCCCATTGAAGTCAGCGGAAATATGCCCTTTGTCCTCAAAATATCTAAGTATCTTGGAGTCATTAAATGATGCATCTTTTCAGCATTACAATGAGAGAGAGAGAAAGGTAAGGGCTGGTTGAAAAATGTTATTTTCTGCAAAGCCTTTCTAACCACTGGAAAAAAGGATGGGGGAGGGGGGCGGGGGGGAGATGAAAATATTTTTTTGGTCAAAAAGGCTTTTTTAAATATTAAAAACAGATGAAAAATGTGCAACCAGTTCATAGCAGCATTATCCTCATGTTACAGATTGGGGCCTTCTCCTACGATCAGATGGAAAGTCAATAGGAGCTTTTCCGTTGTCTTCAGTGGGTGATGGATTACATCCATAGTGTTCCCCCAACGTGAAACTCACCCTGTGCAAAGGAGCAGAATAAAAGCCTTTGTACTACCCAGGTCCTTACAACAGGCTTTGTGCTGGTCCTCCGCACATGAGTAAATTTCACCTTCTCTGATTGTTATAATTCCTTATCCATTTACATAGGGGTCATTCAACGTGAAGGCTCTTAAAGTGCTTCATTAGCTACATACATACAGGAACTACTTTGCATCCACTGGAGTGCCAACCCTTCTGCACTGCAGCAGTTAACAGAGGACAGCAAGAGTAAAAAACAATGAAGGGCAGTAGGGCCTGCTCTCTTCTGTCAAATGTAGCATGATTTATTATTTGTATTGAGATAGCTCCTAAAAGCTCCATTCATAGACCAGGGCCTTTTTGTGCTCGGTGCTGCACAAACACAGAACAAAAAGACAGTCCCCTACCCCAAGGAGCTTACGAGACCCTTCTGAAGATCCACCCTTCACATGTTTGTCCTATGGCACAAAGGGAGTTTTGGTTTGCACTCCCTTTTTCTGCTCCTTGTGCTTTTTGAATTGTAAGCTTTTCAGGGCAAGAACCATTTTTTCCCAAATATGTCTGTGCAGCACCTGGCAAGATAGAAGCCTCAATAAAGATCAGGGACCTAAAGTGCTATTGTAATACAATGATTATTGATCATTATTTACTATTAATTATAAACCATTCATTATAAATCATATTTGGCCAGGATGCCAGGGTTAACATCCTGACTATTGCAAAAGGGGTCACGGGATATTCAATATGCACAAGTGGTCAGAATCTCGGTCTTACCTTTCCAAATTCCCATCAGAATACCTGTGCATTGGTTAAGTGCAGACTCAGAGAGGATTACACATTCTTACCAAAACCATACATACCTAGTCCTTTACTTCGTCTCATGTTAGCCCTGCTCCCACAGTTCTTGTGAGATGAGATGAGACTTTTGTGAGAACTTTGCATGCACAAAGACCTACTGTATCCCCAACACAAGGGGATCAGTTATCACAGACTGGATGATGAATAAACTCATTTGAGGTTTGTTTAATAGATGTAGGAAGTTTTCCGGTAACATAACATGAATGTGACCAGAAGCATTTATTGAGTTAAGAATCATTTTGCATGTCCTGTAAGTTCATGATGGAATATTAGCAAATGGAAGTTTTCACGCCAAATCTAAGGGATGTGATCTTATCACCAGTCAGTCATTACCTTGGACTAAGGCTCATCCCTTTTATTCTGATTTCATTTCTGCAAGGTGGAAATGCCCAGTGACCTGATAGAGAGTTTAATTATTCTCTCTCAGAATGCTTCTATGTACCAAAAAGAGAGAATTTAATACTAGTGAAAGATGCAACAGTACAGGAGACTAGATCTGGTCAACATTTTTCTGTCAAACTGGTTTGGGGGGGGGTTCTTTTTTGACAGCATGAAAATGCAGGTGAGTGTTTGGATAGTAATATAATATGATTCTCTAAGATGTCAGGGCAAGTAGCTTGGTTTGATTAAAATCTTCATACCTATCTACATAGGTGTTAATATGGCCCCACCATCACCAAAGGATGTGAGCATCACGCTAGATGTCCTCACAACACCCTTGTCAGGGAGGAAAGTATTATCCACGTTATTAATTAACAACTTTTATATTGTGGCAGCACCTAGAGGGCATCAAATCTGGGGCTCAGTTGTGCTAGTTGCTGTAGAAACAGAGTAAATGATGGATGTGAAACTCAGGCAGAAGGAGATTAAATGAATTGCCCAAAGTTACACTGGAAACGGTAGAGCTAGGAATTTATCAGGTGTTCTGAGTATCAGTCCAATGCCTTCACCACAAGATCATCCTTCCCAATACCTCTGCTACAGGTCTTACACTAATTGTCTACCTTCCTTGCTACATTATTCGTTTACTTCTGTGGGGACAATGTAAGTTACATAGACACTTTCCCCCCACCATATGATGTCCCTTCACTTTCCATACATAATATATGCCAAAAGAATCCTCGGCTGATATTAGAGGAACCCAAAGGTCACTTACCCCACTGGATCTGGTGTGTTTACTGCTCTGTTGCCCGGAAAAATGATAAAATGCCCTGAAAATCTTTTTCATACTGTCAGTCCAAAGCAGGGGGTTCTCACTTGAGTCCCTGGGCAGTGAAATTGGTGGAAACAGGATAACAAAGACCAATGCTGTCATGCAAGGATTTATGTGTGCGTGTGGGTATGTGTCCCCTGATTCAAAGTACAGGAAGTCAGTGGGAGTATTTCCATTAATTTTAGTGAGTTCTGGATCAGGCTTGTAGTGCTGAGATAGTCTGCCCTGAAGAGAGAAGCCCTCTCTTTATCCACTGATCAGATACAGCATAGGAAAGAGCAGTGAAAGCTCCCCCACATCACAACTGACACGAAGGGAGCATTTTTAGGGATGAGAGAAGTTGACATCCTGGCATCCATGTTCCATTCAATCATTAGCTTCTCTGCCAAGACTATTGACAAGGGAGGCATTTAGTGCCAAAAATGGTGGCATTTTTTATATGAGGACAGCTCTCTACCTAGAATGAGACTGAGACCCATTAAACTCATTAGATACATACAAAAAAAGGAGTAGCAGTCAGAAAGGTCTGTTACTTAAGGAATAATGAAGCATAAGAAGAATTCAGGCTAAGTGAAAAAAAAGTAACCTCCAAAAAGTGATGTCCAGACAGATCATAGGATCCCTAGCTGTGGAGCCTGACTTTCCCCAAAACATGCTCTCTCTTTTGTCTCATGACAAAACCTCCCATTAAACTCAGGGCAAGGGGATGGAGAAAGGTAAGTTGTGCTGGAGTTAGTCCTTTCTTGTTTGGGTACCATGCAGCACCTCATGATGATGGTAAAGAAACCTTCCCTATATTATATGTAAGGGAACAAACTGTCTTCCTGCCTGTTATTGAGATTCAACTTGGCAAGATTCAGTGTTTTTATACAAGGCTGCCATCAAGACGTTCTTATCGCTCCAAATCGATACATTTCGGGTTTCTTTTTTAATAATAATTGTGTAGCTCTCGCTCTCTCTCTCTCTCTCAAAAAAAAATCTTCCATTACAAAAGCTAAATGAGATGAATAACCCCTGACAGAGCAAGGAGGCGATCACACTAAATTGAATCCAGTCAATTTTAACATTCACGGTGCTAGAGGCAATTTTAGACAGAGTGTAAACGTAATGGAAAAAACATATTCCTGAAGCTGACTTACAGAACTCTGTATCTGGGGCCTTAATGATGATAAATCAATGATCTAGAAAATACAGTCTCTTTCCTATTAAGCAGATGGGCGTGCAAATTCTCCACAGACTCTGAGACGTAAGCACCAAAAATGTTCAATTAGCATTTCACATCCCACTACCTTACAATTATAAGTAATTAGATTGGAACACAGTGCAGACACACACATTCACACACAAATAGTCTTTCTTTCTCTCTTTTATATATATATATATATATAATGTTTATATATAAATAAATAACGTCTGCCTCCCAATTGATATAACCCTTTAATTCAGTTGAGAGATCCTCTGCTAACATCATAAGAGATGCACTGAGGCAGAACTCTGAAATTGAATTACCACCTTTGTATTGAGTTGAAGAGCATGGCGGTGATTACAAGGTCCTGCCTCAGCTACTTCTCCAGTCTGAGCTGAGCTGCCCTAATGATGCCTGCTATCTCCTGTTCCATCAGATACAGGTGCCTTGCTAATCGGCTGCCATGTACGCTCTGTCTTCATTAGCCCCGAGCATGTGGACAATGATAACTTCTGGCTGACCATGCTCAAACAGGACTTTTTTTTGGTGCCTGGAGGAGTCGTTGGTCAGGAAAGGAAGCAAGTACAGGGAGTGAAATCTTGAAGCTATTGAAGTCAATGGCAACATTTTCATTGACTTTAATGTGGCTGGGATATTGCTCAGGACCCGGGAAAGTGACGCCGCTTCTGTCTGTTTCTGGTAGAACTGCAAAGGGCACAACATGGCAGGGTTGGGGCAGAGTGCAGGTATCTTGTCCTTACTTGGGAAAGGACCTTCTTGCTTCAGTATCTTCAGAGGAGTTGGTGGCTCCATATCAAGGAACTAGAATCATTAGTAAGCTTCTTATAGGAGCTTATGTTAGTGGCTTTAAACATTACCGAGTAAGGGTTATGTGCCTTAGATATTAACTCTTAGAATGCTGGCATTTCCCAGACAGCCAACTGTTGGGGGAAAGATCTTTCCCAACTGTAATCTCACAGAAATATCGGAGATAGTTGAGGTTCACCTTATATTTGTGATGGAAAACAACCGAGTGGTAGCTGTTGGCCAGTGTTGTATATAAACATGCTATAAAGATATATGGATCCAGTTGTTCAGCTGGTGTAAATTGACATAGTTCCATGGACTTCAGTAGACTCATGCCAAGGATTCAGCCAATATATTTTAATGATGCTGAACTTGCTAAGGAACCGGATAGGATACAAAGGGGTGAATTTGCAGAAGTATGGGCTCCCTCGGCCAAGCTCGTTTAGCAGGCACAACACTTGTGTCCACATTTTGCACCCACAGTTGAATTGTGGGCACAGATGTGAGTATCTGAAATTTTAAATTGGGATTTTCAAAGGGATCTGGTGGAGTGGGGTGTCTTAATTATCTGTTTGCTGACATGGCAAATATACCCCCGATGCCTTTTTTACTTTTGAAAGCTGAAGGTGTTATCTGTAACCTAGGAATGAATATTTTATATATGACCCTGATTCTTATTTACACTAACACCCCTTTACACTACTCTGGCAGAGCGTGACACCAAAGTAGTGTAATAGGGGCTTACTATAACTGCTAATCAGGCCCAGGATTTTTATTTTAATCTTGACTATCTCTTACACATGGGAAAACTGTTATAGAACAAGCTTTAAACCCAAATCTAGATGTTTTCACTAGCTGTGTTGGCTTGTGAATGTCTAATATGCATTGTAAGGTGTGGAGTCATTTACTATACAGAGTTAACAGACAAACACAAATCACTCTCTACGAGAGCCTGAAATGTTTGCAAACAGCAGCTGTTCTAAATAATGTCCTTCATGCTGGTTTACCTGAGGTGCAGTGGTTACTCCATCACTATTTCAATAGTGTTGTGCCTGGTGCAACTCTCTGGGATATTTACCTCTGGAAAATGTCAGTGCCGAGAAATCTCTGTTCATTAGTAACCAGTCAAAAGAGAACAGTCAGGTGGTTGTCAAAAAGAACCACGTCTTCAGAAATTCAAGTTTTAGTAAACTAAAAGTGTTGAGATCCTGGTTTAAGTTTAAAGGGGCTCTGTCAGGATGAAACCAATATATTACAGCAGGTCAGAAAAATTCAAAATTTGTTTAAAAAAGGGACAATTTTCTCAAAAAATGTTCCTATTTTTCAGCAAGCTCTACCATATATTTCAAAATGTCTTCAATTGTGTTACTAGCAACACTGTAGACTGTTAAAACTGAAAGAGATTTAAAAATCAACAGTCATTCTTTATTACAGTGACTAATTACAGTATAGTTACCTTGCAATTAGAATGTAATTATACTATAGTTTTGTTTTCCAGTACATAATTAATGCTAATTCATATGACCAGAAAGTTAACTTCATGATTACAGAGTTACCATTGAAGTTACTCTTAACAGAAACACTGTTAGAATCCAGGCATTTAAACTGAATTGTATTGATTTTGTAATTATTCTCAGACTTCTAGTAACTTTCTGGTTAAGTAAATTAGTGGCAATTTCAGATAGGCTACAGCAAAAACATGATCCAATTGCATTATAGTTGGTAGATAACTACAGTGTAATTACAATCATTTTATTATAAAATGTGGCCAACTGTAAATTTACTTTTCACACATTTTCCGGTTAGTTGTTGGGTTCTTAAATGGCCCTCGCTGTCATAGTATGTGAATGACTCACACTTTTAAAAAATGTACTTCTCATGCTATTATCACCATTGTACAGAAGTGGAACTGAGGCACAGAGATTAAGTGACTTGCCCGAGGTCACACAGCTAGTCTGTGGTAAAGCAGAATGGAACCCAAAGCTCCCACGTCCCAGCCTAGCACCCCAACTAATGGACAATCCTTCCTCTGTGCTATTAGCATGAACACTGAAACCAGAATGACTACCGTCACTGCTGGGTCTAAGTCTTTTCTCTAAGTCAGTGATGCCAGTGAGAGTTCCTCCTCCGAATCGGAACTGAGTCAGATGGAAAAGACTTAACAAGTAGGGCTAACAGAAAACTTTCCATCAAAACTTTTTTTTTTTGATGGCAAATGAGGTATTAGGTAGAACAAAAATTCACAGAAAGCATCTGTTTTTCTTGAATTTTTTTTTCAGTTTTCCATTGGAAAACCAAAACATTTCATTTGTAAATAGCATTTTACCAAAAATATTAATTTTCCAGGTTTTTGATAAAAAGTTGAAGTTTTCTAACCAACTCTATTAATAAATCCATCTCTCTGACCATTCAGGGCATTTAAACACACCCCACTCCCACACTTAGATGGCTGTGCACTCATATGTTTACACACACAGGCTTTTTCTGAAAATGGCTCACATAAAGTTTTCTTATGCCTCTATGGGAAATTGCCATTCTTTACTATCCTCTGAAAGCTGAACGCATTGGGCCATTTTCTTTTATGCACTAAGATCATTTGGCACAGGATGAGGAGAGCTTCATTCTTAAACTGCAACACCTCTGATCCCTGTTTAAATTAGAACAGCCTAGGGGCCATTCTAACTTACAAAAGCTGTCTACGGGCCCTTAGGGTTAGGCTCCATTTTTGCAGCTGATGGAAGCGAGCCTCCCTGACCTGGTCGACAGGCTTGGGTTAGCAGAGCTCACTCTAGTGCTGTGAAAGTCAGCGTGCAAACTGTGCTTTCAAGTTGCGGCTTGTGCTGGAGCTCAGACTTTGGAGCTCACCCCCATTCCAAGGCTCCACAGTTCAAATTCCAGCCTGAGCTCGTCAACCTGGATTGCAGGGCTTGCTTCTGCGGACTGTGTCGATCTATCCCAAGGGACCTTGTGCCCACCTCCTCCCCTGCCCTCCATGCTGCTGTCATGTTACCTACACTGGGGTGGAGTGGCTGGCATAGGAAGTAACTGCCTCACTGAGGGAATTATCTGGACAGCTGCAGCCAGATGCTGGTCCCTTTCTACTGCTCAGGCATAGAAAATCTGGTTCACAGAGGTCAGCCTTCCCAGGCCCAAACAAGAGTGCTTGGACTTATGCTCCCCACTGCCCCATTTTCTATGGTTAAGTTTTCTAGCCAACAGTTTCAGGGCCTTGCTTTCTTGATATCAAACCCGTGTGGGAAGGAACAGTTTGGTGACAGGTTAGTGCAGGATTGATCAATCCATTCTCACTCCCCATCCCACTCCAACAAGTGTAGCAGAGACATTTTCAAGCCACGGGAAGCCTCATTAATTATTCCTCCATTCTCAAGTCACTAGGTACCAGTAAATGAACCTGTCACACCATTTTGATTGCTAAAGTTCCCCATCTTCTCAGGGAGAAAAATGTGAAGGCAGAGTCTATTACCTGGGTTTTCAGGTACCTAGGTTTATAATGGGCTGTTACTATGGTTACCATGTAATCTAATGGCTACTGCTAAGTGTCTTTTACTTTTTACATCCTTGTTTTTGTTCACATGGCACCACTGATCATTGTTCCATTTGGAAAAAGAAAAGTCTGAATCCTGAAGTCCTAATTCTGGCAAAATTCCCATTGACTTCCATAAGAATGCTGCCTGAGCATGGACAATGACTTCGGTAACAATGGTTAACAAATAGGATTAGATGCTCAGTGACAGTGATTCTTGCTCAGGTATTTATTGTTAAATTGATCACTGGACTGGGGTCAGGAAGGAATTTCCTCCCAGTGCACTTTGGCAGGGACTAGGACCGGGAACTCAGGGAAAGATCTTTGCTTTCCTTAAGAGTATTAGGCAGTGATTCTCTCTTAAGGCCAATAGAAGCAACCAACACCAAAACCACCACTTACCCATATGTGCGTTAGCATACTACATCTTGAAACTTAATCAGATGCGTGACCCATTTCTTAGAATGTCTGGAACCCTGATGAGATTGTCCTCCAGTGTCCTTGCCAGACTCTGTTCCTTTTCAGCAGTTGGCATTATATTAGGGATTGTGCCACTGGACATTGCAAAGAAGAAAAAAAGCCAGCAAAGTTGCATTCACCCAAACACCCAAGCGTGAAAACCAGAGCAAACACTGGTTAACTTTGGGTTAAGGTTCTGTAATTCGACTGTTAATACTGCAGATGATTTCACTATTAAAAGAAGTCTGTTTGGTCTATGTGCACCGGGTCCATACGCTTATGTATGTACTCACATATATATGGATACTTCTGCAGGGGTCTATATAAACATGTACACACCCCTACATATCTTCATCATCATTTGTGTTATCGGAACATTTTGGGTATGTCTACACTGCAATTGAACCACCATGACTGGCCCGTATCAACTGACTCATGCTCATGCGGCTCTCACATGTCTCAGGCTGCCGGGATGTTTAATTGCTGGTTAGATGTTCGGGATTAGGCTGGAACCTGGGCTCTGGGTCCCTACCCACTACTGGGGTCCAAGAGCCTAGACTCCATCCCAAACCCAAACATCTATATCACAATTAAACAGCTTTACATTCTTAACCCTACCAGCCCGAGTCAGCTGACACAGGCATTTAATTTGTAGACGTACCCCTAGAGGCGCCAAATGAGATCGGGGTCCCCTTGCACCAGGCACTTGTACAAACACAAGCAAGAGGCAGTCCTTGCCCTGAAGACCTTACCATCTAAACAAAGTAATTGTAGGAGAAAGGAAATATCATTAACGCCATTTTATAGATGAGGAGCTGTACCACAGAGGGATTGAGGCCTGGATCCTCAAATGTATCTAGTCACCTAACTCTCACTGATTTCAATGGGACTTAGGCAGCTAAATACTTTTGAGGATCTGGGCCCAAGTGACTTCCCCGAGGTCACACAGGGATCCTGTGGTAAATGCAGAAATTGAGCCTTGGTCTCCTGTATCCCAACCCAATACCTTAACCACAACCCCATCACTCTTAGCACAGATTCATGCATAGCTTCCATGCCCACAAAGATACTTCCTTATAACAAATAACCCATGTGGACTACTGTTCTGAATGCTAAGGAGGAGGGACTGAGTGGTCAAAGCAGCGCAGGAAGTTAACTGTGCTGCCAGCTCCGTGGAACCAGTAGTCAGCTGTGAATGATGAAATACAAAATGAAAAGTGAAAGTGCCGGCCCAGTGCAGAGAGGAGGAGGAGAGAACCCACAGGCAGTGATGGTGTGGTCTCTGCCAAGCCAACAGCTGTAATATTCAATGAAAGTACAATCAGAAAAAACAGATAAGCAACAGCTATACTGCAAAAAATATACCTACAGCATGTGTATATGAGATTTAGTACTTTCAAACAAGCTTTCATTTAATTTAATTTCATTTAATCATAATTGCCCCTTTTTCCATCCAAAAGCCAAGGAAAAAGTTGGACTACTTGGAAGATACAGCTTACATAATCATGATCATGTGACACATACATGAATGCACACAGCACATTCAGGTGTGTGTGTGTACACACACGCACGCACACACTTGCATGCACACCGTAGACTCATACACTCCCCAAGAAAATGCAAACTAGTCCCACGTGCATTCACACCCAACACACAAATATATAGTCATGCAAGCTTGCGCACTAACATACACACAGCACACACCTTTTGGTTGTAATTTTTCATTTGCTGCTGCAGACAACGTTATTTTCGAAGTTCCTAGTGTGCTGAAATCTAGGCACGTCGGCTGGCACGTCACAGAGACAACATGCTCAAGACAAATAAACTAAATGCACCCCGGTCCTTTCTGGCTGGGTGGTCTGAACTTCCACACCTGCAATACAACAGTGACTGAGAAACCCAGAACAAACACCTACTTGAGTCCCACATTCTGCAGCACCTAAATATTTCTGTTCTGATTCCAGCTGTCTTTCGCAAAACCACAACAATACGCTTTCTTGAAAAGGAAAGGTCACAAGACTAAGGGCTATGCACGCAGTAAAGCTGCATCTTCAAACAAGTAATCGTGACCCCTTGTCAAGGAAACTTATTCAGGTTTTATTCCATTTTGCTCCCAGATTCTTGATCTGGTGGAGAGAAGGCAGGATTTTCCACACTAGTTTCAACAAAGGCATGACATTTCCATTTCATCTGCAGTTCTAAGCCTGCCTTGGTAGACTAGCAAGTGGAGATATTTTACATTAGAAACTTCCAATTATGTGGGACAGAGTTTTTCCCTCCCATTTAGTTTAATGATTAGAGCAGGGAATTGAAAGGCAGGACTCCTAGGTTCCATTTCTAACTTTACTACTTATTCCCTCTATGATCATGGGTAACGCAGTTATTCTAGCTCTGTGATTCAGCTTGTCCACTTGTTAAACAGGAATAATAATAGCTCTTTCTGTGACAGATTGAAAAATGATGATTTTTTTTAAAGGAAAGATTTTGAAATATTTTTGTGAAAAATAGTTTAAAGATCATTTAAAAATCCATCCATCTCTAATTACTTTATTATTTACATGGCTATTATGTAAATGTGCTAGGTGCTATATAAACTCATCATTCAGGTATATGGGAAACCACAACGAATCCAGGAGCTGACAGTCTAAGGCCCCAGTCCCACAAAGATTTAGGTTGTACTTATGTACTTCAAAGTTAAGCATGTGTCTAAGTCTTTGTGGAATTCAGGCCTACAGAAACAAAACATACGAATGGTTTACAACACAGAACCACAGTATTTGACTAGGGTAATCAAGGGCCTATATCGTGTTAGTTCCATATGTGCATACTTGAGAGTAGATTTCTTTCTTATTGGGGGTGGGAGGTAAAATGCTTTGAGAATCAGATGAAAGGCTCTACATAGATGTATATCTTCAGCATTATTATTTTGACTGAAGCTGGGATTTATTAGACACAAACCCAGGATATGCAGGATTGGGAACATAGGTACTAGGTAAGAAATAGGCACACACATGAGCAGAGTATGTGGTAGAGAGATCCATCCAAAGTCGGAGATATGTGCTGAAATCCCCCAGCATGTCACAGGCAGAAAATGTGTGGGAAAAATTTTCAGAGGAAAAGGGCAATTATGTGCTCAACTCTTACTGAATTTCAGTAGGACTTGGGTGCTTAACTCACCACTTGTGCCTTTGAAAGCTCCCTGTAGCCCAGGAATCGAAATGCTGCATTAAGCCGGCATCTGGGGGAAATCTTTTTCCTTTAATGAGCTTTTTGAAATGTGCCTATATTTCTCCATTTCCGCAGCCTCACAAGGGTAGGGGCAAAGGCAGGTAATTAATCATTAATGCCCTAAAAATAAGGCAGATATGGAAATGGAGTGAGTGGTCCCTCAGGTGATAGTTTAATAATATTCTACATCTACATATCAGCTGGGCTTGATTTACCTCATCTAAGATTTACAGTTCAAGAGGCAAAAATGAAAAGAAGAATACTTAAAGATGGCTGGCCATTTGGCCTGTTGAGAGAGACTCTCTCCCCTGCACATTTCTGATTCATTTCCAGACCACTCCAGGAGATGTCAGATAATGAGAAGGCATGTTCTTTAAGAACCAGGTACAGCAAAGCACTTAAGACCTATTTAACTTAAAGCATAAACATAAAGCATAAGCCTAGTGACTTCAGAAGGATTGTTCATGTGCTTAGAGTTATGCACATGCGGAAGTACTTTGCTGGATCAAGTCCCAAGTCTTTGAGACATTTCATTTCCTTACACCTTATTCACTAACTCCCATTGACTTGAAAGAGGAAGGGCAGAATTATACAATTTGCACATGGCCCTATGCAGAGGTGGATTGCGTCGACATGGACCTGGAGAGAGGGCACCAAGAAAGGGTGGTACTAGGCTGGTAGGTGGGCAGGGGATGTGTCCTTCTTGCCCCTTTTTGGCTGATGTGCTCCTCAGAGGGAGTAAAGGCTGGCCAGTCTGTCATGCTCTGCCCTTGTATCAGCCACGCAAAAGGTAAAAGAGGTGTTTCTTGTGAACCCTTCTCCACTGTCCACTTGTACACAGGTCATTCACAGTCTGGCTCTAGGAGAATCCAGATGTGTGTAAGAGGTGCTGCTTGCAAAATTGCCTTCTCCAAACTTCTTTCCCTTTCACATTTTAAATGTGACAAGCTTAGCAGTGCAGAGTGGATGTATAAATACATCTTGACTTCCTTACAACCTCTCTTTATCTCTGGAGATCCAACTCCCTTCAGCAAATATTATTTTTTGCCAGGAACACACCAGCCTCAATTCCCAGAACTTTTCATAAACTAAGCCTTTCAGAGGATGACATTATTGATTCACTCCAGACCTGCCACAGAGCCACATGATCAGAAAAGGCTACTCTTAAATTGGGAGGTTTAACTTCATAATCAAAACCTGCTCTTTCCAACACCTATAACAGAACAGCTTTCCCCTGCCAGGGGTAAATATTGTTTGTGAACTGAGTTGTGGGTCTGATAACTGAGCCCTGGACGCTGGAAATCCATAAATTTGGGGGCATTTGAGAAAGAAGTGCTCCAATAGTTTCAGGATTAGAGTGGTGCTCCCTCATCTCTGTCACGTTGCTATTCTCTCTGCCTTACTCTGATGCATGTATTAGTTGCTACCTAAGTGATATGCTGAGTACAGTCACATGAAGGTCCTTGCTCCGTGTTCCCCTGCCCCCCAACTTTCAAGCATATAAGCAACCAGCTTTCTGGACAATGGGAGAAAACTGCTGGAGTGTCAGTGCTGATTTCTTTGCTGTTTCTCTAGGTATTTATGCCATGCTCATCACCATCATGGTAACTAAACACTTTATGGCATTAAGGCTTGAAGGGGTCCAACCTCCCCCTTAACTGCTGCTGCTATTGGCGTATACTTTTGCATAGATTGTGCAATGGATTTTCCCTTAAGATTTAATGTAAGGATGGGTGGGAGAAGGCATCTATTTTTTAATCCCCTTCTTCCATCTTCTCATCTCAAGCTTTTTTCACCAACATGTTCTTTGTATAGGCAAAGCTCATCTCTATCAATTTCCCTTACACCTCCCCTCTGCTTTGCTCCTTGGACCATACTCCAGGGCAGAAAATAGCATGAAGTGCTGCAAATTGTGTACTAATAGGCAAAAACAAACAAACAAAAAACCCCCACAAAAACACAAAACAACCTTAGGCAGTTATTTGCTCAAGCATGTGCAGTAACTTTACGAGCTGATTTAGTTGGAAAGTTACCATTAATACAGATTTGCTGACTTGCACATGTACAACATATAAACAGAGCCAAAGTTTAATGTAGTGATTCCCAATCTTTCTGAACTACTGTACCCCTTTCAGGGGTCTGATTTGTCTTGCATTCCCTAAGTTTCACCTCACTTAAAAACTGCTTGCTTACAAAATCAAACATAAGAGTACAAAAGTGTCACAGCTCACTGTTACTGAGAAATTGCTTACTTTCTCATTTTGTCTGTATGAAATTTTAATTTGCAGTTACTTTGCTAGTGCTTTTTATATGACTTGTTGTAAAACTAGGCAAATATTTAGATGAGTTGATGTACTCCCCGGAAAACCTCTGCATACCCCTAGGCATGTATACCACTTGTTGAGAACCACTTGTTTAATACATTCTTAGTATTTCCCTTACAAACACTGTCCAGTGATGTGTTTCTCAGTTTATCACAGCTGACCTGATGACTTTGTGTTGTAATTAAGTACAGCAGCTATGCTTTCCACAAAGAATTTTTTCTACTGTTCACTTTTCCACAATGGTATAAAATAACTGTTTATGGTGCTTTTCTAACCTGATGTAGCCTCTCTTGATTTATTGATGGTATTAAAGTAGTGCCTAGAAACCCCAACCCATATAAGGCCTCCATTGTGCTAAGTGCCATATCCAGAGAGAACTTACAGTCTAAACAGACAAGACTAAAGAGATAAAGCTTGTGAGTAGAGACAGAGGTGAAGTGACCTGCCTAAAATCTCATGGTAGGTCAGTGTTATAGTGAAATAGAACCCAGGTTTCCCAACACGCAGTCCAGTTTGCTATTCGCTAGACTACACTACCCCCTAATATACTTTAGCGTCAACCCCTAGTAGGATTTCTAGGAGATCTTTGGCTTGAGTTTCACTAATAGGAGACAGAACCCAAAACATCTTAAGTCCTCAAATAGTCCTGTGGTTTTTGTTCTTCCCAGAGTGGAACTCAGCAGTTCTGAATGAGTTTAATTTTAAGCTTTTGTGTTGAACCCAAAACAAAGTGAAACTTAGAGGGAAGTACCCCTATGAATATGAAAAGAGAGACGCAAACTTTGCAACCTGATGAAGGAGATTAAACTAATGAATTATGTTGTACAGCCCTTACTTTTCCAGAGAAAGAGAATCATTTTCTTTAGGCCACAGGGGGTTTGAAACCTCTTTTGTCCTGCTCCTCTGGGCTCTCTAACTGACTACCATCTGAAAGAACAAGTGTTTCAAAAGTGTATACATGGACATATAAAATCAAACCAATTTTGGCCTTCTCCACTTGATTTTAAGTCATTCTAAAAGAGGATATATTAACAGTCCTCTACTTTTGTGACACTTCCTTCATTAGTTACTTAGAATGAGATGCATCCTAAGCAGCCCTGTCAGAACCCAGTGCATTCTTCATTATTGTATGGCCCAAAATCTCAAGTCCAGAGAGATCTTGGACAAAATCAGCCATGATGTCACTGCACTCATCTCACAGATTTCCTTGAATTCTTCCATATTGCAAAGAACTGTATTCTACTACCTCTTCCACAAAGTCAAGGTCTCTTACTGTTTTCAGGCCTCCAGGGGAGTTCACAATTGCTGCCTGTATTTTTCTACAAACCAGCATGTTTCAATTTAATGAGGAACAATAGGATATTCCAATATGGATGCATTCCAGGATATTCACTTGGTGCTTTCAAAGTAGAACCGCATTATTTCTGTCAAACACAGATATACAGCATGTGCATGCATTCTGCATTGTAATAAACTGATGAATGTGTGTGTTTCATCACTGCCCTCTGCTGGGAGGAAATCATAACTGCTGATTTGCGTATCATAGCCCCTATAATGCTGAGAATTCCTTTAGCTCAAGTGGTAGGAACTGGGTTTTTGAAGCAGGAGCATCTAGTTCTTTTCCCACTGCTGCCATGAAGTTCTGAGTGACTGAGATGCACTTCTCAATACCCAAGTATTATATTTAAAACCAGGTGAAATTTTTCAAAATTTGGTTGAAATGTTAAATTTCAGTTTTTAAAAAAAGGTATAATTTTTGCAGAAGTTTCTAGTCTTTTCAAACAGCTCGAGTAACATTTATTTATATTACACAAAAGAATCAAAACTAAATAAAACATTTACACGAATCCCTAGGGAGTGAAACTTCTGTGGGTTGCACAGCTCTAGTTTGCACTGAGAATTTAATTTCTGCCATTCCTTGGTAGTAAATGGCAAGTGCTAGAGATAGCAACAGCAGAAGCATGTGATCCAGAGGTAGCAGACGTGAGAGAGAGTGGACCAAAATGATGCATGGCATAAGCAGGTGCTACTCTATTGACAATTTTGGAATCAAACTCAATGCACTTGGGCAGAACTTAGCTTGCAACCTGCTTCCCCTAGACATGATGGCTTTTTTCCCCTCTTGCAGGCTGAAAATGCTATAAACAAAGCTGATAGACGATGATGCATTCATAGAGAGTGAGGAGGGGGGGAAAAATGCTTTTCTTTCCTCTCTTCATTCTCCCTTCCCCCCATTTATTTATTTTAAACATTAACCTTTTAAGCAGAAAGAAAACAGTTGCAAAAACACAGCAGAAAAATTGATTTGGTCTTTTCTGTAATGTGTCTCTCAGCTTTGAGAGAACATGAAAGTTAAAACAGAACTAGAAAGAGTGAGGGAGAGGGGAGGGTGGGAATAGACTGAGATGAAGGGTTTATCTTTCAACACTTACAGCTAGTGAGGCATCGATAAGATCAAATCCAATTCAGAAGCACAGCACACTTAATTAAGGTGGCTCCTATGGGGAATAGAGTAAACTTAAACTGATGAGGGGGAAAAAGTAGTTATTTTCCTGTCATTTTTGCGTTGCCTCCATAGAATAGAGTAATGGACCAGCCCTTTGCTCTCAGCACAGCCCCTCGTTGTCTCCTCCAAATTTATTAGCAGAGAGGGGGAAAGGAAAAAGGGGAAATCTGAAGAGCACATCACTGATTAGCACTGGTACTAACAGCTCCTCTCTTTGAAGACGGGCAGTAATGTACTTCTCACAGGAGCACGCAGCAGGAACGGTAAATAAGCAGCCAGATTGAAACAGGATCTGTGATGGAATGAGACAATCCTCAATCCATATGGGGAGGAGTGGGCTAAATCCACCCGGCTGTTTTGTGTGATCATGGCTCCTTACAGCCAGGGCAGGAGGATAAGGGTGATCTTTGGCTGTACTCCATGGAATAAAACCCTGCGCTCAGCTTCCTGAAGCAGGAGCTGGGACTATTTAAGGGGCATAAGGTTACTTCAATGCCAAGGTCCTGATCTCAAAGTGCTGAGCATTTATAAACTCCTCTTTCCCATCCACTTCACTGAGATTTGAGAGAATTTAGCTCCCAGCAAGCAGTACTCAACACCTTGCAGGATGATGCTTTAAAACAGGTGTGTCATGTGTAAAAGTGGGTTGGGGGAAACAATCTCACCCTGCTTTACTCAGATTGGCAAGCAGTTACTCACACAAGTAAGCCCATTGATTCCACTGTGTAGAAGTCAAGGGGAGCTGTGGGTGCTCTCCCATCATGCATGTTACACAATACAAGTTGTATCCATACAGGGATTGAAAGAGTTAAATACTATTAGAGAGTTGAACAATGAATCAAAGGGACAGAGAAAAAGTGGCAAAGGAGATTTGGGCCAAGATTTAAAAAATAAAATAAAATAGAAGCTTAAAATTGAGTGACTTATTTAGCAGCCTGACTTTCAGAAGTGCTACGTATCCAGCAGCTCCCGTTCACATCTTTGCATGCACAGGGTTTTTGAAAAGCCAAGCCACTTATTTAGGAGTCTGAATATGGATTTAGGAGATTGGGTTCTTTTTTGAAAGTCTTAGCTTTGAGGCAGAGATGCATGGCAGATGTATCAGATACAAGGGGAGAAGGTTCTTACACCAACAGTGAAGTTGGGGTGAAGAAAGAGTATAGGCCAGTGCTAGACAGACAGATGGAGCTGAAAAGAGCCCAAAAGAGTCCAGATTTTATAAAGATATTTGGGCACCAAACTCCTAACGAAATCAATGGGAGTTAAGTGCCTAACTCACTACTGAAAACAATACTTAGGTTTCAAAGGGCCAGATTTTTAAAGGTAGAGACACCTAGGAGGCGAAGTCTCATTTCCAGAAGCTACTTACAGTCGATGTTCCTAAGTCTCCTTGACACTTAATGAGACTGAGGAGCCTAAGTCAGTTAAAAATGAGGCTTGGGCACTTTTAAACATTTTCCTCAGACAACTGGTAAATACAAAGTGTGATTCATGTTTGCAGGTTTGATTTTCCTTATCAACTTCTTGCCCTTCATTGTAAATTTGGACCAACAACCTCCAGGTGGTTCTGCAGGGGAAATGAAGGCCTATTTGGGCAGAGAATTCTCTCTCTTTTCTAGAGGACAGCACTTCACTGATCTACAGCATAATACACTTAAGCATTTGGAAGTATAATACATTGAATGGGTGGGTATGGGAAATGAAATGTGTCTCACTCATGAAATCAGACAGCCAGGATTTATTGCTTGTGTCCTCTCTCTGAGAAATACTTTTGTTCCACTGCAGATTTTCTGTCTCTAATAATCTCTGTGAGGTGGAAATATGAGGGAAACTTATCAGGGAGGCTAATGCAGGGATCCTGGTAGTCCAGACATCTAGATTACCTTCTTAGTTGTGCCAAGAAAATGTCACATTTTGGGCAAGCCTTTGACTCCCCTTCCCCAATTTGTAAAAAGTGATAATATGTTCCTACCTCCTAGCAGACTAATGCTTAAACGATTAGTGGTGTAGCTAAGGCACTAACTCAGCACGCAGCAGAACTAGGATCAAATCCTAGCTCTTCAACAGACCCACCCAATGCCCGTCATGCAGTCTCTGTTGGCTCAGTTTCCCATCTCCTGTCTTTTCTTTTGAAAGTGTCTCCCTAAAAAAAGAGCTTTTCAGTAAATCTTTATATGCATTTATGAAGATCTCCCACTTATATGGAAACCTCTTCTGGACTGCCTCTCACTATGTGTCTACATTACCTAGTGAAATCAGGCCCTACCTCAGTTGGGATTTCTAGGCCATGCCATGAGATAAATAATAGCAAAACTCTTACGGACCCTTAGATAAAGTTCTATATTGGTGGAGTTTTACACTGTTCATAACAAAGCATCATTAGGCTGCTTTGCCATCACTGAAGTATTTGTGAGACCCTAATAGGAACTGCCTTCTCTGTTTGGCTAAAACCCAGCTTCTAGCCCACCCTGCTGCTAGAAATAGGAGCACACATGCAGCATAACCACATGAGAAGGGGAGACGAGAGGCTCTTATCTCAAGCTGATGGGGCCAAGCATTTAGAATTTCTGAAGAACAGAACTTATGCCCATGAGGGAGAACTTCACCTCTTTGCTTTGACTTCGATGCTGAGCTCTACATTCACTGATGAGCATGATACATTTGATATCTGTCATTACTCAAAAGTCCACTCTGCATTAGAGTCCGGTATGTCCCATACTCATAGGACATCTGAAACCTATCCCTTATTGCTCCTAGTAGCGGACTCCCAAACCCTTGCTCCCGCTTGTTCTACCTTGGAAGAGAAAATCCCCTTCAATACCTGATGTAGGACAGCTAGCCTCTCTGGGGATCGTTTTTCCTACCCTTCTGACAGCTCTGTGATAAAGTGTGTAATCTCATTGTGTTCAGTTGATAGTGCAATGCTGGTTCTAGAATGCTCCGGCTGCCAATGGAAGAGAGGAATGTTTTCAGGAAATGACCCATGCACTCTTCCCTCATTGCCTTTGACCAGATGCACATGGTGGGGCACAGTCTTTAATGTCTAGGGTAGTTTTTGCTTGTCTAAACTAGTGCTTATGCTTAAAGCAAAAAAAGAACAGTTAATGCCTGAAGGCAAAAACAGCACTTGATCCAAAGATGAGTTTACTCAAGCAATGTATGCATGCAGATGGGGTTGGGAGGGGGAAACAGAAGTGGGGAGTGAAAAGAACCTTATATTCAGACAGATACATCTGCCTTGATTCTTACATGCCTTCTTAGGGAAATATACAGGCCAGTAGGATGGATAGCAAGGAGGAGATGAAGAGGACACTGTTGTAGATTTGAAGTCATTGTATTGTTTTTACAGATACTCTATTCTAGGCAGAGACAGTGCCTGTCATGTACTATGTAACATAAAGCTGCCCATAGGATGGCATGTTGGTATGTTCCCACTGTATTCATCCAGAATATGGGTGGAGTAAGGGGACGGATGATGGCATGCCAAAAGTGGAAAAATAAAGGGAGATGAGACTCACACCTGTTCCCATGGGGGCTTGGAGTGGTCATTCGGAAAAGTCTGGATCAAAGATTTTCTGAGGAGTAGATGGAGACACCCTACTATCTTTTAAAAGAAATAATCAGTTTTCTCCTTTTGCAGACACTTTCAAGGGGCAGCTAAGGCTTCAGTTCATGAGTTCTTAAAGATAATTGTTAATGGCTTTCACTTTGGAGGACATGTGAGATCCCAGTGGACTGCAAAAAGGCAAACATAGGATCTATCTTAAAGACGGGAACAAAGGATGTGAAGAATTTATAGTCTAGTCAGCCTAACTTCAATACAAGAACAAATTAAACAATTTGTAAGCACCTAGAGAATAACAACATTATAAAGAATAGCCACCATTGATTCGTCAAGAATAAATCATGTCACACCAACCTCATTAGTTCCTGGGGGTTACTGGACTAGCAAATTGCTGAGGGATGGGGGAAGCTATAGATGTAATATATTTTTGTTTAAGAAGAGATTTTGTTGCAGTTCCACAGTACATTCTCATAAACAAAGCAGGCAACTAATTTAGATTAAAATAACTTTAAAATGAGTACACAGCTGGTTGAAAGATAATACTCGTTTGCTGTCAAACTGGGAGAACATCTAGTAGCATCTTATACTAGTCAATATTATCCTTAGTGAGTTGGATAATAGAGTAGAGAATATGCTGATAAAATGTGTAGATGACACTAATCAAGGAGGGGTTGCAAGCACTTGAGAACATGATTAGAATTCAAAATGACCTTGATAAGTTGGAGAATTGGTCTATGGTGAACAAGACTTAAAGTCAATTGGATGGAAGAGCTCAGGGATTTAAAGAAATTCTAAAACTCCTCCACATTTAAGTTAAAGATGCAAAAGCTATCTAGAATTTCCATCCCAATCAAGGGGATAACAACTATTAGGCAAGGGCTTCAGTTTTCACTGCATGAATAGCCATTTGAAAAAATGTTTAGAGTAAGTTGGAACCTACAAAGAATGTGAACAGTATCAATTAGAAAAGAAAGCTATGTCTTGGAGGGATAAAGGGTGAATTGCCACATCAAGCTAAATTAGATATTGTAAAGGAAAAAAATCGTAAGGTCTCCTTAACCTGCAACTAAAAAGAGAAGAAAAATGGGGCCACTAAACAGCAAGGACAGAGTAGGGATTAAGAATAATCTACATATGGCCCTAAAACTAAATGAATACTTGATCATCCTTACTCAGAACTGAGGCAATGTGGTACATGGAGGCAGATGAGGACGGTTAATGGGAATGTGTATAGAAATTACCACATCTGTCGTAGAAACAAAACTAAAAGAGGATAATGTGGTGGTGCTGGCAGGCGGGATGCTAATCTTCATCCAAGAATACTGAAAAACCCTGGAACATAAAATTGCAAATCTCGTACAAGGAGGTTTAATTAATCTGCAGTGGTACCATTTGATTTGAGAAAATTGGTACCCATAGTTAAGAAAGGGTAAAGAGTGGTCTAGGCAGCTACAGACCCATTAGTTTGATCTTAATAGTATGCAAGGCTCTAGAATAAGTTTTAAAAGAATAGAGCCATGGTTGTAAACAGAAGATAAGATAAAATTGCAATATGGGTTTTCTAGAAATGGTTAATCAACTAGGGCAATGCAGTAGGATTTCTGTAAAACATTTACTTCAGTACTGCCAGGGAAGTCAGTTAAAAATGAAGATGGAGATTAGCACAAGAATTATAAATGTAGGCAAGGAACTGGCGACGATGGAGACACCATACCGTGTTGAAAGGATAGCCATTGGGCTAGAATGAAATTACAAGTATTAGTATTGGGACTGATGATCTTTAACGTTTATACTTGTGACTGAAAAAAAAAAAAAAAAAGCAGGAAAGTGCTAGTGATAGAGGTGGGAGGCCTTGAAAATGCAGAGCAGGATCAGAATTTTTTTTAAAAAATGGGGATAGAGGAGAAGAACTGGATTACCTTATGGACTGGAGTAATAGAAATAGGATTAAGTTTAAGTGAATCAAGCACTTCAGCAACAAACATTACTAGCAACTGATGACCCCCCAGTTTATAAGTGGCAGAGAAGTAAAGACATGGTGTATTAATCAAACAACTATGAACCTGTGTGATGCACTCCTGAAAAAGACAATATAGGAAGCTAATATAATTGTATAAAGCACTGTTAAGACCTCACCCAGAAAATGGTGTATTATTCTCATCACCCAAGTTTAGTATGAATTCATCTTTCTTGAGGAGGTACAGAGAAGGGCTACTAGGCTGATCTTAGTGGAAACTAAATTTAGAGTGAAGCCTGGGATGGGAGGGTGTTAACACACCAAGGAGGGAGAAGAACTATTTATACTCATGAACGAAGGGTCATGAACAAAATTAGGTCAAAAGTTAAATCTTCTCAGACCCTCAGAAGAGTGATGTTCCAGAGCAGCCCTCCAAGAAAAGGAGTGGGAGCAACAAACCTAAACTAGTTTTACTCTCAAACCCCATCTTATGAAGGGTTGTACAGAAAGGGGTGCCTGCAATAGGAGGGAACTGGACTATGACCATGGTGTCCCTTCTTGGGATGCTTGAGTTACTAGTATGGTGGGGTATTAAAACTCTACCAGTTAAGGAGGTCCCTAGCTCTGGCTCATTAGCTAAGTAATTCCTCTGTACCAGAGGTGATTAGGGAGGCCAGTTCATCAGTTTAGCAAGTCTTGGAAAGCACTCTTTCCTGAGGGGCAGCAGCTAGTCTGCACCACTCCTGTCTACAGCGTAAGCAGACTTGGTGACATTCTGTCCCTGCAGCTAGTATCTATTATGAGCAAGCAATAATATTTTTAACCCTCTCCCTGCATAGCCTGGTGTCACTGGGATTTTTGTCAGAAAAAAGATAAGGCTGCCTCAGTTACTATTCTATTAAGTGTGCACAACTTGTAATTGACAACTCCCTTGCTGACTAGGTGAGTTTGTCTGCTGCTGGTTAAGGTTTTATGAATATTGCTAAATATATTTAGCAGCCATATCACATCTTTGCATGCATACAATAGTTCTATTTTGGATTTGAGTTACAGAAGCGCCTGTGTGTTAAGCTATAGGCTAGAATCTTGGAGGTTTCACATGAGGTCTCCAGGGAAAGATTTGATTAGGTCCTATTTTTATTCTAGGATTATGATAAAGTTACAGGTACAAGAGATAGTCTTTATAAAACAATTACTGCATAAATCTGGATCATTAAATTAGTCTGGTCTGCTGTGCTCCAGTCATTCCACTGGGTTTTGTTGATCACAGCAGCATAACAGAAGCCAGGTCTCACCCAATATTGTATCACCTCCACAGTACTAATGGGAGAGAAAACCACCTTCATTTAAAGAAGGACAATTAGGGATAACTCAGAACAGATACAGAGGATTGAATATCTAGGTCATTTCTCCCAGCCCAAGATTTTTCTGACCATAAACTATTCCAAGTTAACAAGTTTAATTTGTAGTGAACTGCATTTCTTTTACAGAAGCATTCAGTTTGCTTGAGAAATCAAGTTGGTGTATACAGCGCCACCTCCTCAATAATCCCCAGACAGGGACATAGTCCTGAAATATGGATTTTTCTTAATTCTACAAGAAGTCAAGCAGATCAATACAATAGTATGTTGCAGCGGTCATAAAAAGTTGTTTATTGACAGGTGTGAATGCCAAAGAGTTGATGCAATCAGCTTACAACAGAGACGTACAGAATTCAGTTTCTAATACCAGCTTCAGTGAACTACTCAACCATTTTCAGGATACAAATATTTTACTTGTGTTACTATAATGTACAAATAGTGCAGCAGTTCCCAACAGGCTTTTTAGTCACGAATAGACTGAACTATGCCAAGTGACACCACCCACATACAATGCAGTAACTTAAGTCTAGGTAGGATTACTATTAGCTTCTTCCCAATACAAACTTTAGAGAAGTAGCACTGAGGAAAGTAGACAGGAGTGGGTTATCATCCACTGTATTAAAAAGACTAAGTTAAGAGCTGTACTGAGAGAGCAGAACCAGATAAAGGGTCCCAGACGCTTTACACAATGAAAAATTTTGTCTTTGAGTGTATTTACAGTATTTAAAGTTACCATAAGCTGTACATTAAGGCAAAGCTTCATTTGTGTTTCCTTGTAGTATACATACTAGCTGGATTCCCACTTCTGATCTGGTCCTTTCCAGATCAGAAGCCACTCACAGCAAATAAGAGGCCATTTATTCCCCAATACATCAACTTTAACTCTGGCACTGGCATTAAATTTGATCCAGTTAGCTACTTCATTTGTTCCAAGTGGGGAGGAGGTCCTAGCAATAGAATTACTGTTGTGTTGACAAAGTAGCAGCTTCACTGCTACTGTATTATGAACCTGAAGCTGGAGCTAGGTTTATTAGTTGCCAGGTACTGTAGGACTCGTCTTCTCAGCATCCTCTTCAGTTGTGGGTGTCAGAGGCTGGGAAACTTCAGCTTCACTCGTGGGCTCTGAAGCTTTAGAGGCCTCACTACCAGCAGCATCGTGACCCTCTGGCAGCTCTGCCTTCACACCCATACTGACCCTTGGCTCATCCTCTGTGACATCTCCCTGGCTTACTGCAGAGTCTCCTTCTCTTGCCGTGTCTTCAGCAGGAAGCAGGGGACTGTTGTCATTCTTCACAACCTTTGGTTCTGGGGTCACTGCAGTAGGCTCCCCATTTTCTTTGGCAGTATCTTCTAGCTCAGTGGCCGCGCCTTCAGTCTTCTGGTCTTCAGATTTATCAGCCACAGTGAACCCCTTCTTCTTGCCAAGTTTGCCTCCCATTTTTGGATCTGGATAGCAGGGACTGCAGGGGAGGAAGAGGGACAAAGTAGGAGTTCAAGTTTTGTTATGAGTGTCTGACTATGTTAGCAAACAGAGAGAAGAAATACAAGAGCACTTCCTAGTCAACCACTTAGCTAAAACTAAATGGGTGAAAGAAATATAGGTATCACCCTGAAGCGTCCTGTTTCCAGTGTCCTTAGTTACTGCTATAGTCCTTCAAATAACTCTCACTTCTATGTGAAAGTCATTCATGAATCTTAAAGTATCTGAATTGCTTTTGAAAAGAATAAATTTCCTCCTATTCTGGGCTAGCAAGTTGGCTAATTTTCACCAAGCTTGGACAGGAGACTAGAATGGAACCCAAGTCTTCTCCCACTCCCTGTCCAAGGAATGTACAGCTGTCCAGTAAGGCTAACAGCTTGCTGCAACAAAAAACCCAAATTCAGTACAACAAATACAAGTTGTTAGTGTAGTGTCACAGCAGCATTGACTACAAGCACTCTGTTGCCTTTGAAATGGCATGAGGAACCTTTTGAGATACTGTTGAGAAGATATAGAGCCTCGCTCAGTAAAAGCATAGTTCATTTGCTTTGTCTGTTTCAGAGCACAGGTCTCTGCAAACAGCCATGTGTGTGTCATCTCTAGTTGATTCCATCTCCGAGTTGGACAGTTTACAACTAGCAAATCAGCTGAGTTGTTAGCAAAATTAACATGGGATTTGAGGGTCAAACTGCATTTATCTTCGCTTGTATTTTTTAATTAGCACTAGATTTTCTGCAGGGCAAGTTCTGCCACAGGGTTTTCAATGGAGTTGAACAGGAAAAACTAGCAAGAATTTATATTGATAGCGCTAGTGATGCATTGTCCTACAGTTTATCACCACCCAGTGATAATGGAAAGGTTTTTTGGGAGGGGTAGGGGAGTAAATAGGGTTTCATCTATCAGCTAGTTATGGAGGACCCAGAATGCAGCTAATAGTCAGTTGTTCAGCCAGTGTTACAAAGACACTAAACCAAGGTAAGGGATACATCATTAGGTAATTGAGGAATACTCCAGCACAGTGTGATGTATAAAGCCAGAAGCAACCCAAAAGAGTTCAATAGTCTCTTAATTCACCCCTTGTCACAGTTTATTGCTATCAGAGAATGGATTACCCTCTTGGCATATCAATAGCAGTATATTTGTTTACAGTTCTGATGGACATTGTCTCCATTAATCTTCTATTTTATAAAAGCCAGATATATCTATGCACAATTCAGGCTCTCCCCTTTTAGCTTGACACTTTTATTAAGTGATACTTAATTGAAACAGGAGAACTCACCCCAGTTAATTTGGAGCTACCATGCTTCTAGGAGCAACCATTTGCAATAGTTAGTGAACTCAAGAGGGGCTCCTCAGAGAACCAGAGCAGGCAGGCATGCCCTACCATAAAAGGGAGAGACTAAACAGAGGGAACAAGGGTTTGTAGCCTAGAGCAAGTGTGCAGAAAGTAGCCACTACAGCCTCAGCAAACAGGCAGTAACTCAGGATAGTTGGCCTTCAGTTAACACAAAGCAAAGAGTAGGGCAAAAACAAGCCCTTCAAGAAGGCAAGGTAAATGAGAGGTTGTTCCCCTCCACATTCTATGGAGCATCAATCATGCAAAACTAGAACCATCAATTGACCCTTTTAAGTTTTAGGCTTTTAATTAGCTAGGTTCTAGAACCAGCCAGCTTCTAATTTAATTCTAGAGACTTAAAACTAGAGCCAACCTCAGTTTTCCTGTTCTCCAGCAAGAAGTTTACAGAAACAGAACAAAAAAAGAAAGTCACCCTGACATTACTTCCATCTAGTGTCAACTGCTTTGGTTGACAATATTAGTTCCCCACATAACATACTAGATACACAGAAGAAACACAAAATACTTAGAGATACCCACCTCCCCAGTATAGAAGCACCTCAAACTACTTTTCTTTTAGTAAAGCAACCCATACCCCATTGTAATATTACACTCAAGCAATTGGAAACCCCCATTTTAATACAGTAAAAGACAAACAAAATAACTTTCTTACCTGCCTAAAGGAAAAGATGCACTTAACCCACTTGTACAAATTTCTCTGGAGATCTCTTTACTCTACATAAGCTCTTCTTAAATAGGCCTGGGTGGCCACCCTCTAAATCCTCCCCAACTTCCTGCACATTAGTTCCACCTAATGAGTGTTCCCTACCCCATTATGTATTTATGGCTCTGGCTATGTCATTGGTCTTACTCTGTTACTATGTAGTTCAGTGTATTTGTTAAGATATTTCTAAACATGTCCCATGTATGGGAATATGATAACTGTGTTGAATGGATCAGTAATCTCCAACACATTACAATAGCCCCCCACCGAGATCAGGGTTCTGTTGTGCTAGGCACTGTACATATACCTGATAAGAGATCATCTGTGCACTGAAGAGATTACAATTTAAACAGGATGATGGGTGGGGGAACAGAGAGGTGAAGGCCCAGACCAACAAAGTAATTAGACTTCTATCTCCTGTTGATTTCAATGGAAATTAAGAGCCTATCTGCCTTTGTGGCTGCAGGTCAAAGTGACTTACTCAGGATCATAGAGCAAATGAGTGATAGAGCTGGGAACAGAACCCAGCTGTCCTCTATCTCAATCTGAATCTGCCATTGCCTTGAGGGCATGCTTGATACATCTTACTAGGTCCCTTCTGTTGGGGGGTCATTTGGAATTTGAGGGGGATAGACTCATAGACTCATAGGTCAGAAGGGACCAATATGATCATCTAGTCTGACCTCCTGCACAAGGCAGGCCACAAAACCCTACCCATACACATTTATAACAACCCCGAACCCATGACTGAGTTATTGAAATCCTCAAAAGTGTGGATCTTGCTTTCCACATTGTAGATGTGCCTCACTGTCCATTGCCGAGGTGAGCAAGAGTGGTACAGTAACAGTGACTCTTGTGTATCTCGGGATCACAACCTATCCACTGGACCCACACCATTTCAGTGGCATTCATCTTGTCCTCCCCATACACTTACAGCTGGCCCTGAATCTGAGGCCCAAACTCTGTATTTGCTCATGGGATTTTCACATACTATAAATCATTGCAGGATTAGGTTCCAAGTGTCCAATACATATGCATTATTCACATAAATAAGCTGCTGGCTGTTACAAAGATATTGTGTCAGGGAAACATTGCACAGCAGCTCAGGCAGATGCAAACATCGGGGGTATTGCTCTGAAATGATGGCTTCTGCTATTATCCATTAACAAACAGCTGCAAGGAGCCTGATTCCAATCACTCCTTGTCTGCAAGTAGCACACATCTCACCAGGTTAGCTGAGGTACTAAGGCTGTTAAACAAAAGCCCAGATTCTCTATGGTATGTAGGCACTTTACTCCTGTTGAAAGTCCCAGTGAAAGCATGAGCTGATCACCCAAAAGGGAGCATCGCGAGAGAGACTGTTACTGTACCACTCTTGCTCACCTCGGCGATGGACAGTGAGGCACATCTACAAGGTGGAAAACAGGATCCCCCTCAAATTCCAAATGACCCCCAACAGAAGGGACCTAGTATGATGCATCAATCATGCCCTCAAGCCAAAGGCCAGTTCAGACTGGATCAAAGAGATCAGGCAATTCAGCCCGCAAACTGAATCCCAAATTTGGTCATGGAAACCCCGTCTCAGGAATATTGAAAAATACCGCTTCAGGGGACTTATATATTTTATTGATCTGGGCTTCCTTAGGCCTTAATATTGCCCTGTTCATACCCTACCCTGAATTCAGGTCTGGTACTTCCCTGCCTAAGAACAAACTATTTTCCCATATCTAGTATCTTGAGAATTCTGGACTCTGGAGATGTCACCAAAACTCCTTCCAGCAGGGCCTATTGTGCCCATGCTAAAGAAAAAGAGCCCACTGGTTTGTTGATTTCTACTCTCACACTATTGGTTTTAAGTTTTTGCTGTGGGCTTCATATTTAACAAAGAGACCAAAGAACAGATGATTATAACTGACAATCAGACACATTTTTCCATCACCATTTTTCATTTCCTGTGTCCCCTTTTAACTATTATTTCTATTGGATCCTTTTCCAATTCATAGAAATAGTTGAGTGAAACCCTTGGAAAGAATGGATTCAGGAACTCAGGGAAGAAAACATTGTATTCCTCTTTACCAGATACTGCAGCTCCACCTTGAGAAGTAGGACACTGAACAGCATGTCCACCAGGAGTTGGAAATGTCCTTTGAACACAGCATTGGGTAATGCGGATGAAAGTGAATAAGGTCAATAAGTAAGATTATGGACTCAATTTATCCCTGATTTAATTCTACTGAGATCAATGAAGTTACACCAGGGATGAATTAAAACACATAAGAATTATCAGACTGGATCAGACCCATGGTTCATCTAGTCCAGTTCCTGTCTCCAACTGTGGCCAGCACCAGAGGCTTCAGAAAACACTGCAGTAGTCAGTGTGGAATGATTTCTCCCTTACATTAGGTCCCATCCTGATCTTTGGCTTTACAACCTCAAGCACAAAATATAATGTCCAAACATTTTAATGTAATTAGTTATGATACTTTTAGCTGTTCTTTGGAAAGACTGTGTGATGGTTATAAACATGTGGTGAAAAACAGTTGGTTGATTAGACTTGTTCATGTTTTGTAGAAGTAGCTAAATTCTTTTGATTAAGGTAAGGAGCATAGAGAGGTATAATCTGTAACTTTATTTTAGATTTGAATTGTGTTGTAAGAACTGTTAAGGTACCAGCCAGAAGCATTAAGCACTGAAATAGCAGCATCATTCTGGCAACATACAAGACAGAATAAGGCACGGTCCCTCTCTCAAACATCATACAAGAGCAAGGCTCACAGTTCACAGAAAGTAGAAGAAATTAATGTGCAAAACACAATTACAGAAACATTTTTTGTTTTGCTTAAAGGAAGCAGACATAAATAGGGAAGCTACTACTACAACAGGAGAGCAATATGATACCGGAGTGACAGAAGGAAAGAAGAGCAGAAACAAGACGTGAAGAAGACACTATTTAGCTATTTGAAATCATGGGCTTGACTTTCATATAAGAGAAAGGAAGCCACAGAAAGGGGCATGATGTTACAGCAGAAAAGAAAGATGTGTTTAACTGAAATATTCTAGATAAACGAAAGGGTTGAAGAGAAGGATAGAAGGTATGGTATTTAAATTGAGTTAAATATGGATTACCAAGTGAGGACAGAAGGGAAAGGTTGGTGTTGTTTTGGGGAGAAAAGACAATGTAGTTTAGAGCTGTGCTATAGCAGTGAGATGAAACTATGGTTGTAAGGCTTCCCTCTTTTACATGTGCTAAGTTCGGAAGCAGGATTTTTCTTACTTTGCCTATTAGTAAATTTCAACTATTGATAGAAACATTATTTTCATCTGTGTGCACATGCACGTGTGCCTGTGAAATCAACACTTAAGGATACAAATCTAATCCTTCCATGCCTCAAAGAGAACCAGACAAATTCTTTTTATAGCAGAGGGGCTGATTGGGACAAATTGCACTGTGGCTCCATCAATATCCAGGATACAAAAAACCCCCATAAAAACCCAGCATGCACCCTCAAGACAGTGTTCAGGCTACAGAGCAATTCTTGGATCCCACTTGAGGTAAAGACAGATGCTCTCTATCAGGGAGAGGGAGGTCTAACTGGTCAAGCAGCCAACCCATTCGCAGTCTTCTCTGGAAGAAGTTCAGCTTCTGGCTGGTTTCTTTGGCAAAAAGTACTTTCATGTCTATTGGTATGCAGAGGCATATGTTCCTTGGGCAGTTCCTATTGACTGTGCTTTGCTAGTTTTTCAAGTAGTAGGTACATAATTAAGGGCATTTAATGTCAATGTTTGTGGGAAGATGTATGCTCTAATTTTGTTTTAGAACTGAGTTCTAGTGCGAGTGAATGGTTAAAGAAGAGGGTTAAGCCTTTTAGAGAACACCAGCTGCTCTAAGGAAAAGGCTATATTCAATTTCCTAGGATCTCACCTTGATGAGAACACACACACACACACACACACACACAGGTGTGTGCATGCACACATGCGCACTCAGTAGCTTTTGCCCCTTAACCCAAAGGACCATTGTGAAGTTTTATTCCACCCCCATCCCTTGTGCATCTCCCTTTAATTATCAGAAAACTACCAAACAGCTTAAGAATAGGAAAACAGCATTTATTGAGAGTGACTAGTTGATCAACTCAGGTAGCAACACACATTCCCATGTGTACCAAAACCCACACAAATGTCATTCACTATTACTGTACACCAGATGTGTATTGCATTTTACAATTTTAAGAAGCTATCGAACTTTCCTGAGTCTGATTTGGTTTCTCAGATGAGTCTGATTATTCAATATGGTGAAGGAAATAAAATTAAAGGTTAGAGCAGTGGTATGAAATGCTTAATGATCAGTGAGGGATGCAGAAAAGCAATCAGTAGCACTGAAATAGTTCTCAGTAGATCTAAAAACCCAATAAAGACATTACAAAATGTAGATATGGTTTTACATTGTAGATACATTTACATTTCATAATGCAGAAGGATGAACATTCAGCCAGGCCTATAGCTGTTAACAGGACACGGAGTGTGGATGGCATTCCCCCAACCCAGCTCTCTGCATTACCCTACTTCATGGAACAGCCATATGGGCACAAATACAATGGAAGATCAGGAATTAGGTCAACAGAGGGACATGCTGTTTATGAGTGGCAGAGCCCACTCTGTCCATCTCACTCTGGCATTGCTACGTTTTGCATTAGAGCCTCTTGCTGAAAGGTCAGACGACGTGAGCCTCTCTGCTGGAGCTGCGTGCTCCGCAGCCAAAGGAATAGAGTCAGCCATGCCCCTTGATGGAGATGCTGCTTTTCGATTGAGAAGTTTGGCGGCTGAGTTCTTTCAGTTTCAGGAGCTGCAGGAGTCTCAGCCTCCCCTTCTCTTCTGCTCTCAGCTGCTTCAGGCGCTGGGGCTCCTAGGGGTGGGGAATCTTCATGACCAGGCTGTGGTGTTTCAGAGGCCTCATGACTGATGGTGGCAGCAGCCAGCATGAGCTGCTCTTGTTCAGGTGCCTGCGATGCTGCGACGCTGGTTCCGGCTCCTGTAGTAGCCTCCCTTTCAACTGCCTGAGCATCCTCCGACATTGCAAAGCCTTGCTCTCCTGCCTCACTGCCAGCTAGGGCACGTGGGGCTGGGAATCTGGATGGCTCTGCTGAACCTGTTTTGCCTTCAGTTCTGAAGTCTCTGCAGCGCACAGGGTTTCTGTGTCCTGGGCAGCCTGTAAAGGTGGCTGGGCTGCCATCTCCTCTGTGGCCCACACTGCAGACTGGGTCTTAATCTCATGTTCAGTGTGTGTAAAATGCTGCATCTTAGTTTCTTGTGCAGCCTCAGCTTCTTGCACAATCTGCAAAACAGAGTCAGCCTCCCCCCATCTCTTGCATGGCATGTGCAACAGGGGGGCACTCAACAGTCCTTTGGGTGGTGGCTTCTTGCAGCCACAGGGCAGAAGAGTTCCTGCTCTGTGTCAGAGGGTGCATCTCAGTCGCCTGGTCAGTCGCTGCTGCATCAGATTTGGCCACACTTTCTCCAGCATTCTCTGCTGGGCCTCCCCTGCGCCTTGTGTGACCAGTAGAGTCCTTTGGGCCTCAGACTCTTGCCAAATCTTCAGAGCAGAAGCTTGAGCAGAAAAGTGTTGAGTCCCTTGCACAGTCTGTGTAGGAAAATAAGCATCAGTCTCCCCTGTGATCTGTGTAGTAAAGTGGCAGGCATCAGGCTTTTGATCAGTCGTTCCAGCATGACGGGCCACAGATCCTTGCACCATCTGCAGAGGAGGCTGGGTTTGAGGAATATGTTGTGTGGCATCTTGAGTGACAGGTGCAATCAACCGTCTTTCAGCCTCTGCTGCAGCTTGTGCATCAGTTTTGCTCTGTGCAGCCTGCACCTCTCCTGCGACCTGTGCAGCCATCTCTCGTACAGTCTGCAAAGCAGGCGCAGCCTCCTCTATCACGCCTGCGGCAGGTGCAGCAGGTAGGGACCAGCAATCGCTTGCGTGGCCTCTGTGCGGGCAGCACGGTCTCCATCACGTGGACGCTCTAGTGGAGGCTGGGCCTTAGTCTCTCAATAAACCTGGAGAGCAGGAAGGGCCTCAGCCATACTCGTCAACTCTACAGTACACCAGGCCTCATGAGGGCCTTCTTGGTTCTGTTCAGTCATCTAGCCTTCGCTCTGTCACACTCTGGGTTTCAGCCTGACGCTCTCGAGTCTCTTGCACTGTCTGCACAGCAGTAGGCTGAGCTTCACAAATCTCGTGGGACCTGTGCCTCAGGGTGAGTCCCATCAGGGGGATGGGCAGGAGGCTGACCCTCAGCAGTGTCTCCTATGCACTCCCCTGCAGGCTCTTTGGCCCATGTTATCTGGGAAATAGGCTTGGCCTCAGTCTCTGGTGGCATCTGGGCATCAGGATGTTGCACACTCCACGGTGCCTGTGTGGCTTGTGTCGTCGTCTGGGCCTCAGTCACTTGCACACTCCACCGAGAAGACTGGGCTCGTAGGTTCCCTTCCACTGTCTGTGCCGTAGGCTCCCTGTCCAGCATCACCTGTGCAAGAGGGTCACCATTACCAGTGTCTTCCCATCTCTGCAGTGGACTGGGCCCCACCAGTGTCTTGTGGAGTCTCTTGGGTGTTCTTTATGGGAGAATGGCTCTCACCAGTCCAAGCTGAAGCATTCCAAAAGGCCCAGACAATAGGCTGTGGCTGCCTAATTGCAGCAGCTCCCTCCTGAGCCTTTTGGTCCATCACTTTCCCACACGTCACACACAATCCCTTCTTCTTACTGAGTTTGTTCCCCATGCCGAAGGTCTACAGCAGCAGCCCAGCTAGAACCACTGTCAAGTAGCTTCAATCTTTTGGATGTGCTATCCCTCAGTTCAAGTAGCAGGCAGGTCTTTGTTTACTGGCAGATGAGCAGGAAGCTGAATTTCTGCCTTGTGTCAGGAGTTTCTAACCAGTAAAAAGCCTCTCACCTGCAAGATATTGTAAGATTCATTAGAACATCCATACACCATCCCTGTTACATGGATCGAAGCCCATCTGACACTAGCTCCTATTTACCTTTGGTAAGTGCTACTATGAGATTTACATACTGTTACTGCTTCAATGGTGACAATATTTCAAGGGCTACATGAGCAGAGCTCGCTGCAATTTTGTGATGGATTTTTTTCCTACTCAAGTTGTTTTTCAGAAATTCTTTAACGTTTCTAACCAAACGTTTTATTTGAATAGAGTTTTGTTTGATTTTGAGAAACTGAAGTTTTGTGGGTTTGTTTTTGAATGTCTTGCATCTTTTTACTTGTACTTACTCTTTTGTAATGGGAAAAAAGGCAGGTGAGAGAGAGAGAGAAATTTTTTCTCCCTTGAAATGCTGAAAGAGTGCAATGTAAAAATCAAACAAGACTGTTTGAAAATAACAAAAGACAAAACGTTTGTTCTTTGTAGAAAATATTGATTTGACCAGCTTAAATTTGACCAATACACCAATACGTACTTGGCCATCTCTAAATAACTGTAAATTAGCAACACTGGGTCTTCATATCTAACATCAGTGATTTATACCTAGTTTACTTGATTTAGTAGTCCAATGGTTTATTTAAAGCTACATAAGCTAGAAAACAGAACATAAAGCTAGATTTTTAATAAGTTCTCTAATCAGAGTTTGCCTTCGCCCCTCAAAAAAAAAAAAAAAAACCAAAACAGAAACCCACACAACACACAGATGCAAAAAAACCACATACAAACCATCAAGAGGCCAAATACAATTTAACTCACTCTCCACTGGTTGCATTGGCTCTGCAGCAACAATAAAGAGAGTTTGGTGCTCCGGAAGCAATTTGGAGATTGTTTACATTGTGCAATGGATACCACACTAAGACCTAACATTCATCTGCCATTATGGAAGGTCTTTTCTTGACCCTGAGGATGGCTGATATTTTAAGAGCATTTACTTTAATTAATTGACTTCATCGCCTAAGTTCTATTGATCGCCAACGATAACTTAGGCACTTTTGAAAGTTTACCTTACACCTCTGTCATTCAGAGAAGTTTGTATTCAGACAGGATACTTTCTATAGACCCATTAATGTTTTTTAAAAAAAATAAATAAAGAGGAAGAAGACATGGTCCCTTTTATTTGAGAACAGTAATAGCTGCATCCAGAGTCTCACCTGACTGCTTTTATAGGACTAAGAAGTGAAAAGCAGGAATATGGTGATTATAGGTCTATACAACTGCAAGAAGTAAAAAAAAGTCCTTCTGGCATATGTTGTTGTTCCTATTAAGTTGCAAAAGCAGGGACAAATGCAGCCCTAAGTTACACTTGTGCCCATTAAATCACAATAGGCTTACTAGTATCTGAGGTGAAAGTTTGGCTCTGCAATCCCTTGAGGAGGAAACAAAAGACCCATTATAATAAAGGACCAAGGGAAGCATGAGAACTTAAATGGAAAGAGGATATAGATAATAAAGTACCTTCTTACCAGCCCAGTACGAAATTTCCTCCAAACAACTCTGATGGTGCTAAAACTACAGCCTATGCCAGCCAGTTTCTCAACATTGAAAATGTCAGACTGGTCTTAAATAGGGTTGGGTGGTCACACAGAACCCTTTTCCTCAGTTCCATGGACATTAGTTCTAGCGAATTACTATTCCTTTGCACCCTATTTCCTGTCTAACTGAGGAAGGAGTGGAATTCTATGGCTTTTGAAACATTGGGTGCTGAGGATGCTTGTTAAAAAATAAGGTGTTAATTAAATTTCTGACTGTACTCTTGGGGGGAGAATTGTATATCTCCTGCTCTGTGGTTTTACCCCCATTCTATCATATATTTCATGTTATGGCAGTCTTGGGTGACAACCCATGCTATAGGTTAACTGCTGGGTTAAATTAATTAGTTGACCATCAATGGACAGAATACATCGGGTGGTTTAATAAAGTGTTATTTATGGAAACTAATTCCTATAATAGCTAGTTCTTACATGGTGCTTTCTATTAAATGCAGTACAAATGAGGTAACATGACCCCAGTTAAGAGATAGGGAAACTGAGGCACAGAGCCAGCACTAGAACGCAAGTCTGCTGCAGCACCATGCACTGCTTTAACCATTACACAACACTGCTTTACTTTCTACAGTATGTAAATAGCACCAGTCACCTTTCAAGTATCTGAGCTTATCTCATTAATTCCCCATTCACTGACTGTCCTTGATTCACTGCTTGCCCCAAAGATTTTATTTTACAAACATTTGAATAAGAACCTGAACATATTTCATGGGAGTGACCTCAGGGAGAGCCCTTCCTGGTCACCGCAGCAGAGCATAGTAGGTATGCGGCTACTAGGTCTGGGCAGTAGGCAGGCATTTCACACACTCATAGACCAAGATGAGCCTCACTGAGAGGACCAGGAGATGCAAACAGGGGCAAAATGTTTTCCTGGTTTGCATTCATGAAAATACAGCAGGCAGGTAGTGTCACAAGATGGGCTGCTCAAAATATTTCAAATGATCTATTTCCTATGAGGCATGGCTGTAGTTCAAGCAGAGTGAGCCACTCTCCCTGGGCACTGTAGTCTGACACAGAAGCCAGGTGTCTAGAAGAGAAAGGAAGCATGAAGGACCTGGAAAAGCAGCTTCCTAAAGGCACCATGACTGCTTAGGCCAAAAACAGACTATATATGTGCTGTGCCCCACTATGGACTACAGGTTTGCGAGTTCATTTAAGTGTTGCATTCTAACTGTGGACATTGCTGGAACAAATTCAAAGGTACCTAGTGTGCATTAATGTAGTTCTATTTTGAAAGAGGATTAAGTTGATGTGAACGAGGTATCTTTTAGTTTGCACCAGTAGCATCCACCTGAGGCAGGTAGTGCACAACATTTTGGTGTGCTCTCCTATTCAGACCCCTGTACTTTGCAGAACTTGAAATTAATGTCAATTTGACCCAAACCATTCTGTTTTAGGAATGCAGAAATTTGGGATGTTGTTTTTTTTTATGTGGGGGGGGGAGGAAGGAGTGTTTTAACATTTCTCTAATCAAGGTTTATGGAATAGTGTGTTCTGGGAAGAGTTTAGACTTTCTGGCCCCCTTTAGGAAGAAAAGGAATGTCCAAATTTCACAATTTCCCCGAGGATGGAAATTCTCTTCCCCACTCCCAATCATTACTAGTCAGATTGATGATGAAAGTCCCCATGCTTTAAAAAAATATAGCACTGACATTTACAGTAATGAGCAAGGAGATGCCTTTTTTTTTTTGCCTTCAGAATTCAGTAACACTAAGAGCATGAATTATTTGGAAATGATGCCACCCCCACTCCTGATAGAAGCCTGAGAGAGTGTTTTTTCCTTCTCAGAATTATTTACAGAAGGGCAGAGTGGGACAAGTTGGTTTTTATTTTCATAAATCTCAGGAAACAGCCACAGGTGACACCGTTCAGTGTGGAAGAGGACACCTATGCCTCATGGAGGCAAAGTTGTCAACTACATGAGAGATAAGTGGTGAAGTAACCCCGCTCCCCCTCCATTCTTCACTTTCTGAAGTCATTTCAGCTGCTAGCTGGGTTTTTTTGGACAGAAAGTAGTAAAACAGCCTGTCTGTATTTAACAGAGCACATGCTTGTATTTGTTAATTCTTGTGACCTTCCTACTGTGTACTTAAATATGTATATTCTATGTATCTAAGTATGAGACAAGTTCAGTGTAGAGAGAAACATAATACTGAGAACCAGACAAGCTTTAAAGATTAATAGACAATTTATTGAGTTGCAAATATTAAAATGTTACTTCAGATTGCTAAAGGATTTCTCCATTCACTAATACTGTATAGCAGCTGTGCAGATACCCGACATTTGTACCATCTAAGGACAATTAAATAGTTTTAATGCATCTGACAGTGGTAGTTGATGTTTTACATATGATATATCTATAAACTAAACAAGACAAAGAAGAAAGTCTCCTTCCTTCTACACGTAATGGGTTAAGACAGAGTTATAACCCAAGAACTTTGTTAGTGGAGTTCAGGTATTAGACAGTGAAGGGCATAAGGGGATAGTGTAGGGGACACAAATGTATTCCTTGACTACATTGAAGAGTGGCTCTATAAAAACCATTGTGTATGTGGATTGATTGGGAGCCTGGCTTTCCCTCTGGGCCAGGCCAAATCCATATTCGAGAAGTGGAATATACAGGCAGTGGAAGATACAGGAGGATGCACTTCAGATTGAGAGTCACGTAACAATTTACATGATATTGAGAAATTATGTTTAAGCCTTTCCTTGTGGCATGCTCGGTATCTGCCTTCCAGCCTTACTGCGTGGGACAGTGATTTTCAGCAAGCATGATGCAGGATCAGGAATTGAATTGAGAGAAGCAGCACTAAAAATATGAGTGTTCAGTCATTCCTTTTTACTCTGCCTCTGATCCAGCTGGATCTCAATAGTTGCTGGAACAGGTACTTCTGCACAGGCTATAGGGCCCAGGCATGGAGTCTGTTCACTGGGGCACCCCCAAAATAGACACAGCTTTGCTCGCTGTTCAGTCTGATGCTGGGGCCCTTTCACACTCAGATGCTTGGGTTTCAAGAGCTGTAGGAGTCTCAGCATTTCCAGCCTCCTCTTCCCTTCTGCTCTTGCATGCTCTGGGCACAGAGGCGTGCAGAAGCCGGGACGCTTCTCCTGGACTTTCAGGCACTGGATTTGCAGGGACGCCAGAAATTGGCAGTCCTTGAGGAGGTGCTAGTTGCTCCACATTCAGCTGCTGCTCTGGGTTTGCTCCCTCAGGTGCCTGATCTTCCTCCCACTGAGCTGTAGAATGCGCCCAGCTCCCCTGGTCTCCTGTAAGAGCACGAGGGGACTGGGAATCAGCACCCTTCGGCCAACTCTGGTTCTCCTTTAATTCTGTGGTCTGGACAGGATGCAGAGTCTCCATCTCTCGTGTGGCCGGGGCAGCAGGCTGGGGCAAAGACCCCAGTGGACTCTCTTGAGGAGGCTTGGGTTCTGCAGGGCCCGTGCGACTGTCTTCCACACTCTGCGTGTTTGTAGCAGGGCCCTGTGCAACTTCGATGGCCTGTGCAGTTGCGTGGGTCTCAAGTGGACCTTGTGCTACAAGCTGGGTGCCAGTCTCTCCTTTAGTCTCCGCAGCAGACGGGGCCTCAACCGTGCCTCCTCTAGTCCAGCTCTCTCTTGAAAGATGTGCCGTGGTTTGGGCCTGTCTCTCTTGTGCAGTCCGGAAAGTAGGCTCAGCCTCCTCAATGGCTTTTGTGGTAGGTGCAGCTGGCAGGGAGACCACAGGCCCTGGCAGGGACTGAGCAGCAGGCGCTCTGTCCTGTGCAGCAGAACGGGCCCCAGACTCTTGTGCGCTGTCTGCACCGGGCCCAGCCTCCGTTTCTTCCGTTCTCTCTCCAGCAGGCCAAGCCTCACCAACCTCTCGTTCAGACCCTATCGCGCGTAATACCTCCCTCTCGGTCTCCGAAGCAGGCGGCGTCTCCCCAGTGTCTTCTGTGGCCTGTGCAGAAGGCTGGATCTCTGCTCCTTGCAATCTTTGTGGAGCAAGGAGGGCTCCCCCAGAGTGCTGTGGGATCTCTTGCATGCTCTGTGCAGTAGGTCTAGCCTCACCGGTGATGAGTGCACCCTGTGCAGCAGGGTGGTTCTCAGGAGTCTCCGACATGGGCTGGATCTCACTTTCCTGTAGAGTGGGCTGGGCTTCATCAGTGTACTGGTGGGTCTCTTGCATGCTCTTTGCTGTGCGTTGGACCTCAGCAATCACTGCTATCGTCTGTATGCAGGTCTCTGCCTTACCAACTTCTCGCATTGCCTTGAGTACAGGCCGATCCTCTCTGTATTCTTCTGTGGCGCATGAAGCAGGCTGCCAGTCCTGTGTGAGAAGCTGGGTCTCAGGATCTTGCTTGATCTCTGCATCCAGCAGAGTCTTCATTTCTTCTGTCCCCTCTACTGGGATTTCTGCAGCATGCTTGGACTCCCCGTTATCTTTTAGGGTCTGTGTAACAAGCTGCCTGTGCTGCATCATCTTTGTATTCGGCTCAGGTTCTCCGACCTCTTGCTCGGTCTCTGCAGCAAGCTGGGCATCAGTCTCCTGTGAAGCCTTTTCTGTGCTCTGTACAGTAGCCAGGGATTCACAGTCTCGTACAAGCTGCAGCACAGACATGGTTTCAGTGTCTTCTAGCATCTCTTGTGAGCTGGGTGCAGCAGGCAGCTTGTTATACCTCGTAGGCTGGGTTTCGGCAGTGGCTTGCTCAGGAGCTGTCCTAGTCTCTGTGGGAGGTTGTGTCTCAGACCATTCAGAAGCCTCCTGTGAGTTACATGCAATAGGAAGTGTCTCACTAATCTCAGCAGCTCCTTCAGCCTTCTGGTCCTTAGATTTCTTATACGAAAAACAGAACCCCTTCTTCTTACTGAATTCGCATCCCATGCTGGAGGCCTACAGCAGTAGTCCAGTTAGAAATACTCTGAGGTGGCTTCGCCTTTGCTGATGCCCTTGATACAGTGCAGGTAGGCTCTCTTTCTTTCTTTGCCAGAAGTACTCTGGTAGTCAGCAAACATCTCACCTGTAAGATATTAACAATACACAGTTTGGCTACTCGGTCATTGCAAAAGAATGCATGACACCTGGGCCAAGGCACACCAGCTGCCATCCATCTTCTGGAAGGGTTGCTGTACCATTCAGAAACCACTACTGCGTTAGGAGCGAACGGTGTGCTAGGACCAATACCCTAGAGCACCCCAAGCTTACTAAGCTCATTACTACAGTGGAGATTCAGTGAACTCTGCATGTGTTTTTAAACACTACGAGCATATGCAGCTCAGTTCACCTGACTGCATAAAGTCAAGAGTTTGTGTCTCCCTCCCCCTGCATCTCCATCCATACACAAAACTATGGCAGAGAACATACAATCCAACGGATACCACCAGTCCTTGAGAAAACAAACAGCAAGCCGTTTAATGGGAGCCAGGTAAGGGCATTCCTCAACTAGACTGGCATCATTTACTATTCCCAGACCTAAGCCTAGGATCAAAGAGGATACTAGAATCTTAAATAGGCCAGCCTAGGGAAGGGCAGGTTGTCAGCAGTAGCCAGATATGAGCTTCTGGCCAAAAGAGGCAAGCCCAGATGTTCAGAGATATTTAGGTTTCTAATTCCCATTGATTTCAATAGAAGTTAGTCCCCTAAATATCTTTGAGGATACAGGACACAGACATCATCAGTCAGGCCATCTTCCAAACTAAAGATGGAGGTAATGCTGAGGAATAAAAGTGTACTGAGGCTTGCAAGGAGAGATTAAGGTTGAGGCCAGGTGGAAGAGATAGCATATGGTACAAAGGAACTAGATGTACGTATCTTCACTACAAAATATTCTGTATTTTGAAGAAGTTGTTCGACTCACTTCAATCAGCTCCTGCCACAGGATCCTGGAAGAAAAAGGGCTTACAGCTGTCAGCGCTTTCTCTCCTTGCAAGCCTCAGTGTATTTTTATTCTCCAGAGTTACCGCCAACAGTTGGGTTAACAGGGTTGATAGAGAAGAAGGTTATAGCCCAAAGATCTTGTGTCAGAGAGGGGAGAAGGTAGCAAAACCTGTCCCGATGGGGATGCACTTGAGAGTAACTAAAAGGGGTTTAAAGCACAGCTTGCCCTGCAACCATGACTATTACATTAGTAAAAGAATGTTTACTGCCTACCTCACTCACCTCCTTTATCCCCTGCAACATAAATCCATCTGCATAGCCCCTCCAGATTCAATACAATGCATCTCCAGGTATAGTCTCATGGATTTACATGTTACAAGGTTTAAGCTTCAAACTAGCAAATCTTACAGACTAACTTAAAAATCAAACTGGTTTTGTCTCATAGCAAGACTAACAATAAAGCTTGTGTAATTAGCTTTTGATGATGCAAATTCATGTTACTCTCCCAAAGCTGCAGTGGCTCTGCAGAGAGAGCTAAAAAGAGTAGTTGTGTTAAGCATGGTGGGGCATTATTTCATGCTGCAGAGTTGTTCTGTCATTGCACAAGATATGGTATTCAGCCTCAACCACGAGCAAGCCCAATTCACTGACACTAGGAGTAACATATTTTCAGACAGAAGTCATTTGTTAGGGCAGCTCTTGTTAGCCAAGCAAGTTTAAGGGAAGACAACTTTTTATTAAAAAGTACAAAGCTGTATTTATTCAGAATCTTGTCTGCTTACTTTAGCAACAAGGAAGTTATTGCTTTCCACATTTCATCTCTGCAAAGTCAAGCCAGCTGAAAGGCAGAGGAATTGTCTATATTGGTTCAGGAAAAGAGGAGCTTTTAAACAACTTCGAGTTGCAGCAGCAAGTTGTGCCTCAGACAACCCCTGTACAAGTCAGTTTTGCCATTTGGCAACTCAATAGTATGTCCACACATATTATTGTTAGACTAATTAAGCTTCAGAAACATGCAAGAGAAGAACCACATCCAAAAATACATGTCTCACCCCTTTTTAAACACTGTAATAAAAGAACTAGATAAGTATTTAATTAACCACATAAATACCCACTTACCAGTCCCCTATAAAATAATCATAGGCTTTAGCACTACAGCTTCAGGGAAACCCTCCACACCTACCCCTCTGTCTTCAAGCTGGATTTAAATAGGGCTGGGTGTCTCCAAAATCACTTTCCCCCAGTCCTCTGAACATTAGTTCCTCTGAAAGACTGTTCCCATACATTATGATCCTTATTTGTGTATTCTGTAAAAATGGATGGAGATGAATGTCCCCTTTTGTGACATTTTGAAATGTTGTGTGACTGGTCCTCTATGTTTAGAATACAAATATTTTTGATCACTTTGTATTTAGCTTTAAAAGGTAAAAATAAAGCAAGAACAAAATGTATTATGTACTGACATTCATGCAAACTGAGGATGGTTGCTAACTATGCAGGGACACTGCCTTGTAACATAGTCCCATGCACAGATATGACTTTGGAAAGATGATTGTGAAGGCAAAGTCATTGGCAATATCCTGCACCAAGCAGTTGGATTTGAAAATTGATCCCCAGTTTTCTATTTCTGATCTTCTCAATTGGCCAGTCTCGCAGAGGTAGGCCCTGATCCTCCAAAGCTTTAAGCATGTACTTACTTCAAGCATTTATTTTAAGCAGTCCCATTGGACATCAGTGGACATATGTGCTTAAAGTTAAGATGTGTGTAAATATTTGCAGGCTCATGGCCTTAGCTGTTTTACTGAGATTGCACATGCATTGATTTCTCTAACCTGAATTGACCACTCACCATCAGACATCAGTCTTGCTCTGTCCACCACCAGAAAGTCAAACATAAGCAGATCACATGTGTATTACAGAAAGGGAAATTCCCACTGAAAAACAAATAATCCCCAAAGGCAGGTCTTGATCATGCTCTGGCCCCAGTGGTACATTTAGGCACCATGAGATGGATCACCTGAGCTAGACCCCATCATTTTTAACCTGACTCTCAAATTTTATGATTCCAAAAAGGAGATTGTGGCCCTGTATTTCTGGTATATCCAGGCCATTTTTGGCTTTCATCTCTTTTCACTTCCTGTCTTCAGCTGAGATCTAGCACCTGCCTGCACAACAACAACAACATAAGGCTTTCCTGTCACTAGTAACTGTGCTGATTATGCGTCCACACTAAATGCAAAGTGCTTGTTAGCTAACATGTTTTTCTACACTACAACACTGGGAAAATTAATATTATTGCGCAGGTCAGTGCTAGATCACAGCTAAAGACAGGAAATGTAAAGCGATGAATGAAAATGGCATGGATTACACCAAAATGCAGGGCTACAATCTCCTTTTATATTTTCAGGACAAAGAAGTGAGGTTGGGCATTTTTACAGCAGCCTGGACAGTAAGAGAACAGATATAGTCACCAAGGGATAAGCCTTTCACTTGCACATAGGTCTAGATGAGCCTCGTTTGGGACTCAACAAAAACTAGGGACAATTCTCCCACTTGTTTAACTTCAATCAAGTCACAACAGGGACAGATTTAGCCCCACATACCTCTAGCCCGATGCCATTTAAACAACCTTTTTTTCTTATGAGCAATTGAATATTTAACCTCTCAGGGGTCATTTAACAGGGTGGGAATGTCTTCTGATTGTGGAGGCAGATCATCAGCTGGTGTAAGTTATAATAGTGCCATTGACTCCAATGGAGCAATGAAAATTTACACAAGCAGATCTACCTTTCTGTGCACCAGAGGGCAATATCATGCATGTGATAGGTTGGTACTAACCTTTATGTTTTGTGACCCTGAAGGCTGAAGTAATAAGAGACATGCTCTGTCCTTTGTAAGAATCTCCATTTACCATTCATTTCAGATGCTAGCCTCAACCCCACTACAAATAAAGGAAGCACTGGAGCTTGTTGAACTGGTTTATTAGTTATGACAAAGCAGCAATATAGGATTATTTCTTTGTAGTTTCATCAGGTCTCTGGCTTCAAATACACTAGGCGCCTAGGGGACACTGCTTAGCTTAAAGAACTTTTCTGTTACTCTAGCTAAGGGTTGACACTATTTCTGAAAGCCAGGGAGACAAGACATATGGCCAAGTAATGAAACCCATTTTTAAACTGCTCTTGGACATAGTTTCAGATGCTGGGTGGTTTCTTTAGCAGACAAGCATGTCTTACCCGTGTTCTATTGTTACCAGTGCATGCTTTATATTTGAAAAGCTGTAGCCCTCTTTTTTTGAATGTTACTAGGCTCTACTTCATGGTACAACTTCACAAATTTTGTGAATGTACCTTAAACTCTTTTAAGGGATATTTTGTCATTTTAGACTTGAATTTAGCTGTATGCAGAGCAAGTGCTTAGCTACAGGTTAGAATTACTATGCTGGTAGCGGGGAAATACTGCTATCTGAGTGGAGACAGATTTCTTGATGTAGAATGACAATCAAGCAGCCCATCGGATGGCTCTACCACAGCAAGGTAATGTGAGTATGACACTTCAGAGAACAAATGCTATAGGGAACCATTTGTCATGATGTTACTAAGTGAAGTATTGGAGAGGCGTCTCTCCCTCCCCACCTCTTTTTAAGATCCAATTCTGCAGCAGAGACACTCTCCAGTTTATCAGTTGGACACACTTTTTTCTTAGAACTATAAACTCCCCACCACTGAGAGAGGGCTATTAAGAGCTTCCTCTCTTGTGCTTTAATTTCATGTGTCCTCAGAATTCTGAAGTAGTGAAGTTCTACTGAACTGTATGGCTAGGCAGCTTCTTAGGATGAAGCTTTTGTATGTTGGTCACTGTCTTTTTGCTGCCGTGCACAGTAAAACCTGCCCATTAACAGCCACAACCCTTAGAATTTGTTTCTCTCCCTTTTTTAAGCCACCCATTAAGTAATGTCCCTGGAAGTTCTTACATAGTAACTATTTTATGATCATTGCACTGACTGTCACAAACATTAAAAAGTCCATTGATCTTTCAGGTTGCATACACTGACCCACATATTCCAATAGAGACTATATTTCCCATCTTGTCTTGTCAAATTGAAAAAGGGACATCACATTAACTTTGCATCATTAAAAAAAGATACAAAGGATGCACTGAAGTTAAGTATCTCTGTTTCTTTGGTTATCAGTGAATATACCTACCCAACCATGGATCTGAAAATGTGGCAATTCATGCAGTGACCCACAGCTATCCCCTAAAGATAAAGCTTAAGGGCAATTCAAATGAAAGACACTCAAGACACATAGTTTAGTGAAATAGTTTAGTGATTAGCATTGTAAAAACACCTAAGGGTGTTGGGATAGAGGAGCATTCATGCACTATATTAAAAATAAAGTCTCGAAGAAAGAGTGTAAAATCCATAGAAAATATTCAATTGACTTAGTGTCTTACAAGAACAAGCTACCAAGTCCCCTTTACACAGTGACAGGGACGACAATGCATTGCGAATAGTTACTGAAGTGTGCTGCCCTGTCTTCCCACTCTTTGAATATTTTTGCCCCATCCCTCACCCCACCTCCATGGTGGTATCCAGGCACAAGACTGAACTACAGCTATGCATTCACTGAAGACCTTTAGAGGGGGTTTACTGTCCATTTTATTCTGACACGGATCCAGCTGGATCACAATCAGTTGCTGCAACAGCAGATGAAATTAGCTTTTCTGCTGGGGCTGCAGCTCCTACAGACACAGAGAGAGTCAATTGCTTCTGTTGTGTGGGACTCCCCTGAATCAACTGCAGCTTCATTGTTGCTCGATCTTGGGCCTGAAGCTGGGACTACTTCACGCTCAGATCCTTGGGTTTCTGGGGCTGAGAGAGTCCCAACATTTGCAGTCTCCTCTCCCCCCCTGCTCTTATGCATATCAGGCACTGAGGCTTCCAGAGCCTGGGAATCTACTTCCTGTCTCCCAAGCACTGGATTTACAGGGGCAACAGTCCCAGCAGCAGAAGTTGGCACCTCCTCTTGAAGTGACGGTTTCTCCATGTCCTGTTCCTGCTCATGCGCTACTACTGCAGTGGCCTTTAGTTCAGGAGCCTGATCTTCCTTGGGAGTTACCGAGTCCCCCTCTTTCGCTTCATTTCCTGTCAGAGCACTAGGGACTCTGGGATGTTTGACATTCTGCTGACACTGGACATTCTTCAATTCTGTCGTCTTTGCACCATGCAAGGTCTCTATCTTTTGTGTCACCCGTGCCGTAAGCTGCCTCTCTTGCATGGTTGGGTCACTAGAGTCACTCTCAGACTGCAGTACGTTCTCTTCAGGCACCCTGCATACTCTAGAGACCGTGCTGGTGTCTTGCAGAATGGATTGGACGGCATTCTCTGCTGTCACTTGTTTGGTCTCTGCTGAGGCTAAGCTTAATACAGCCTCTTGTGCAGCCTGAATGTTGGCTTGGGACCCCGTCTCTTCCATGGTCTGTGCAAACTGGTCTCTTACAGTTAGTTGACCAGTCTGTGCTTCCGGCTCATCCCCCTCAGTATCTCGCATGTACTCTGCGATAGGGCAAGTTTCACGCTCTGCTGTGATTTGTGCAGCAAGCTCAAGCTCCTTCTTTCCTGTGGGACCGTCACTCATCTCTGCAAGAGACTGGGTCTCAGAGTCTCCAGCAGCTTCAGTTTCTTCTGTGGCCCGTGCAGCATTCTGGACCCCCTTCTCTTGGAGAAGCGCCACAGCAAGCGGGGCTTCATCGGCACCTTCCATGAGCCGTGCATCAGGCAGTCTGTCCTCTGCAACAGCCTCACTAATGTCTTGAGCAGTCTCTGCAGCAGTGTGGGCCTCAGTGTTTTGGGGAGCCTCTGTCACTTGCTCAATAGGCTCTGCTTCTCCAGCAGATAAGACCTCAGCCTCTCCTGTGGTTTCTGAAACCAGCTGGTTCTCTGCTTCTCGCCCAGCGCCTGCAGTAGGCGGGAGCTCAGACAGGTACTGCAAGGTTCCTTTTCCTGTTGGTTTAGCCTCCATCCCTTCTGTGACCTGTGCAGTCGGCTGAGCCCTGCCATTCTCTTCTCTGCTCTTCCCGGTGTTCGGTGCCTCAGTCTGTTGCAGTGCACCTACAGTAGGCTGGGCCTCTCCCGTCTCTTTTGTTACCCGTGTCATAGTCTCATCATGGTCTTGCTCAGATACTTCCACGGCCTGAGTGGGAGACTGGTTTTCAATCCACGCTAAAGCTTCCGGTGAGGTCTGCACAGTAGATGGAGTCTCTCTAACTTCAGCAGTTGCTTTCTCAGCCTTCTGTTTTTTGTGTTTGGCATAAGTCGCACAGAACCCCTTTTTGCTGAACTTGCTCCCCATGCTGGGGTTCTACAGCAGCACCTGCAAGATACAACAGCTACACGTTTTAGATGTGTAATTATGGCGTGCGCCTGCATGCACACGCTCTTCTAGTAGCATACTGGGCTAATAGGAGGGGCTAACATTCTGTACGACAGAACTAGTAACCCACGTTTGCGTACTTTATGGAAGGACTGTGGCCCAACTTCTGGCTTTCTGCCCGCTGCCCCAACTATATGCATTAAGGCAATGACCCTGCATTTAGATTCACAGGGTTACTGCCATTGCCTATACAGGCCATCATGCAGCATCGGAGCTTATTTTAGCTCTTGGAGTAGCAGTGCTAAGAAAGACTATGTATAGCATGCAGGATAGAACCAGTGCAGCTGTGGGAGAGTGAACTGGATTCTACAGGGTTTGTGACAGAAGTGAGACAGTTTGCTATTTGTAAAGCAAGCTGGAGCAGACAGTCTGACTGTCAGTAGGAAAATGGCTAATACAAATTGCTCTGCCATTCCATAGAACATGATACTTCAACTTCCTCTTGTTTACAAAGCTAAGTCATTGATATTAAGAAAAAACATGCATTAGAGATTGATTATAGAACAGTTATGGTTCAAAAAGCCAGGGTAAAAACGCACCTTTTACTAAAGAGATAATTTTGTGTAAGTGATTATCTATTTACTTACATGGCAAAGTTATTGTTTCTTTTTTTAGTTGGGTAGTCAATAAGAAAATTTCATTTTCCTTGATGCGAGTACAGCTATTAACTAAGCTCTAGCTCTACAGACAAATACTGCCCCAAGCAAATCAATTTGAGACAGTAGGGTTGTGCAAATGTACCTGAAAGAAGACTGGGCTCTGCAATGTGCTTACAGAGTTTTTCATATCCAGGGGCTATAGAACTTCAAACACCATATTTTTCAGCAACTGTTTGAATAAGAGCTAGCCAATCTCTCCAACAAGACATTTTTCACTGTAATTGCAAATTAACTCCACTTTAACATGATCTATTGGAATGAAAGATCTGGGGAAATAGTTGCATTCTTGCACTGAAATAGATAGTTACTTACCAGTCTCTTATAACACAGATTCTAAAACACCACACAATCTCCAAAACTATAAATTATATTAAATCCTCAACACCTATCTCTCCCCACGCAAGTTGGTGTTAAATAGGCCTGGGAAGCCACACAAAATTACTTCCCTGCAGCTCCCTGAACATTAGTTCCACCAAACCATTGTTCCTGTCCTTTATGGTTGCTGTTGGGACAACAAATGTTGTGACTACACTCCTTATATTCAGGATCTAGATATATCTGACAATTTTATATTTTGCTTTACAATTTATATATAAAATAAAATAAAATGCAACATGTGCTTATGCCAGTTGATGACCACCGGCGATACACAATGTAGACACACTGTTGTGAAGCAGGCTAGGCACATGCAAACCTAAGATATTGTTTTTGAAAGAACAGACTTTAGCATTATCCTGTTCTAAGCAGGTTGTGATGATAACTAACCCTTTCACTCCTTTTCTATCATGTACAGGGATGGTCAGACTTGCAGGGTTTGTGGTTTTGTTGTGGTTGCAGAGTCAACTAAAGTCCCTAATTTGAGCTGATCATGCAGTGCTGTTGCATCACCAGTCTTGTTTAGATCACTGGTGGGTATTGAGATATGGTATAATAATAGCACATGTACAATATGTAAAGAGGAATCCACTTCAAATAACAAATGAACCCCAAAGACAGGATGACAGAGGCTGATCTTGAGCATGCTCCAGAACCTGAAAAGGATTAAATCAGGATAAATGGATCTGTTGGTCCAGACCCATACATTTTCCAAATGGGTTTCAAGTTTTGTGACTCCACTACCCCTCTTCCTAGAAATACATAATGTGATATGACGTCAATGATATCCACTTCCATCCCCCCAGAATATGAAATCAGTTTTAGGACTCCACATTTTCAGTCAGCTCAGCCAGCATTTGACTTTAATCTGCTCACCTTCTATGAGGTCTATCGCCTGCCAAGGAAAGTGCTAAATCAGCCTCCCATCTCTAGTATCTATGATGTCTCTAAAGAGCTCACCTAAATCACATGCCCATATTAAATGGAGAGAGGTTGCTCTGTAGTGCCTTTATATAACTCTTCCTAAAATGCTTTTATGTATTTGCTGTTGGGCTTCAATTTAAGCAAAGAATGTAAGCAGCAGATGATTGAAATTGACAACGGAATGCACTCGGCAATGAAAAGCTGAAATGGCCATTACCCTTCTCTGCACCCCTTTCTCCCATTACTCCACAGACAAGCCTTTCATTTTTTTCACATATATTTCACTGAGATCCTTAACTCACTTGGACTTACTCAAGGAGGAAAGAAAATTTCACTTCTTTTCGTAGGATCTTCGGACTGACCCCTGGCAATGTGAGCAGTGGCATAGCAAGGCCCCAGGAGTTTAGGGATCCCCTCCCAATTCTGAAATCTAACCCCTCCAACTCCTCCACAGCCCCAGTCCAGTCCTCCTCACCCTCCTAACTCCTGTCTAGATCCCCACAGTCCCAATCCAGCCCCATTTCCCTACAATCCTAATCCACCCTGCCCCCCTACTCCTAGCGCCTGCCTAACTCCCAGTGGCCACTCAAGACAATCTGCCACACTGGGGAGCAATTAGGTGTGCTCCCCCCACATGCCACTCCTCAATCCTGATAGGCATTGTGACTAGGGGATTGCACTAAGCACTCAGATGTGACCAGCCACTGCTCTGTCACGATGGAGGGGCAGCTGGACCCCAACTTGAGCAGCGATGTAATCCTATATGCCAGGGCACAATGCCTGGAGCAGGGAGCTGGGCCCAGCCCTGAGGCACACAGGAGCCACCACTGTGGGATGAGTGTTGAGTGGGTTCACTGTCAGCACCTGGGCCCAGCTCTCCCTTGTTGGCCCCTCCGGTTGGGCACCCATAGCTTCTTGGACCTAGGTGTGACTGCACTATTGCTGTTCAGCCACTGGCAAGATGTTATTCACCAGGAAATGGGCATAACCCTATATGATCATGACTAAAGTCAGTATGTGATAAAAACATAGGTGGCCAAGTTCATCCCTAGTGTAAGTGAAGTCAGTATAGCAACACTAGGAATAAACAGATTATATAATGCTCTAGGAATATATCTGTAAACTGAGTAACGAATCAAAGAGATTACACTGTGCATTTTTAATATAGCAGGAAATTGTGAACTGTGAAATGGTGCACTGCAGAACAAGTGTAAATATGTGAAGAGAGTATCCTAAAATATATTCCCTTCCAGTCTGGTAAGCCATTGCTGCTAAGGGAATTCTTAATCAGGGGAGGTGTGTTAACCCCATCCCTGGCCACCAAGAAACCTTTAGCCTAATTAAGTATGGGATTTTTGGCACCATTGACACATACAACTGAGTAGGGGTTTTGGGCCAATCTCTTTGTGAAGTCAATGAGCCCTATAACGTAAAGGTCACTGGCAAATGCTCTAGCAGTGGGACCTAGGGAATGGAGCACTAGACTAGGACTTAGGAGGTCTAGTTTCTAGTCCTCATTCTGCCATTGGCCTGCTGGGTGGCTGTGGGCAAGTCAATTCAGTACTCCATGCCTCAATTTCCCAACCTGTAGAATGGGCCTAATGATACTGGCCTCCTTTGTAATTTACTGATGAAAAGTACTAGAGCAGAGTTAGGTATTCACAGTCTGAACAAGGATTTCTGTACTCACTCAGTGGGGACTCTGAGGTAGTTTCTCAAAAAGCAGATAGATAAACAACTAACCCCATTTCTAGACTTGTTTCCTCTCTCTGGGCACCCCTCCACTGCTTAGGGGTTTCTTTGAAATTTTTGGCAGGGTAGGATTAGGTTATCAGCATCCTAAAGAGCCATTAATAAGGCCCAGTTGTATAAGCAACCACTCACACGTCATCCCAAACTACATATCCCGGTTGTGCTGGAGACGGTTGTGTAAATATCTAAGTTGTTAATCAAGTAAATATAAGGAACACTAACTTATTGTACATTTGAACTTTATAATACAAAGGGCAAGTGTAAGAGTACAGACCAGAATGGAGAAGCATTATGAAAGCACCATAAGCACACATTGTGATTTGCAAAACAACAGTAATACATTTTTATTATGGAGGAGCCAAAGGGTCCCAACTGGGACTGTGGTTCTATTGCCCTGGGCGATGTACAGAGAGTCTCTGCCTGGGAGAGTTCACAATGTAACAGTCACAAGAAAGGGTAGGACTGAAGAAACACAGACAAAGACACACAAAATAGGCTAAGACACAGTCCCTCTAGAGATCAGGAAAAGAAGTGTCTAGCTAATGACAGACCACCTAGAGGATTGAGCTCCAATGGCAAGATAGGTAGTGAGACACCTAGCCGGAGAATCCCACTTCAGGGCCACCAGGGCTTCGGCTTGCACGATGGCTCCTAACAGCTTGTTAGCTTCAGCATGGCCTCAGAGCTTGGGTCTTCGCAAGTGCCAAGCAGTGAAAACTTAAATGCCTGAGTGAAGCAGCAATGGAGTAGTGGTATGAGAAAGTGACTGGTGCCTAGATGTTGGCCTGAAGCATTTGCCTCTTTAGGTGCCTAGAGTACCTTATTCCTGTTCCCCCTTACTATCTATATTCAGGAAGCCCTAGCTTCTGCCACTATTTCCAACACAAGGCTGTGGCTATGAAGTTGGACGAAGGCACATGTTAGGAAGATCTAGAGACATACATTGCAGCAATCATAAATATTATTTATTGGCAGTTACATTAAGACATGTCATCTTGTGACTTCAGCTTGTAATACAAAATTCCATGCCCATTACTCAATACAATATGTCTAGTTGCACTATTTACAGTTGGATTAGCTTCAATACACCCATTGCACATTATTCTCAGTGACAATTTAAATCCCAGAAATGAGAACCTAAATTATGGCCAGACCTATGACAGAAGGACAGTAGACTCACAGTTATGGTTACATGCTATTTCATGGGAACACTGCAAGAAAATTTGAAGGAAGTTGGTTTACAAAATGAAAGTTGTTAGTTCATTTTAGTGGGGTTTGCTAATGAACCCTCCCTCCCCATTCAACCACCGCTTTACCTTAGTCTTAAGGTCATCCTACAAGCCCTATTGGACTACTATTAAAGATTAACAGGATCATGCAAAACGTAGATTCAAGTGCATCAGTCCAGTCCCCCATCACAACAGAAATCTGTCTCAAGAGTTCATCCAATAGGGCACCTATAATTTGAGAAGGGACGTCATCTGGGTAGTTAACAGAATGCATTGTGCCCCACCAGTTCCTTGGACTCCTGTCTGCATTGCACAGGACATTCTCTTGGGGAAAACGTGTCGCTTGAGGTCAGAACTATGAATGCATAAAACACAACTCAGTCTTTTACATGGTAGAACTCAGGCTGCATTTTTCACTCTGGCTCTGCTATAGAGAGTTTCTCAAACAGATTGAATTCTGCTGGATTGCAGGACCCAAAGCTACAGGAATTAAGTCCAACACTTAAGTTGCAGGGTATGGGCTTTTTTTAAAAAAAAAAAAAAAAAAAAGCTATGTTTCTAACAAATTTTGTCTGAAGCTGGAGTTGCACCACACTGGATTCCTTGGGCTTTGGAAGTGGACATTTCTTCAACCTGGTCTTCATCTCTGCTCTCTTCTACTTTAGCAAGAGTGACTTCCTGAGGATGGGGTAGATCAGCCTCACTGCAAAAAGCAGAAGCCACCAGCTCTTCTTCAGTGTGCTGCTGCAACTCTGATTTTGTACCAGCACTTGCCTCTGATTCCTGGCTCTCAGTAGGGTCCTCCTTGCTTTCCTGGCCTTCAGCCTGGGAATCTTTGCCACTCTCCAGCTCTGTAGACCCTGCTGCAGGCTGAGGCTTGCTTGTTTCTCCTTCATCTTTATGGTCTTTAGTTGTTTCTTCGGTTGCCCTGATTCCCTTCTTGCCAAGTTTGCCTCCCATCGTGGAATGCTGGAGCAAACTGAACCAAGAACTCCCCACCTCCTCAGAGCAGCACCAAGAGGAACAGAAAGGCTGCTAGACTCCTGTCTGTGTCAGGGATAGTCTAGTGACCACCAAAGAGTAACTCAGCTGTAAGACAGAAGGAACAACATGAGCAACCATGCCTTTTAGCCACTTAATCCTGTAGAGGAACATGGGCTAAAAAGTGTTTGTTTACTGTACAGTTAATAGAGGCTCACTTGGTAGTGATAGCTGGTCAACTACTGCTATATTTCCTTATTGCAGCAGTACCAGATAACTACTTGCTTTTTCTATCTTTTCAATTAACATTCAGATGAACAACATTACAGATAGAACCTTATTGCCACTGACCAACAGGTGTCACACATTCTAGCCCTTTAATGTTCAGCTCCACGTTTGTCCTCACCCCACCTCACACCCACTTTATCAAGTCAGAAGTAGTTTTCCCATTTTATTAACTCATCCAGCAACCCAAATTAAGTTTTATAGCTTCACTAATCACAGAAGAGAGAGCTCTGAAGTCAAGGACTGTGCATTATATTATGACTGCTGATAGGAGAAAAAGAAAGAATCTAGCCTACAGAAGAGTTGGAGTGGGGCACCAAAAACTTTTACATAAATAAAACAAGCACATTACTTTACTGATCACAATCAAGTTGTGAGTTATAGTAAAGTATCCTATTATTATATATGTTACTCAGACACCCCCTTATCCTACCTATATACACCATACATTCTTAGAGAAACAAGCTAACCCAAAATTTATCTTTGCAAAGTCTTTTAAGTTTTTCCTCATTTTAGTCTACAAGACCATTAAAAGGAAGAAAATGTTTATTTTGTTTTTAGACTTTACATTTCAATTATACTGATTATTAACAACAACAAAAACCCTACCCAGTGCCCTCATGCTTTATAGATATAAAAGACACCATCATACTAACTAAAGAGCCAGGAAACATTTTTAACACTTAAATTAAAAAAAGAAAAAAATCTCTTACCAACTTCTACAGCTGTATATTCTGCACTAGATCCTGCTAAACTACAACCTTTATCAGCCAGCTAACCTTATATAGAGCTACATGGCCACACAGAAATACCTCCCCACATTCCCTAGACATTAGTTCCACCAATTCTTTGTTCCGTAACTCCATTGTTCACTGTTATATCATCTAAAGAATGGTGATGTATGTTACACGTCACAGGTTTTTAAAACTTGTGTGGCTGTGTCATTTATATGTATACTTCAGACTTCTTTTGCTTTTTCCTGTTGTCTTTTACTTTGAAATAATTAATAATAAACATTTTAAAAAATCTATAGTTATACATGTATAGATTCTTTTGCCCTTTTCTGTGTTCTTCACTGGGTCCCCAGCATACTATACTGTATGGTATTATATGTGTTCATGCAAAATTATGACCTGATTTTCAGTTGTAATGAGCTCCTAAAACTCCCAGTGAAATCAATGAGAGTTGCAGATGCTTAGTAGCTCTGAAATACTTAGACACTTGTGTGCAGACAGACTGTTGCACAGCAAAACAGGTGCACATATAACTCACTGGTCAATGTGTGTCTCATGTCCCCCTCTGTGGGATGTGATCCACAGATGATGTCTGTTACAGTTCTCACCTAGAACGTCTGGGTGTTTAGCTTGAGCTGTAGTAATCCATGCTTCTAGTCCTAAAGAACTGTAGTTCAGTTAATAGTGTTGAAAAAGACAGCAGCTGTACCAGGCTTGTCTAGGGATTGTATATAACTTGAGCTATTTTGGACTTCAGAGGCTTAGAATGAGTTTCCTCAGCTCAGAGGAAATATGTAACCCATGGGTCAGTCTGTCTTTTGTATTCAGCTCTGTAGATGATCCACAGATCATCAATGCAAATTTGTTACAGTACAAAGCTTGGCAGCCTAACTCTTTAGTTCAAGCTGTAGAGACTCATATTTTAACTCGGGAGGTCTCTGGTTAAATCCCTGGCGTGAGCCGAGATGGCGGCCGTCACACATACAGACAAATTTACAAAATGTTAGCCCCTGTCCAGTATCAAGCAGTTTGGTGTGACAGTTCACCACCATCTGTGCTTTCCAGATGCGTGCAAGTGGTTTAGGGTGTGGAGTTTATAGTTTTTCTGTGGCTGAAGATTTTGTTGCTGTCCCTTAACTGGCCCCCCAACACTGTACATTACAGCCGTCACCGGTGCTGTGCCACTCTTCCTCAGAACACTGATTGGTAATTGACCAATTAGAAGAAAGTAACATAAAAAAAAGAGAGAAATCTCTAATATCTGTGTTGAAGTCATCAAATGTATAGCCTACATGGCCCACTAAATTAGAATGGTCACCAGAACATGAGTTAGTTCTACCTAATCTGTTATTTTAGCTCTGACAATGGCAGGATCAGCTGATTCATTGAATAGTGTGAATGCACAATTTTGCACTGCACATCTATGAGGGAGTTTTTTTCTTAACCTCAGGCCGATAGGGCACAATGCTACACAGTAATGAGTGCCCTCAAACTCAGTCATGAGCACTCAAACCCGCCCAGGATATACAGAGCATGATATGCATGCTTAGCAACCAATTTATGCACTGAAGCATAAATGTTTAAATACAGGTTTTTCTGAGCTAGTGCAAATACAGGTGATAATCTTAATCTTGATAAATGTTACATCTCCTTTCTGAACTCTAACAACCTCTATGCCTTAATATCGTATTGGAATGAGTTCTACAGGTTAATTACACATTGTGTGGGGGAAAAAATCCATGCTGGTAGTTATAAATTTGCTGTCTTTCATCTTTACTAAGCATTTACTTATTCCTTAATGTTATTAATCATGTTTTTTACACTATCACCTAAGGACCAACCAAGCATGGCCCTCTTTGTGCAATGCACTGTGTAAACACAGAGCAGCAGACAATCCCTGTCCCAAAGACATTACAATCTAAATAGACAAGACAGACACAGACTGGGCAAAGGATAAGCACACAAGCAGCGTGAACAATAGAATGGCAGCAAACATCCTGTTAATTCCTGCACAATCAGCACTGGGCAGAGAAAGTCAAGTAAAAATTTTGGAAGTTCTCAGTGCACAGAGGATCCTACTTTGGCTGCTCCTGCAGCTTTTCCTACCTGCTGGAGTCTCCAGCTAGTTCCTCCCATAGAGGCAGCTAACTGGAATTCCTGACTGCCTTTTTCTCTATGCTATGCCTTACACCTCTCACATCCTCTCCTTGCTAAAGCAAATAGCCGTTTCAGGCCTTACTTTTATTAACACTGGTATTAACTAGTAGCAACCCCATTCAAGTCAACTGAAGTGTATTGCTATAAAAGTAGGATAAAAGGGAAAAAATCCAGGCCCTTCTTTTAAGCTCTCCTTGAATATGAGCAGATTGTCTGTAAGTTTCTTCAGTAATGTTTTTATTTATCATTGGGCTTCAAGTGAACTGAAAGAGGAAGAGCTCTTACTCTCCTGTATAGGAGACTAACTAGAACTAATGGAGATTGTGACCCAGTGTTTGACATTTCACTTATACACAATGCTCAGTGCATTTGAGTATGGTGAATGTGGAGAGGAATGGATGTGGTGATCAGAACTGAAGGCCAAAGAGTGGGTGGAAGAGTGGTTAGGAAGGAGATCACTAATTGGAATCAGGAGCTGATTAAAGTTTTCCCAAAGAGAGAAGGGTTTTGTCATCAAAAGTTATTTTTGAAATACAGATTAATCAGATTTTTTTTATAGGAAATAATTCAAAAGTTCCTAAATCCCTTTATTTGTTTTAGGATTTCAGTTGTTAAAGCTGATTAGGTACTTTTGCAAATTTTATCTAGCTGTTAAAAAGAAAAGAGGGCTAGTTTCACAATCTGCAAAATTCATGTTTTAAGAGTTTCACTGGACCATCAATACAAGTATTTTAGTGAGACTTCAGTTCCTGGGTGATCTAGGTAATCCTGAAAATTTTAGCCTTTCTGCCCTGCAGTGCACTATAATGGCAGCTATAGCAAAGCGCTTTTTGGGAGGTTGATTACTTTTTGGATATATGGCCAGGATCACCTGCTTGGTAACTCACAGACAGAACTGTAGGTATAAAACTGGATTTTGTTTTATTTAACCAACACCAGAAATTATATACGGAGACACTACTATATTTCAACGATCATAGAATTTGACAGTTACATGTTAAAATTCATTCTGCAATCTACAGACTTCTACATATTCAAATACGTTTTTTGGTATCAAACAAAGAAACAGGAAATGGAAATAAGAGTTAAGGATTTGATGTTACATAAGGAAGAGATGGCTAGTACAGTTACAATATTTCAGATACAAAGAGGCTTCTAGATTTCACCATCTTAAAAACAACAAACAAACAAATATATGGCACCAAGTTTCCATACAGTGTCCATGCTATCTAGATTCCATGCAATTCCCCTGTTCCCACATCGAGTTTGATACAACATTTGACTCTCATATGATTAAAAGCCAGATTTACAAACAGCATGATGGTAGTGGCCAGGGTAAGTTCATTAATTTAATTTGGCACCGTTACAGCTGGATCAAAGTTAGAAACTCAGAAGGATTGAGGGCTTCTGCTGGGGCTGCTGACCCTTAGGCTACACAGAATGGAGTCACCCTCTTCTCTTGACAGAGAAACCTCTGAAGAATGTGCCATTTCACTGTCACTAGGTTGGGAGTCAAAGCTGGAGCCAATTCACCTTCAGTGCCTTGGGCTTCAGGAGATGTGGGAATGCCAACCACCCCTAGCTCTCGCTCTCTTCTGAAGTTACAGTGGCTTCCAGAGGGTAGGAAACACCTATCTCACTGCTGGACTCCAAAGTAAGAAGCCTCATAACTGGCAGTTTCTTAGGTTAGCACTATGGCCCTGGGCATGAACCTGCCTTGGTCTCCATTTGAGATTTCAGACCGGTTTCCTTGTTAATTGCATGCTCTCCCCAACCCTCTTTGTTCTCATTCAGAGAATCAGATTTCTGGAGCTCTTTGTCTTGCTCATCCTTCAATTCTTTGGTTCCTGCAGCAGGCTGGACTCCACCAGTCCCCACTGTCGTCTCTTGCATGGTGTCTGTTACAGGTTGGCCTTTAGACTCTTGTGTAAACCCGTCTACCCTACTGCTAGGTACTGGAGCTTTTTGACCCTTAGATTGCTCATAAGTCACAGTGAGCTCCTCCCTCTTGCTGTGTTTGTTGTCCATGTTAGGAGCTCTACATCAATTTGCTTTGCTTTGCGATTCACTAATGACTGACTGCAGGTGACAGAATCTTTGTTGAGGTAAGGAAAGCTGGAGGCCAGGCACCAAGTTTCTGGTAATTATTTGAGCAATATCTTGGCAATGTCTCACCTGGAAGAAAGAGAGAAAGCTTTATCATCATCCACACACCTTAGCCATTTTATCACTGCAAGAAGTTAGCTGGTGCATGGGGCAAAGTACCTCAGATATTTGTCCCTGTGCGTCATTTATAAGTGCTAATGCTCAATGGTACTTTTGCCGCTCTGCTAGAGCATTAGTCAGTATCCAGTGGAATTTACTACTCTGCAAGTCACTTAACCAGTTGTTTCATAGAGTTCATCTATAGCAGATCACCCACAGATTCCATGTGGTAAATGTTTTAAGATGCTGATATAGGAAGAAAAAAGTATTCTTAATATTGTGAAGCTCCTTATTTATTTATTTATGCTTCCTCAGATTCATAGGGACTTTGCTAGATTTATGATTCATAAAGCCAATGGTTACTGGCAGCACTATAAAGTCAGCCAGAGCATCTGAAAACCAAGCTATATAGTGCCGACAGATGAAAGTGTGCATTGGGTCAGCAAGCTAAGCAGGTGTTTAGATACATCCAGTTTCCCAGATCATAGGATTGTTAGGCTTCCCCTTATTATAAGCCTACATCAGCAGGGAAAACTGACAGACACTGATCATACCGTTAAATAAAAACACTATCTCTCTACCATGAGAAGAGAAACCAAAAAACAAACAAACAAAAAAATGAAACCCCAGTAAATCTTGCTTACTTCCCTCTCTAAGATACTGTTACTGCAGCCTGAGAAGTGAAACCATGGATATCTCCACCAAGGGATGGGTATATCTCTAGACATGTCTGACTGCTAGAGCTTTTGTACACTGGAAGGCAGTTTTACCTACGTAATGAGATTGTCCCAGTGGCTGCTCCTTTTAGGAAGAATTTGGAGTTATACGAGGTTAGGAGCTGTCTTTTAATTCATTATTGAAATGTTAACCTCACTACTAACTGTAAAATAGCTCCAAGATCAGTGGAACTCATTGTAGTAGCTTATTATGGAAGCATGGGGCCTGCCTGCCACTGTGTGTTTTCAGTGAATCACGGAAAGATCTGCTCGCCAAGAGGATATTGGCTAATCAGAAAAAGATCTTTCTGTGCGGTATCTGTGGACACATTCTTTTTAAGTAGAGAGAGGAAATAACAGAAAAGTGGGGATTATTCACAGCATAGATGGTAGCAAAACAGAAGGTACAAGAAGGAAAGAGTCAATACATATACTCACTTTTGAGAGCATATAGCCCCACAACTGAAGACCAAACAAAAATCATTGGAACGTACCTCTCCCCCCTCCAAAAAGAAAAAATGCTCTTCCCAGCTCTAAGATACTTCAGTTGCACTTCTAACCAGTCTCTCATCAGTTCCCCTTTATCAAGCAGGCTGGCCTTATGTAGCACTAAGTGGTCATGCATAACTATTTCCCCACACGTCCCTGAACATTAATTCCACTGAATCACATTCCCCTCACACCATTATCCCTGTTAAATTGTGTGAAGGATGGAGGTGAATGTTCCTTTAAACTATTTTAGAACCATTTGGTTGTATCTTTTATATTAACCTTGTAATGGCTTTGTATCATTATACTTTGCTTTAAAAGTTAATAAATAAATAAAAATCAGAGGCCTACACATAATTCTCATCTCTCCTTATACATAATTATACCTGAGCTGGGTTTTGAGTTGACAGGACTGGTATGAAACTGTTAGTAGTGATAGTAAGGTGCCAATTCTGGAAATACTTATGTGCATTTTAAATTTTACACACTATGAACAGTCTCATTGAGTTTAATTATGTTACTCAGAGCATAAAACAAAACACGTGTATGGCTTTGCAGGACTGAGGCTTACAGCTGAATTGTGTACTTTTGCTCATCTAGCCCGGCGCATAGAGAGAGAGGTATTGTAGGAGTGATTTAAGTAGTTGCTCTGGCCTTACTCAGTAACAAGAAGTTTGAAATGAAAACCCAGCACCATTTCTTCTTCTTCTCTTCCATCTGAAAGTGACTTAGCTTTGCAGAGATTTTACTGTGGTTGCAGAATGGATGGATGTCCCAGAACTGGTTCCCTGTCATAAAGTATTGGAAAATTTATTGCCACTGCATCACTCACACTCAGCTTTCTGGTGGGCAGAGTGTAGGGCTGTCTGTTATCTGTATCCCTTGAAAATATGAAACCAGGTTTGAGTCTTGCAGTTTTATCTTTCTCTTCTGTGTTAGACCTTATCTTCATATTAGCCCAATACTTGCTTTCCATGCATCTCCCTCCCTGTTCTGCATAAGAAGAAACAGCCCTTACTCACATTTAATATCTGTACTGATCCTGGAGTCTCTTGCTGTTACCAGAACCACCTCTACAGAACCAGCTGAGCCCAAACTAAATGTAAAGAAATCAGTGGTTTGAAGATGTAGATGCACCTTGATAGGCAGGATAGATTATATCGTATATGCATGTCTTCTGTTTTTATCTAGCACATTGCTTGATTTATTGAAAATAAACCTGTTATATAGTATCTGTACAGATTCTGATCATGTCTCCACACTCACTGCCTGCAGGGGCTATTATCCTACACTAAACATAAAGTCATCACATGCAGATAGGTTTCTTGTTTAACTCTTTAGCAAATGTTTGTTTTTCACATGGGTTTGAGTTAATTAAAACAGTGTAAACAGCAGGCACTTATAACTATGTCATAGACAAAGTGGGCAATGAACAATTGAAACTGCAAACAAAACATCGCAAGGTCCTGTTTCTCCTCTGAGTGTTACAGCCCATGAAAGAAGGTGATTTTTGTCACAAATATTAGAGTAAGATGATCAGTAAACTTGAAAGGAAGCGTCTTGGGAATTCTGGCAGAGATAGAATTATCATTTTTATGTGATTGCTAATACAGCATTGGAGAGCATACACTAAAGGGTTGGCATTTAACATCCAATCTTTGAAGAGTTTGATGGGATGAATACAGGTCAAAACCAAAATAGCTAATGCACCACATGTTTGGAAATGATGAGTGGGTGGGGAGAGATAGGCCAAAACACTTAAGCTTTTAGGTAGCAATATTAACAGTGTTGTTGGTTCTCAAAATAGTTTCCACAGTTAACACAGGTGCAATGAGAGTTTAACTAAGAAGGCTGAGGAATCATCAGTATTTGAAAGATGTCAACACAGGAAAGTGCAAAATGGTTTGAAACTACCACCTGCTAACAGTTAAGGCATATGACAAAATTGTCATTACTGCAACTGACTGGCTAAAAGTTACGCACAGCACTGGTCTTATTCTTGTTGCTCTGTGCTTGTTCTTTCCCCTCCAGTTTTGTGCCATAACTTTTAGCCTAAAAAAGGCTCCAGCCAAGCTGGCACAATATAGCACAGCACATTTGTTGACAATGTCAATTGCCCTAGCAAACGGGTCAGCATGATAAGGGGGGGAGAGGGGGAAGCTTGAAATATTAAAGTTTGAATGACAGAGGCTTTTTATTTAAATGGAAATTTCCAGACCACACAGGTTTAATAATTTGAAAGCTTTTTTTTTTTTTTTTTTAAAAAAAAAAAAAAAAAAAAAAAAAAGGGAAAATTGGAACAAATTTTCAAGGAAGAAAGTTTGAAGTTGCAGGAAAACCCTCAACATTTTCCTTACAATTCAACTGGACAGATAAAATGGCAGAATCACACTGTGGTGTAAATGAGATAATATAGGACCTTGAACTTAATGACAAGGGGCTAACCAAAAAATAAATAAATAAATAAATAAATAAAAAAATCTTAGCTCATTGAAATAAGTGGGTAGACTTGAAGTCTGAGAGGTGCAGAATTGCAAAAAACAGTTGGTCACTTCACAGAGGAAGTGAATCCTATGGAAAAGGTTTTAACTTCACAGTGACAGACTTAACACATCACTAATCAGAAAAGGAAGAGGGATGCAATTTAAGAAATACCAGTGGGAGACTATTGATATCAGGCAGTACACAGATAAAACGTAACACAAAGTCAAGGAAGTCAGAGGACAAGGCAGATGTCACCTCATGACAAAATAAACTTGATACAAAACAACTTGTTTCTTACACCTAGACAATCTGAAATGGCAGCAGAGAAGCTAGGAGTAACAAAACTTGGAGAGGTGGTAGCTAGAATAGTTATATATAGTAGCAGGCTTCCTGAAGATGAGTTGTCCACGTTGTACTTTCAGTTAAACCAGCGTGAGTCCAGGGAACAGCCCTGGTGTTTATGGAGCCAGAAGAACCCAGTTACGCAAGCAGAGCAGTATGGGTGTTGCTTTTCTAGTGGGCTCTTTTTTCATAAAATAAGATTAGTAGACAGTTAGTATAGAGAAATATTCTGTGTGGTGGCCACAGCAAGCACATTGAGAGTCTTTGTTGTTTCAGTGTTTAGTTGCATGACTGAATTATGCTTAGAAAGCTTAAGATAAGATCTCCAGAATTCAGGGATGTTTTGGCTGTGAAGGCCTACTGCAAACTTGAATAGGAAGTAGATTTCCATGTATCTTCAAAGTTCAGGGACAAAGCTATCAAAAATGCCTATGGACTCAGTTGGTTTTTAAAAACTGGGATTTAAGCAGTGAGTCATTGGGGGTATTTCTTACATTTTCACTCAAAGCCTCTTCAAATCTATGTAACATACAATGTTGATACTTTTTTTTTTTTTTTTTTTTTAAGATGAAACAGGTGATAGTCCATAGCCAAAGTTCATTCATTTAGGATAGATGAAAGCCATAGATTTGAGACACTAGCACATTGCAATTATAAAATGAAATTTATTACTAGCAAATATTAGAATACATCAGTCACCATGCCAGGCTACTATACACAGACTTTCAAGAGTCTTCTGGGCATAATAGGACACTGGAGAAAGTAGTTCTGAAGAAACCCTACTAACTGATACATTAAATTTCACCTGGTGCATGCTATTCTGTTGGAATAGAGTGTCAGCTGATAACTGCAATTCCAGCTACATGTTTGAGGTAACAGTTGCTGATTAAGTCATGCATCAAACCCACAACATCTTTACTGCATGCAGAACACATACCCTGTGTCATCACACATTTTAGGACAATGAAAGAAATACAAGGGGAAGCAAGCTTGGTCTTAAAGCCACCTTCCCATTGCACATGCGCATATTTAGATATGTTAAAAAAAAAAAACACTCACATTATGGCCAACAGAAGCTGATGAATATGGCTATGCATTGAAAAGTGCAATTATAATAGTTCAGGTATTGATAGATGTACTGCATTTTTCAGAGAGTCCACCCAAAAAGGTACAGGACATTGTGCAACTGGTAGAACACATTTTCTTCTAAGATATAGGCTCTCTATTTCCTGTTCCCCTTCAGGGGACAGAAACTTGTCTCAGAAGCGGGGATCTAGCTCACCAGTGCTGATGGAACAATTCAGAGGAGGTAGTTTTACTAGCATTACTCGGTCTGTCCACAGGAATCAAAATCAGCAGCTGGAAGGATTGAGGTGTTCCACCAAGGCAGTCTCAGAGGTTGTAGAAGCAGAGAGAAATACGAGTGTTTCCATGCTCACTTTGCAGAAGTTGTCTCTGCACTGGAACTAGTCTTGAAATGGAAACTGGGGTGAAGTTACTTGGCATTCAGATGCTGGGGGATTCCATCTATTCAGCATCCCCTTCTTGTCTGTTCTCAACACCTTTAGTTGCTGTTACTTGCAGAAGCTGGGAAGGGTCTGCCTCTGGAGATTTAGTGGTTGCCTCACTGGTAGCAGCCACCAGCTGCTCTTCATTGGGCACCAAATCTAGCTGCTTTGGTTCATGTTCACAGCTCTCTTCTGTGCCCATTGCAGGGACTCCACCTCCTTCCTTGACTTGGGTCCCATCAGCAGGGACCCAGGAATCTTGGTTCCTCTTCTCAGTTATGCATCGCATTGACTCTGCAGCAGGGTGGGCCTCCTCACTCTCTTGGGGCTTCACTGTAGCAGGTTCATTAGCTTCCTCTTCAACCCTTTGGGCTATTGGTTTCTCATAAGCCACATTGAACCCCTTCTTGCTCAGTTTGCCTCCCATGTTTGCAGGGCTACAGTAGTAGCCTAATCAAGCGTAGTAAACGATTTGCTTCTTGATGCAAGGAACAAGATCTGGGCTGAGGACCAAGCAACCAGCGACAGACCTGGGAAAGAAAGCTAAAATGAAATAAGGTATCCAAGCTACTTAATCATTACAAGGGAATACTGGATAGTGAAGAAGTGATTGCCTTCCACACCCAGCCCACATTAGTCAGAAGACTGCTGGAGCATTGATCTAGCTTGTACTGAGTACTGACACAAACCCACCCCAAGAGAGAATTAAAACATTCACTATGGGATAAGACTAAGATGACCCATGGTTTATACACAAGAACAGCCAATGAACTAAGTATGTTAATGGGCCACAGCTACGGTAATAGTTATTACAGGAAAACAAAATCACTCAGTACAAAACTACTCCTGTAGTAGAAAAAAAAGGAGAGGAATACAATACAGTACTCAGCTTAGAGTATCAATTACATGTGGTTACACTGCCATGAGCTGAAGTAGTCCAATAATATTCTAAACCTATAACTTACTAAGAATCCCCTTGTGCTCCAAGTATGTACATCCTTCAACCCTAGTTTTCTTGCTAGATTTTCTACCAACTACATCCCCTCAACTATCAGATTGGTAGTTCATAATAACATATGTCTCCACATTTGAAGATCAAACAAAGGACTATTTTTAACATAAGGCATACTCTTACCAGATCTAAGCCACTTCAGCTGTTCTGCTGCTTAGTCTCTGATCACTTTCTTCTTACAAAGCAGGCGGGTCTTATAAGACAGTAAGTGGTCACACAGAACTACTTCCCCACAAGTCCCTGAACATTAGTTCCACTGAATCAGTTTCCCCTGACACGATTATTCTCTGCAAAATTGTGTGAAGAGTGGCAGTGAATGACCCTTTAGCATCTTTAGAATCTTGTGGTTGTATCTTTATCTTCATATTTTAATGTTTTTAATGTTGTACCAGGCTTTAAAAGTTAATAATAAAGTAAAAATAAAAACCAGTGACTCACACATATATTCCTCTTTCCCTTTATATGTAACTTACTTGGATGGAGTTTTGAATTCACAATGTTTGTATTTATGTCTGTTCACACAGGCACTGATCCTGCAAGGACTTACTCTCATGTTCAACTTTACACATTCACATTGTGAATGTTCCCATTGACTTTAATGAGGTTACTCAGTGTGTGCAAAATGAAGCATGTATGTTGAGTCATACTCATGCACAAACTGACCAAGTGCAAGCAGAGAGATGAGTTAGGGATGATGGAATTTAAACCAGTCCAGCAACAAGCAGTTTGACGTGAAATCCCTCTACCATTTCTCCTTTTCTGCCATCTGAAAGTGTCTTGGATTTGTAGAGGTTTTATTGTGGCTGCAGATTGGGAGGATATCCCTAGCGGGATCTGGGAACCTGCCATAGAATATTGCAGAAGTCACTGTTGCTGCACCAGTCATATTCAGATTTCTGGTGGGCAATAAAATGTAGAGAGGGCACATCTACAAAATGGAAAAAGGAATGCTAACCCTTCCCCTCTCCCCCAATGGACCTAAAGGCAATGATCTATGCTTCAGAGCCAATTGCATATCAGAATATGATACTTGTCCGTATTTTGCTTATGTGGCTAACATATACGTACCAACATTATAAACATAAAACCCAATCCAAGTGATGCACCATGGGATTGCATTTACCAAGGGGTGGGTATTTAACTTGGGATTCTAGAAGATTCTGATGGGCTGAATATGGGCCAAAACTATAACATCAGATGCACAAAATGTTTGGAGACCCAGTGATGTACAAGTGAATAGATGGTATATAGTTTAGACATTTAACAAGGTAGTCACATAATTGCAGGAGAATCGAAGTATGTACCTAGCTATGAAAAGGCTGTTTGCAGTGATATGAACCATTACATACTTGGGGAATTCCTACTGCTGACTATAGAGGAACTGTAATATCCATCTAGGGTATTTTTTTTAATTTTTGGCTACAACTATTATTATCTAACATCTGTAGGAAAAGGATGGCAGTCATTAATGTTTCAATTAATGTTTCAATTAATTAATTGATTGAATTTAATTAATTAATTAATGTTTCAATTAATGTTTCAATTCTTTCAATTGGCAGGTGGTTTCTCTGGGATGTTTGGTAGAACAAGATAAGGAGGCTTCTATGTTAACATACAGTGAAGAGCACCTGGATGTATAATTGACAGTGTGTTGGGTGAGATGTTTTTTCTTAGAGTATACCTGTTCATAATTGGCATGTGTGGCTAAGTGGATGCTCTGATTATAGGCTTGTGGTATGACAAGTGGGTTGGAAGCTACGAGTCAGGACGATTGAGTGTTGGGATAACAGTATGAATGTACATAGTGGTTTACAAATACAGCTTCAAACTTAACCCAGCAGGAGTAACAGCTTAAAGGAGGCTGAGGATTCATCAGTGTAGAATGAATTCATAGGTAGGAAAATAAAGCGTGTTTAGAAACTATTGTCTGCTAATAGCAAAATGACAAATTGCAAATTACTGCAACTGATTGGCTAAAAGTTATACATGGCATTGGTCTGTGCTAAGAATCCCCTCTTATTTTGCTGCCCTATCCTCTTTGTTCTCCTTCCTCATTTGTTTTGTCTTTTAGACCATGATTTTCATGGGGTTGAGACTGCATTTATTATTTTGTGCACCTACCACAGCCAAACTAGTTATAGATTAGTGGCATACACTCTACTTGGCTATAAGATAAATATGTGGACAAGCCTTAGCTGTTTCAAGCACAAAGGTCAGCATAATTGAAGACAGAAAACTCAATGAGGAAGGTGGAACTGACTGAAACTTTGTCAAAGTTTTCATTTAAAAGGGATTTTTTTTCTTTTGATTAAAGGAGATATTTTTGCAACAATTCTTTTTCATAAAACATTTTGTATTTTCATCAAAACACCACTATTTTTGTTATGATGAAAATCTGAAAACGTTTGAAGTAAAATTAACACTAAACAGTTCACTGTTTGATAACAAATTGCAAACAATTCCCTACCGACTCAACAAGAGAAATAAAACTGGCAAAATCAGGTTCAAAGGGTGTGATGATGTATGACCTTGAAGTTAAGCACACAAGGCCAAATCTTAGCCCCATGGAAATTAATTGGAGATTTGCCTCTAATTTAAATAAGGCCAAGATTTCACCAGCAGAGCTCTTCTACCAGAGAAAACAAGTCAGTGAGGGCTTTCAAGGTGGTACAGAATAGCAACAGTTATTAACACCAGCAGAGAAAGATAAAGATGAATTTCATGATGGAGTTTAGAGTGGAGAAGTGGTGACAGAAGTATATAATAATCCTATGGAGATTTGTAAATGATGAGAGGAAAAAAGAGGGAATAGATTTAAGAAATGCAAGACAAGCCAGGGAAAGAGGAGGAAGTGAGCAAGCAAAGACAATGCTGAAGTCAGGGGAGTCAGAGGAGAATGCAGAGGTTAATGCTGGAAGCAGAGAGATATAAGGAGAGTGTTCAGTTTAGGACAGTTTGAAATGACAGCAAAAATTCAAGGAGGGGAATCTAGACAACTGGAGCATTAGAAGTGAAAAGCTGGAATAATTACAGATAGTCTGAGATGACCTGAAGACAGAGATGCCCACATTGTACTCTTAATTACACCCATGTAAATCCAGGAAGCATCCATTAATTTCATGGAAGTGTTCCCCTCCGATTCAGAGCAGAGTGGCTAATCAGAACATGTCTCAAGCTACCAAGAGTACGGGACAAAACAGTCCTGGAGCCTCCTCATCTTCTCTCACTAATAGAGACATTGAAGATGCAGTGACAGAGTGAGGTGCAGGAGAAAACAGTAACACAAAGGGGGAAAACTGATCAATGAACTGAAACCGGATAGGACTGAAAGAGAATGACACAAGTGCTGTTTATGTTACCTAGGGGGTGGTTAGATTCAGCACAAACAGAGTGAAAGCCAGCTTGGAGGAGAGGAAGATTTACAGTGCAGTCAAGCACTTTAGTGACAGAATCAGGGTGGTGAGTGAATGAAGTTTCAGAGTAATATCAGAGAGGCAGAATCAGAAGTACCCAAGACCGGGAGCACATGAGATGGTGTGTGGTGTCAGAAAAGTCATGTCCTGACACTGCCCACCCCCTTTGTGTGCTCCTTTCTAACTGCCGTTCTCAACTTAGAAGTCAGAAGCTCACTTATGAAAGAAGGGCTCTTTTTCATCTTGTTACAACAAACTATAGTAATACCTGGCCACAGCAAACTAGAGGCATATCAACTTTAGCAGATCTGAATGGGCCCTCTCTTTACAAGGCGAGAAAGTATCTCGTAACCTCTTATCTGAAATTCTATGTGCACACAGAAACAGAATTCATGTGCACTGGGGCCCATTGCAACATACCCTATTAAATGCTAGAGTGTTATAGTTGTATGACTGAAGTGCAGTTAAAAAGCTCTTGCACCTTCCTCCCCAAGAGGACAGAGGTGTTGGTCTGTGACCATTTCTTGAATTGAATTTGGATGTAGCTTTCACAGTTTCAGCTTTCAGAATTGAGGGATAAGTTTATCAATAGAGTCCAAGGTCCAATTTTTTAGAGAGGATGTAGTCACTCTGAAAGCTATACTGCAAGTTTAGTCCTTGCTGTATAGAATTGACTACTAAAACGCAGTATTTAATACATTAGTTGCTTTTCTAGCTATGTCCACCAGCATCTCCTCACTTACTCGATGGTCCATAGCTAAAGTTCATTCACTGAAGGTAGACATAGCCAGAGGTTTCAGACATTTGCCTGTGACAGTTATAAAATGACATTTATTGACAGCAAACATTAGATTAAAGCAGTCACTAAGTCAGGTAAATATATATATAGATGTCATATAAGCCTCCACTGTCCTGTTACTGTACATATACAATACTTAATGAGACAATAACAACTTGCATAATATTATATTAATTTCATTACGTATCCTTCGACTGGAGAAGTGGCAGTTGGTGCCTCAGATAGGACCTGGTGCAAGTAAAGCTAGGCATCAGCTCACAAGATCTTTACTGTATGCAATACAAATTCTTGGGGTCACCTTGGAACTTATGTTACTAAAGGGAATAAACCAAGTTTGGTCTTTAAAAAGCCACTCATTTTTGCATATAAAAAAAATTCCAAGCCAAAGGATGTAAAAACCCATAGGAAATACCATCTAGATAAAGCTCACTCCCACCTACGTTAAACAGAGAAGCAGGGACTTGCATTGGAAAGGTAAAAGTAGATTAGTTCAAGTACTGAAGTGTTACATACATTCATGCTGTCCAAATATATGCAGACAGGTTCATTACATGTTGTTTGCCTGTTTCCCTGCATGCAGAGAAACTTAGGCTAAGAGCTGGGGATACAGCTCACCAGTGCTGATGGAACCACACAGAGAAGGTAGTTTTTTTACTAGCACTGCTCAGTCTGTCCACTTTTAGGGATCAGAGCTAGTTGCTGGAAGGATTGAGGTGTTCTGCCAGGGTGTCAGTCTCAAAGATTGTAGAAGCAGAGAGAAGTATTTGTGTTGCCAGGCTCACTCTGCAGAAGGTGTCTCTTTACAGAAATTGCTTGAAATGGAAACTGGGGTGAAGTCACTTCTTTAGTTACTTGGCATTCAGATGCAGGAGGAATCTGTCCATTCAGCATCCCCTTCCCATCCCTTCTCAACACTGTTAGTTGCTGTTACTTCCAGAAGCTGGGAAGGGTCTGCCTGTGCAGTTTTAGTAGCTTCCTCACTGGCAGTAGCCACCAGCTGCTCTTCATTAGGCACCAAATCTAGCTGCTTCAGTTCAGGTTTACAAGTCTCTTCTGTGCCCATTGCAGGGACTCCAGCTCCTTCCTGGTCTTCTGTCCCATCAGCAGGGACTTGGGAATCATTGTCCCTCTTCTCAGTTGTGGGTCCCATTGACTCTGCAGGATGGACTTCCTCACTCTCCTTTGGTTTCACTGTAGCATCTTCAGAAGCTTCTTCTTCAACCCCATGGGCTATTGGTTTCTCATAAGCCATGTTGAGCTCCTTCTTGCCAAGTCTGCCTCCCATGTTTGCAGTGCAGTAAGTGACTTGTGTCTCTCGGAGAAAACTTGAATCTTGCTGTAGGAGGAAGGATCTATGCTGAGGACTGTTAGTAACCAATGAGAGATCTGTAAGAGAGAGCTAAAGTGAGATGTGATCCAATGATAAAATAGCTAAGGTTAGTGAATATTTGCTAACAAATGCTCTGAAACTCCACTGAGTAATAAGGATTGGGTGGTCAGAGAACTGTACTTCTTAGAAGAGTTCTCCAACAGAGCATTTCTGTATTATTCTCCTGCAAAAAAATGAATGAAACATTCAATGGGGCAAGAAAAAGATGGCCTATAGATTACACGTAAAACAGCCAATGAGCCTAATACCAAGACTGCATACAGGAGGCCCCATACTATTAGCACCTTCTAAGACATTACAGCCTTTTAATGGATAACAAATATTTGGTCCATGTGCATTTCTCTAATTGTTTTTCAATGAGTTCTTGTCAGTTTAATTTCACCCACCAAAAGGATTAGCTCATTATTACCATTTAAAGGATAAATAAGACAAAATAGTAACTCTCTTGCTTCTAATATTACCTGAACACCAGGTGATCTAAACATCAAAGGGTTAGATGGATTAAACAAAATAGGACTAATTCTTAAAGGCCAGGCAATCAGAACTCAATGAGAGAGAGTTTGCCTCACTACTAGAGTTGCATTTTAGTTGCTTCAGAAAAGAAAGGGGCAAATGTCACCACACTTCAGATCACAAGCTTGTTTCTTTCGTTAAAATAACATTAAGGTGTGAGTGGTCAGGTTAACTTGGTACATTTGTAACAAGGGTGAGAGCATTGGGCACAGAACAGAGCATACTGACATGGAGCTGATTAGACAGCCCCCCCAATGCTACAAGCATACATACTAGACAGTATAGAGAACACTTGTAACCTATTAACGGAGACACCACCCATCTACTACACCTCACCTCAAACCAACAGTCACACAAAAATACATATCATTGCACCATACAGGCTCACAATTTAAGATGAGGAAAAGCATTTTTAACAGAACATGAGTTTAGTAGACAATTCTTACCAATCAAATAAAAAAACCTGCTCATTAGCCAGCACTAAAAGTACATCCTGTATTGATACTTAAACAACTATATTTACCATGACTAGGCTAGTCTTACGTAGCAGTAGGTGGTCACACAGAACTACTTCCCCACAAGAACCTGAATATTAGTTCCACTGAATTAATTTCCCCTGGCTCCATTATTTGCTGCTATATTGTGTGAAGGATGGACATTCTTCACATGTCTTTAGAACCACATCACTGTATCTTTTATGTTCACTTTGTAACAGTTTCACTTTGTCCACTTTGCTTTAAAAGTGAAAATAAAATAAAAATAAAAACCAATGGCCCACACATACATATCTCCATGTCTCTTAATATGTAATTGGACTTGGATCATGCTTTGAGTTTACAATACTGGTATGAATGTGCCAGTTTATGCAGACTGCTGTTTGCTAGAGGCACCGATCCTGCAAAGCCTTACTCGCATGTTTAACTTTAGACATTGTGAACAGTCCCTTTGCCTTTACTGAGGTTACTCAGAGTGTGTAAAATTAACTATCTGTGTATGTTGGTACATGATTAGGGTCTACACATTGTGTTGTGGAGTGACTCTTACAAAGCCGATAGGTGGAAGCAGAGATGTGTTTTAGGGTGATGTTATTTAACAAGTTGCCCCTGCTTTGTCCAATAACAAGCAATTTGATGTAAAAACCCACCACCATTTCTCTTTTTCTGCCATCTGAAAGTGGCCTGTCTTTGCAGAGGTTTTATTGTGGCTGCTGATTGGATGGATGTCCCTAGCAGGATTTGGTCACCTGCCATAAAGGATACTGTCACTGCCTCACTCATTCTTAGATTTCTGCTGCACAGTGTAATGTAAAGAAGGCACATCTGCAAAATGGAAAGAGGAACCCTAAACCCTCCTAAATGATCAATGCTCCCAAGCCAATTGCACATCTGAGCAGGATCACATGGAATGACTCAGAGCTCATGGCCAGATTGTAAACAGCAGACACATAAAATCAATCAATAGAGAGAGCTGACAATTAAAAACTGAAATTGCCAACAAAATGGCCCATGCCCTCTTTCTCCTTTGACCGTGAAGGAAGCTGATTTTCATAACAAATGTTTATGCGAGATGACTAAACCTGGAAGGAATTGCCTTGGACATTCTGGGGGGGAAGTGATCATGTGTTATTGCTAATTTACTATAGAAAAGTGTGCACAGAGGGGTGTGCATTTAACTCAGGGTCCCAGGAGAGTTGGATGGGCTAGCCTTTGACAACATTTGGATACCCAGTAGTATACAAGAGATCTGATGGTACATAGGTAATACATTTTTACAGTACTGGAATCATCTAATTGTTGAAAAAACACTCTGGAGAGTAATTGCAAATGTGTCTAGATAGTCTAAATGTATGAAACTGATTTTTTCAGGGATATGAACCATTACCTACTTGAGCAGTTCTTAATGTGGTATGCCAGTATAAATCCTACTGCTGACTGCAAAGGAGCTGCTTCATACACCTAACCACAATTATCATGGTCATACACATGTAGAAAGCAGTCCATCAAAGTTAGGTGAATGTAGGGACTTTTGTGAAGCAAAATAGGAACTGGGGGAGGGGGGGGGCTGTTGGTCAGTCTAAATAAAATAAATTTAGACAATTCATGTGAAATGTAGCTCAAATTGAACCTCATTGCCAGCCTTTTCACTTCCCTTTGGATCACTTTTAGCTGGCAAGTGGTTTCTCTAGGATATTTGGTAGAACAAGGTAAGGAGGCTTCTGTGTTAGTGTATATAGAACTAACAGCTGCATGAGATGGTTTTTCTCTACTCTTGCCTCAGTTTAATACATCACGTAACCAGCTAAGTGTGTGCTCTAATTTAAGCTTGTGGTCTAAAGCATGGGTTTGTAGCTACAGCTCAGAACAATTAAGCATTTAGATAGCAGTATGAATGTACATGGCAGTTTACAAAAAGCTTCAGAATTAACACATCTTGCATCTAATGAAGTGGGTTTCTGCCCACAAAAGCTTATGCCCAAATAAATTTGTTAGTCTTTAAGGTGCCACAGAACTCTCATTGTTTAGCCTTAAGACAGTAAGGCTAAGAGCTTACAGGAGGCTGAGGAATCATCCATATAGCATGGATTAAGGTAGGAAAACAAAGGGTGGTTAGAAACTACTATCAGCTAACAAGCTGTAATTATAGCTATTGATTACTAAATGCTGTGCTCAGCCCTGCTCCCTCTTACCAAAACTTAAGCTTATTTTTGTTGCTCTTTCTTACTCCCTACTCAGTTGCTGTGACTTTTCATTTAGACTGATTTCCTTCTGCTACAGCTGTTTGTTAAAAGCTTGTACATCTGCTTCTGCCAGGCTAGTTATATATTAGTCAGCATAAAGTACATTAATCTAAATGTTAGGTTAGTATATAAGCAGGTGGCTGTTCCAAACAGGGCATGATGGAAGACTTACAATTGAGCAGGTTGAAACCTTAGCAACACTAGGAAGAAAAAAAATGAGTTAAAATGGAAGCTTCTTCAGCTAGGGTCCCTTTCACAAAGCATTGTGTTTTCCTCTCGCACTAGTTTTTTCTTTAAGTTGAAGAGTTTTGAAGGAAAAACATTGTTCCTTTTTTTTCTGCAAACCTTTCCCCACCAGCTTAGCTACTATGTAAGGAGGACTGAATCTGCTTGAGAGACTTTTTAGAGTGGAGAGGTGGTGAAAGAAGTTTGCAGTTCTGGTATGATCTTCTCACTTAAGTAGCAGCAGCTCACTTTAAGGCAAGCAAGACTACCTTACTACAACCCCACTTAACATCATTGCTATTTCCTCCTGCAGACTAGAAGCCTAGTTATTTCAGTAGCACCGCTTAGGCTCAGCCTTTACAAAGGCAAAAAGGTGTTGTGAGAACTTAATCTACATTGCTAGGAGTAGAAGTATACCCACTGTGGGCAGTAGGACTCCACCCAGCACAGCCCCAGTATTAACTAATGGAATGTTACAGTTGTAGGACTCAAGTAGGCCCAGAAAGCTTCAGATAAGACTTGAGTTATGAGTCCAGAAGGCCTCAGAGGGATTCATCTCCTGAATTAAACCCTGATGGAACTTTCATGTATTAGTAGTGTTCAGGGATAAGTGCCAACAGTGCCCAGGATCCACTTCCCTTCTTCCTCTCTCCCCCTCCCCCCCCCCCCATGTTAGGGCTCCTGGAAGATTCCCCTTACAGCATTCATTGCTATACAGAGTTAAGATGCATTGTTTAATTAGGGGAGTTTTTCATACCCATATCCAGAAGCAACTCTACTCCCTGGCTAGTCCATAGTTAAAGTTTGTTAGTGAAAGCAAGCACCAGCTACAAATTTCAGCTATTTGCTTGTTGCAAGTACAAAACATTTTATTGACAAACATGAGAATTTCAGTCACAGCAGGTTACTTTAAGGATTTCCATAAACCTTCAATGTCCTGTTACTGCACTTATAGGATACATTGTTCAGAGGCAGCTCTATTAACTTACAAAATGAGCAATTACGTTCATTTCTCCTGTTTTTGAAGTGGCAGTGAGCCCTCAAAATGGATCTGGAATTATAACTAACCTGTGTTGCTAAAGCTAGGCATCAACTTGTTACATCTGGACTACATTCAGGACTGATAGTCACATCATGCAACACAACAAGGAAACAGGGAAGTAAGTTTGTTCCTAAAAAGCCACTCATTCATTGCATAAAAAGATAGCACAAAGTCATAAAACCCTTAGATACTATTTCAATTTCTCTCATTTATATTAAATGAAAAAGATGGCTATGAACTGGGGAAGTTCATTTATGATAGTGCCAGTAGGTACTGATGTGCTGTACTTGGATAATCTAGTCTTAAAGACACAGGACTTTGTGCAATTGATAGGACACATTTTCTGTACTAGATGCATGCCATCTTACTTGCCTGTTTCCCTACACAGGACTTAAATTTGGCTAAGAGCTAGGAATACAGCTCACCCCTACTGATGGAACCACAGAGAAGGTAGTTTTACGAGCATTACCCAAGTCCAGTCCATTTCATTCTGGCACTAGGGATCAAAGTTAGTAGCCGGAAGGATTGAAGTCTGCCAAGGCAACAGTCTTAGGTTTTAGAAACAGTAGTCTAGTGTTGCCAGGCTCACTCTGCACTGAAATTAGTCTTGAAACTGAAGCCAGGGTGAAGTCACTTTAGTTACTCGGCATTCAGATGCCAGGGGATTCCATCTATTCAGCATTGCCTTCCTGTGTGCTCCACACCTGTAGTTGCAGTTTCTTCCAGAAGCTGGGAAGGGTCTGCCTCTGATGATTTTGTAGTTTCCTCATTGGCAGTAGCCACCAGCTGCTCTTCATTAGGGACCAAATCTAGCTGCTTTGGTTCAGGTTCACAGGTCTCATCCAGGCCCATTTCAGGGACCCCACCTCCTTCCTTGCCTTCTGTATCATCAGCAGGGACCTGGGAATCTTGGTCCCTCTTCTCAGTTGAGAGTCCTACTGATTCTGCAACAGGGTGGACTTCCTCGCTTTCCTTTAGCTTCACTGTAGCAGCTTCTTCTTCAACCTTCTGGGCTATTGGTTTCTCATAAGCCATGTTGAAGCCCTTCTTGCTCAGTTTGCCTCCCATGTTCACGGGGCTACTGCAGCAGCTGTGGTTAGTGACTTGCTTCTCTTTCTGAAGAGAGAGAGACTTCTCAGGGCAAGGGCACAATCTGTTAATAACCAAGAGGAAAAGCTCTAAGAAAAAAAAAAAGGTATGAGGAGATGCAGTGATCAAGTAGCTAAAGGTATCTTGTAAGCAAATACCTGGCACTGAAAAAACCCTGAACACCCAACCCACGTTCCCTAGTGGGCCAAGTAAGTGAAACTAGTGCTACAACCCCCTATTACTACATTGAACTCCAGTAGGAAGAACTGACTGAAACAGCCACCCATGGGACAAGACTAGATACACCATGGATTACACATAAAACAGCAAATGAGCTGAATGCACAGATTGAATATAGCAAAACTGATATTGTTGGCACCCAGTGTGTGACATTACAACTTTTCAATGAAATCTAGAGGGAAAGGACTACGTACACTTATTTTTTCCCCAGGCTTTCTTGGGAATTTACAGTTTCAACATCTTGGCAAATTGCCATTTAAATGGTTCCTAGACACAGATATTTGGCAAAGAGTCTTTTCTCAGCTATTATTAGCTGAATACAGGATCTGAAGACCACAGTTTTCAGTTGATTAGTTCCTAAAGGCCAGGCAATCAGAACTTGCTAAGAGTTCTATCCTACCCATGCAGTGGCAGTGGTAGAGTGCTAATTACCTCATTGAGAGGTTGTTTTTAAAACATGACTGATCATGAGACTGGCAAAGTTAGTATTTTAACTAAAGAGAAAGTTGTGGGCAATGGAGTTCAGTTTATAGTAACTGAGTACCACACACAGCAGAGTATTCCGCCCCTGAGTGACATCAGGAAGTTAACAATAGTATATGCCTACAAATTAAGCAACAGAGGATACATATAGGATTTGTTAATAGACTCCAGCCATCACTGATGCATAAGACACATACACTATCACTCACCCACCCAAAAAAATCAGTCACCCCATTTATATTAAAGCCATATTATATTTCAGTAGCAACCAATATAATGGCAAGACATATAGATACATAATCCCATTGTAGTATACAGACCCATAATTAAAGAAGCATTTTAACAGAGCAAATAAACAATGGAAAACTTACCTCCAAACCAATCTCAACTCTGAACTAAACCACTCAATAGCTAACACCACAACCTCTGAGAGCTGCTAAGTAAATGGATGGTTCTTATATAGGGGTAGGTGGTCACACAGAACTACTTCCCCACAAATCCCTGAACACTAGTTCCACTGAATTAATTTCCCCCTCACACAACTATTGCCTATTTAAGTCTCCAAAGAACTGAGCTGAATGTCGCACATGTGGCTATTTAAACATTATGTGTCTGAATCTTTTATACTCAAACTTTCTTTGTTTTGTTTGGTTTCATTGTATTTTTCTTTACAGAGTTAAAAAATAAAGTAAAAATAAAAAATGGCCACAAATATATATTTCCATGCCCCTTTCAACATAATTTTATGTCTCAGCATCTGAGTTTACAGTATTGATTCAGATGTATTTAATAAGGCCCCGATCCTGCAAAGACTCAAGCATATGTGTGACTTAGTGCACATGAGTAGTTTCATTTTCCTCACTAAGACTACTGTGTAATGTAAGTACATGCTTAAGACTTTGCAGGATTGGAGCCTAAAATTGTACCATGTAGTCAAACTCTTGCACAGGAGGCTAGGCACATGCAGGTATATGCATTAAAGGCAATGTTTATTATTGGGTAATACTGTGGACTATTGTTTTAAAAGAAGGTTTAGGTGAGAACCATTCCCATATCTCCTCACTGCCATCTGCAAATGGCTCACCCTTGCAGAGAGTTTAGATGGATGTCCCTGATAGTACCAGGTCACATGCCACTGGGCATCTCTAGAGTCATTGTGGTGGCACCACTTTTGCTTGGATCTCTCATTTGTGGGCAATGAGATAGAAGGAGCAGAACATAATCTGGAACATGAAAACAGAAAACCTGCTTGTAGCCCGAAATTTACCAATGAACCTAAAAGCTGGAGTGGAAAGGCTTGTTTTGATCAGGTCCCAGAGCCAATGGCCAATGCAGGTGAGATCAAATGGATCAGCTTATCCCCAACCTACCATGATTTGGGATTCCCAAATTTTGTGATGCCCATAATTTATTAGTGAGTTTGGGACTTTCTATTTCTATTACCACCCTCCCTGAAGTTATGAAACAGGTTTTGGGCTCTGTATAGTCATTTGATGTAAGTCAACTTTGGCCTTTATCTGTCTCTGCCTTGCCGCTGCCTGCTGTTCAGAGCCAGCTCCTGGTCTTTTACCATCTCATTATTTTTTAATTCATGGGATTGGCTATACTGCTACTCTTCCGCACCAAAGCTTAGACATCTACATCATGTGCTAATGCAATAACTTCATTTGTTTGCAGCTACAGTAGGGATTACTCTGTATGTTGACTCTCCTTTCAAGCATATTACATTTGCATTGCATATTAAGTCACAACAGGTTTGTAGGCATCTTCTAAAAGTCTCTCACAAAGGCTTTTATGGATTTCTTATTTTCAATTCATCTGAAAAATGTAGAAAACAGAGAATTAAAACTGATGAGGAGAGAAGAGATCTGACAGTTTTTGAAATCGACAACAGAATACCTCCTCCCTCTTTCTCTTTTGACCATAATTTGCAATGAAAGAATTTGATTTTGTCACAAATATGGATCAGTGGATCAGATGACTCCAGTTATAGGATATAACTTCATTTTATATATTACTGCACCTGAGGCCATGGAACAACAAACACTGAATAGAAAAGACTTGGCATTTGCTTAAGGTTCTTAAATGATTTTTCCTTGTGCTGAATATGGGCCACAACAAACATAGACATATAGAATTTAATATTTGAGACCCAGTAAATTTCTGTATGAGTGATTTGATGACATACATTTTACCACACATATGGTCATTTAGCATGACTAGGACTGTTCTTAATTAGTTGGGAAACTATGCACTGGAGGACATTTGCAAATATGTATCAAAACTGCCTGAACATATGTTTGTGGAGACAGGAACCAGTCACTGGAGGTAGCTCAAACAAAGTGTAAGCTCAACTGCTAAGAATACAGGAATTTTAAATCTGGTTATTTTATTTGCTAGATGCATTTATGAATCTCATATCACAATGGGAGTCAGAGCTCAGTCCCTCAACATTTGGTGGTTACAGTAAGCAATAGGAAACAAATAAAAGCAAAATACAAATACTCACCAGACTAAGAAAAGACTTCTATGTACAGTCTAGCTCAATTTGGATACAATTTATCACATGCAGAGAAAGCTATAGACAAGCACAAACCCCATTGCCAGCCTTTTCTCTTCCCTTTGGACCACATTCAATGACAAAGTGATTTCTCTGGGGTTTTTGGTAGGACAAGATAAGGATGCCCCTATGTTAATGCACTGTTAATAATGCACTGCTGCATAATTGGCAATTCCCTGGCTTTTCTGTGCTCTGGTTTTAGACTACCTCTTTATCTTCTGCATATGGTGCTAAATTATGTAATTGGGCTACACAGACTATGGTAAGGATGATCTCATTTTAGGCTCCAGTTTCATAGTACACAAAATAGGCATGACTATACAGTCTAGAATAATAAGGACTTTTGCTAGCACTACGTGTATATACACACACTGATTTATAACTGAGCAATGACCATTGCCCTAAAGAGGTTAGAGCCAGATCTTGAAAAGTCATTTAGGAATATAAAGTTGCATGTAGGTGCTTTTGAAAGTCCCACTATATGCCCTTTTGCATCTTTGAGTGCCTAAATACCTCTGAAAACCCAGCCCTGAAAGTCTGATCTGAATAGGGCAATTCAAGTCAAGGAGGGTGAGATAAGCATTGTAGGTGTGATCTCTAGAATTCCAGCATAGGCTAAGCGACAACAGATGAGCATTCCACACATTAATATCAGTATGATTGAAGGTACAAACTCAGCACAGATTGAAGAGTTAGGGTGAAGGAGGTGAAAGTGTTTAAAGTCTTGATGTTAATTCAAGAAGCTTGGTTTATTTCAGTAACAGAGTGGAAGCCAGCACTAGTGTTTAAAGCAGGTAAACAATGGGGGGAAAAAGATATTTCAAGGGTACCATTTGAAGTGAAATGTTAGGAAGAAAAGGTTGCAGTAATCACATCCCGAGGCCAATAGCACAGAAAGTGTTCCCACAATGAAGGATGGATCTAGAGGACAAGCCTTGGAAGGAAGCTTGCTCAAGGGTTGATGACAATGCAGTCAGGTAACAGAAAGACAATGGAGGTTGTTAATGACACATATGCAGAAGCTAGCCAGTCACTTTAGAACAGTGAGTCTGAAAATAAGAGCAGAGACCAAAGAGAGGGTAGGTTGAAAGTCATCTGGCTAGCTGTAACAATGGGAGCATATTTTATGCTATCATGGAAGGAAGTAAGACCATATTCTACTCTTTTGCACCACTGCAAGTGTAGCATACCGCTCTTGCTTATATTTAAGTTATTACTGATTTTGACCAGTGGAACAGGTCAGAATTTGGCCTGGAATACTGAGGGGGAGACAGTGACAGTGACATATAAAACCCTGTTGGCTCTACCCCAGCAGATATCCTTCAGGATAGGACCCTGCAGCTGAGAACATGAGGAAATTCCCTCTCTTTTTAGTGAGAAAGTTTGGTTCAGTGAAGAGGACTGTCTAGTTATAGATCTCCAGTAATTCAGAGGGCATTTAAATCTGGTATCTCCCCCCACTTCCCAGGGGGCTTCTGGAAAACGGAATCTAGATTTAGTTTCTGAAATCTAGAGGAAAATACTCTTTCCAGACTTAAGAATTAAGCAGCTGGTGTTGTGTGAAAATGGCAAAGTGACATGGTGGGAAAAATGTTTGTGAATGGCATAAAAAAGATTCTCAGATTAAGATTTAGGGCTTGTCTACACTACCCTGCAGTTTAGATTACAGGGGTATGAAAATCAGTGTGCATCGAAGTGCTCTGCTGAACCGTTCCTCCCCACCCCCTTGTGGATGCAAACTAAAAGGTTCCTAGTTCACATTAATGTAGTCCTCTTCAAACAGAACTACCTTAATATAAACTGGGAACCTTTTGGCTTGGGCCCACAGCGTCCACACAGTGAAATTTAAAGTGCACACTGCTATTCACACCCCTGTAGTCCAAACTGCTAGGCAGTATAGGCATGTTTTGTATAAACCCATAGAAGATACCAATTATAAGAGGCCTGGGATTGCCCAGAATTTGAAGCACCATTACATAATGAGTCTTCAGTTTGCAGTGGCAAGGACATTCTCAGCATTTGATCAGTACCCCAAGATAAGCTGAAGAGCAAGAAGTAGATCTGCAAGCTCTCTAGAAGTGTACATTTCACTCAGCTTTCCCGTCTCACCTCATGTTTTAGGAAACATACAGATAAAGGTATTACAGCTGGGAAAGGCTACTTGGGATGGCCACGGGTGTATCTTTTAAGATTCCAACAAATGACAGCTTGGCCATAATGTCTTCTGCTGAGAGGGCAGGCTCCAAGTCTAGAGGAATAGAACTAGGAGCCTGTATTGAGTGTTGCTCCTGCGAAGATGTAGATAGATTGTTGCTGAGGGCTAGGCTTTGGGACACCTGAATGATGGGGGGGAGAGGCGAGAATATCATATCCCTTTCTAAGATATTCTTAATGCATACTGAGCAATGGGATAATACTTTACAACAAAGGGAAATTGTAAACACAGAGCAACGGTGTCCTAATTTTGTCTCGTAGGCTGTATCTACTCAGAGCTGGAATTCCCCTGCTCATGTACACATGCTCAAGAACAGCTATGGGGAGTACAAATAGCAGCATAGCTGTGGTAGTATGTTTGGCTGCAGCAGAGGCATGGCTTAGCTACAACAACTACAAACCCACGTGGTGCGTACTCAGCCTGCATGAACATCATGAGCTGTGTGTCCATAGCTATGCTACTATTTATGCTCACATTGATGTTAACTTGATGAGAGCTACGCTCACAAGAGGATCATGCACCTAGCTTATAGTGGAGATTTTGCCTTAATGTCAAGTTTACAGGAGCTATTACCTTTAAAACGCTTCTTAGCCCGCTGTGAGCCTCTGGAACCACTGAAGGCAAGTTTCTCTTTGCTACCAGAGAACAGAAAGCTAAAGCCCATCCCTCAAAGCTTCCACAGGTTCACAAATCCTAGGAAGCAAGTTACGCTCCACACAGCTTCAGGTTAATTCGGAGGAGGAGAGACTGCTGTATTCAGCATGGATGAAATCTCTCAAACACAGATAGATAAGGACAAGCAACTCTTACCACCCCCACTGTTTCTCCAGACATCTCCCAGATGGTTCCTTGGAATTTTTAGCAGGCCAGCTAAACATGCCTATAATTTGTTAGCAGCGCACAGCTGTAGATGGGAGAACTTGTACATTGCCTCAGGTTATTTTCCCCATGCTATGATTTATGCTAGTTGTTCAGGTCCTTGTAGAAGGCCAAGCAGCCAGATGTGAGATTAAAGGTGGCATACAGTAGCAAAGCAGGAAAACACAACCTCCTTAGCCTAACAAACCAAGATTCAGAGACAGGCTGGTAGCAGAGCTGGTCAGGAATATTTTGACAAGACCTTTGTTGAAAAAGGCCATTTCAGTGAAGCTTTATTTGGAAAAGGGTCAGTTTCAACTAAAGTTTTAAGGAGAAAGGCTTCTCAGGTCCTAGATGACTTTTCTGCTCAGAAGCAGAGCCATTCTTAGCCTAAAATACCTAATAGTTAGGGCACTTAGCTAGGATATGAAAGACCCAGTTTCAAATACTTGCTTTAGGACTTAAACTTGGGGCTCCTGCATCACTGCTTAGTGCCCTCTTCATTAGGATATCGACTGTACTAGGGGAGACCTCTTCCCCCACCTCCTGTGGGGAAAAACCCCCAAACAAATACACAGTTTGTCACAATGCAGGCCAGGAAATTTTATGGGATAGGAAACATTTCTTGCCCTGTTATACTTGTCAGAGAGACAAAGAGGATGGATTTTAAAGGATTACCAGAGGAATGAAGAGGCAGAAGTTCACCCATGTCTAAGAAACTGGGCTTAGGCCAGACAACTTGAGCTGCATTGGAGCTGCCATTCTAAGGGCAGAAAGGGTTTTCAGTGCTTTGAATAGCTACTGGATGCATGAAAGCAAATGCTGTATGGAGAACAGAGGTCACGCCCCAGCTTCTTACTAACTAAGTAAGTAAGGGGGCTACTTGAGTTACAGCAGCAACAATATTGTGGCTGAAGGCTCAGAAAAGTCATGTGAATCTGACACTACAAGTTAGAATGGTTTTGACTGAGCACCTTATGAATAGGAGGCCTGCTCTACAGTTTTTGTAGAAGTAAAACAAATTATGTTAGGCTGGTTCAACTTATTAGAGGGGCTTTCTACAGCTACAGTTCACTCACCTTCCGAGGGAGGTATAAGTTACACTAGGATACCACATCCACACTGCAGCAATAAGCAATTGTACTGCTTTAATTATACTGGTATAATTAATCAGTACAACCTTTGTTTTTAGATAATCCCTGAAGCCTTTGGCAAGACTCCAGTCTTGATTGAGGCAAGACTTTACAGGGTAGCCTAAGGGTGTTTGACAATGGAAGCTGACTGTCCAACTCCCTTCCGCTGCTTTGAAAGTCCCCGCCTTTACTAAAGAACACCCAGACCCCTTTCTAGTTTGGATTCTGTAATAGTACAAGCTGCACTCTTCACAGGCTAGTTAATGTGCAGCAAAGCCTCTCTGTTCATGCAAAGGGCAATAGTTACGTAGAAAACAGAAGGGCAGACAAGAGAAGCAATGTACAGAGACACTGAGTGATGAGCATAAAATAGCATTTATTGACACAAACATTAAAACATGTCTAGCATTTGACAGTACAATGCACAGGCTCATGTCTCATCTTCTCATCTCTGAACTCAAGTGCATCCTCTTCCCAGCTGTGTACAGTATGAATGCATGTTAACTTGCAATGGTTAGACAGTTACATAATTTCAGTATCTTATTCTACAATACTAAGTGGCCTTTAGAGGTCTGTCAGATATTGGACCTCAAATTCTAATGAGAAGTGAATGGTATATGCATTAGTTTGACAGCTCTATGTAGGCTAACTCAGGTGATACTCAGAAGATAGTGAGGGATATAAAATACAACAATTGAGTGTTGTGAAGGGTGTACGCAATTAGGGGGATAATTAAGGCTTTAAAATACAGAATTTTGAGGTCCAGTTGGTATTTTGGACTTCTGCAAAGCATTCTTGATGCACATTAGTTAAGAAGGGAAGACAGCCATCTGTTGGAGATTAGATTACAGCAGCTTAGGACACAGATGAGCTGTCACTTCAGTTGTTACAACCTATAAAAAAAAAAGGTGAGACTAATGTTGGCACAATGCCCATTATACTATATCTGAATTCTACACAATTGCAGTCTCATGGGATGTTTTGGGCAAGACCTACAGCATAGCTCAGGGACAGGTTGTAATGAAAGGCTGGCACCGTTGCTGGGATCCAGTTTCTTTTCTGCTCAGGACAGAGGCGCTCAGGCATTAGGAACAAGGTCAGGTGCTTCTCTGCCAAAGATCCCCTTTGAAGCTACAGCTTCACTGCCAATAGCTCCACAGTCTGAACTCAGAGCCATTTCACCCTTTGCCTTCTGGGTTTCAGAAGCTGGAGGAGCCTGTTGAAGCTCTCCTTGGACTCCTCCCTCATCTACTACAGTCACTGTGGATGCTAGAGGATGGAAAGCTTTTGTCTGACTACTGGGTTCCAGTGTTTGAGGGAGCTCGCTACTGGTACCAAGAGAAGCAGCCGGATCTTCTTGTTTAGTGCACTGTTGTAGCTCTGGCTCAGCACCTGCAGACACCTTTGGCTTAGAAGCTTTCAGAGCTTCTTCCTTGCTCCCTGCTTCATCTCCCTCTGCTTCTTGGTCTTCTGTTATATTAGCTGGAATTGGAGGATCTTGATCCCTCTTTTCAAACCTTAATTCTATAGCATCAGTCAATGATTGCAAAGACGCAGCCTCTTCTGTGGTCTCCATCATCATCCCTGGAATAGGGCAGGCTTCATTTTCTTCTGTGGTCTCAGCAGCAGCTTCATTGGTATCTCGAATAATCTTTAGAATGGTAAGTGCTGTTGTGTACACTTCAGTCTGCTGCACAGACAACTGGATCTCAGTCTCAGGCACATGTAGGCCGATGGGCTTCATCTCACTAGAGTCTAGGGGTCTCTCTTCTGTGGCTGGGACAGCCATTTGAACCTCAGTCCCTGCAACAAGAGGGACCTCCATTTCTTCTGGGGCCTGTGCACTAAGACAGGACTCACTATTAACAGCTATAATTTCTGTAGCAGGCTCAGCTTTTTGAGCCATAGATGCAGCAATCTGTCCCTGCACTTCTTCTGCAGTAGGCAGAGCCCCACCACCCTCTGGCATGCTCCATTCAGTAGATTGGGTCACACCAGTTTCTTGCATGGTCTCAGTCTTCTGGGGACTCTCTTGCATGTCTAAACCAGTAGCCTGTACCTCCATCACTTCTGTTACCTCTGTGTTAGGATGGGCCTGGTTTTCTTCAGCAGTGCCTAATGCCATTTCTTCAGCAGGTTTCACCTCAGCTGCTTCTGTGATCTCTGCAGTAGGCCATGCACCAGTCTCCTGAAAAGTCTGTGTGTTTGGGACAGATATTGCCTCTGTCACCACAAGAAGTTGGGTCTCACCAGTCACTGGTGGACTTTCTTCTAGGATTGCTACTGATTGCTGCGCTTCGCCAGGAGGCAGAGTCTCTCGCAGGATATCTTGCACGGCTGGCAGAGCCGTTTGCCCCTCACCAATTTCTATGATTTGTGCAGTCTTGTGAGTCTCACTGTCTGGCTTGCCCGGTGCAGTAGGCTGGGAGTCAGCAATTACCTCTGTGGTCTCAGTGGCAGATTGGCCCTCATCAGCCACTATTTTGGCTTCTTGTGTATAGAGTGTGATAGGCCGTGTTTTAGTCCCCTCTGTGGTCTCTGCGGCAAGTTGGGCTTCACTGATTTCTGTGACGTTCTGCGACTCAGCCACTTCTACGATGCCTAGCATGGGCTCAATAGGCTGTGCCTCCCCAGCCACCCCTGTGCTCACCACAGCAGACTGTGGTCCCACTATTACTTGTGGGGCCTTTTGCACAGTCTCTTCAATAGAGCAGATGTCAGCCTCTGCAATTTGCTGGCCCTCACCGGTCTCCTCTGTAGTTTGCTCCATAGTGTGCCCCTCAGTCACTTCTGCAGCCTTTACAGTTTTCTCTGCAAGAGGCTGGGACCCATCAGTGTCTTGGAGGCTCTCATGCGTGCATGGGGAAGTAGGCTCTGCCTTCATCCCCTCCATGGGCTGCTCTGCAGTAGAAAGGGCCTCAGCATCATCTCTTGCTTCCTGGGGCTCACCCATTTCAGCAAGTTGCATCTCGCCTACATGTGTGTACAGCGCAGCAAGCTGCGCCCCTACCACTTTTGTGGAGGCTAGAGTGGTCTCTGCAATAGATTCCAGCTCACCACTTATTTGGGGGGTCAGTGAGGCAGGTGCAAATTCCCCAAGAGCCACTCGCATGGTGGCCATTGTAACTGGCACATCCATTTCTTCTCTGCTCCATGAACAAGGCTGGGCCTCATTCCTCCCTGTATTCACTTCAATGGGCTGAGCCTCATCAGCAAGTTGGGCCTCGCTCTTTTGTGGGTCCAATGCATTAAGGTGGGTTTCAGTCACTTGTGTGGTCTCTTCAATGGGAGAAGACTCGTCATGCTCTGTGGCAGCTCCAGTCTTGTCTGTGGAACCTAGTGCATGTTTCACAACAGGCTGTGCCTCACTAGTGTGTTCTGAAGTCTCAGTGTCAAGCTGGGTCTCAGTATTTTGGGGGACTGCCTGTGGCATCTGTGCCTCTGGCTGGGACTCATTCACTTCTGGGGTCTCTACACTAGACTGGTGCTCACCGTGCTCTCTGGCAGTCTGAACCTGTGTCTCCTCAGTGGTCCCTGGTGCAGGCTTTTCAGTGCAGTGGGCCTTGCCCATCACTTGGGCGGTGTCGAATGCAGTCTCTGCGGGGTTCCCTTCCCTCTCCACAGATGCTGTCTCAGCCTTCTGGTCTGTAGCTTTGTCAGCCGCACCGAGACGCTTCCTTTTGCCAAATCTATTCCCCATGTTGGGAACTCTGCTGTAGCAACGCAAGAACCAGCCGTGGTGTGATGAAGAGGATTAACCCCTCCTTTCGAAGGCAGCAGCGCTGGAGGCAATAGGGGCTTTGCTGCTTTGAGGGAGACACACGGTATCACACTTCCACTGTGTGTCAGAAGTGTCCTAGAAACCAGTGATAGGCATGTCACCTGCAAGAGAAGAAAAGCTTCCATTAACACCCATGAAGGCTACCCAATCAGTACAAGCTTGTCTCTCCAGGGACACCTGGCTTCAGCAGAACCCCAGCTCAGTCCCTCCACTGAGAGCTTCTTTCTCTCTACTCTCCTTGGTAGTCCATTGTCTTAGGACGCTATCCCCCCCACTCTCTCTCTTCCTGCCTTAAAGAGCTTAGAATCTTAAAACAAAAGAAAGTGTCTCTTCCTGTTTTGCCTATTGCATTATGTTTCAAGGACAGGCACATCAACCAAGTTCTTGGGTTACTAGTGGTTTTGGACTCTCAACTTGACAATAAAAAGGGTCCTTAACTTTTTGGGAGAGGACAAGTGGTCAGCATTTTCTGATCAGGACCCTTTAAAGGCATCTCAAGTTGGGTATCCAAAGAAGGCACTAGTCACTTCTGAGACTTTTTGTCATTAGGTACAAGGCCAAAGACCTTTTGAAGTGCTTGTGTACCTTATGTGTTAGAACTCATGCCTCTATCTAAGTAGTTACCCAGCTCTTTTCTAGAGTACTACATTGAGCTAAATCCAATCCAGTGTCCCAGCATGTAATTAAATCAATTTTAGTTACTCTGGTAAAGCTTAATATAGACAAGACTTTAGAACATTATTCTCTTCTGCCCTTCAGCCTGTGAGTTCGTTTACACTGCAAGTCAATGGAAGCAATGTACACCCTTCACATAGGTGAGCATGGCCAGAAAACATGGCAGCAAAGAATCAGGTTCTAGGGATGGCCTTTATTTACTGCAACCCACTGAGAAGTGTCATGAGTTACAGCCTTTTCAAGTGCTAATACCATATCTTGAATCCCTTTTCTTACTGTATCACCAGACAAGCTTCAGGATTGTTCTCCTTAATTAAGTTCTTAATCCAAGAACTAGTACTAGGAAAAAAACAAAACTATGAAATCAGCCATTTTAACCTAAGCTGTCTTTTGCAGAAGGCCTTGTAAAGCTGCCCACATTCTCTGCCAGTGTAAGAGGGATTTACCCCCGTAGAATAATTCCATTCCTCATCTATTTCTGTTAGCAGAAAGTTTGTCCTACAGCATGTACAAAACAGCACAGAAGGCAGATCAGAATTCTGCCTATACTCCCATAGTAGCATTAGCTTTATAATAATATCAGAAGAAAGCATACTGTCAAATCACAAAGTGACAAACTTATTTTATCCAGACACCCTTTTAGACAACCTCCAGGTGGAAGTGGTTAGTTTAACTGCTATCATGGCTAAACAAGGCTTCCCCTCATTTAAATGTGTGTTCTAGACAACTGGAGGCAAAAGGATACATAATCAAGAAGAACATATACAAGTTAACTTACTTACTAAGAGCACCTTCACAAAAATACTTCCCCTTATTTCAAAGCACTTTCATGCTTTGACCATACCCAAGAGAGTAGCTGAAAATTAAAATACCCAGTCAATCAAATTTTAACCAACACCAGTGCAATAACAGACCTGAACAACCATCAATTCTAATACATGAGGGTGGGGGAAAAAATACAGCCCTACTTAAAAAATAGGTTAAAGCATCTCAAGCTCCTTGTGTTGACACATCAATAGCTCTGCCTACGTAGGCTGTCCTTAAGTAGGACTGGGTAGCCACATCAAATTGCTTCCCCACCACTTCCCTAATCTTCAATTCCACCTAATCACTGTTTTCTCAGTTCCAATCTGGCTGATTTTAAAAACTACTCAACACCCAGCAATCCCCCCTGAGAACAACAGGTGTTTTTGGGAGCTAAGTACTTGAAAATGAAGGTACTTATTTAGATCCTTAGATGATGAGCTTTGAGATCTTTTGGAAACCTATCCATAGATGTCTTTCAGCCTCAGTGCACATTCCTATTCCACACACAGAGAGACTGATATATTTGTTTAAAATATTTACAAGCCCCTCTCCAAAGGCATTGTGCAATCAATCAAGATGAAATATTAAACTCAGATTGAAGGAACAATCAGCTAAGTACACAGCAGACCATAACCAAAGGATCCAACACAAAGGCTAACCTTATTGCCCCTTAGGCAGATATCCCATCCATTCAAAGGGATCAGTTCAAGTTGTTCTAGTAATCATAAAAGCAATGCTCGTGGGTATTGTGATGCTGTCTGACTCCTGCGATGAATTTGCAGCCTTATTCAGCTTTCCTATTTTAAGTATGTACATCACACAAAATGTTGCAAGGAAAAAAATGTTTTTATTAAAATCCTTCTGCCCTCTGGCATGTTTATTTTATTCGTTAAGATACTGTTTGTTTGAAATCTGCCATTACAACTTTTCACAATTCGGTTTTTCTTTCCGCTCTTAGCAGTTGGATTTCAAGACAGACATTAGTGGGTGGTAGGAATCTTCAGAGGTAACTCAAGCCAAGCAGCAATTTAAGAACTCCCTGGGAAGAAATGTGGTGTAGCTGTTAGAGTAAAGAATGGGGAATCAGTTCACTTGGGTTTGTTTCCCAATGTTGCCAATTCCTTTCTGTATGAATCTGGGGAAGTCACTTAGCCTCTCTATGCCTCAGTTCCTCACCTGTCAGATCGGGGTAATACGATAACATTTAACTATTTTAGTGACATTGCAAGAGTTAGTTAATTAGTGCATGATTTTCAGAGTACCCCAAACTCCATTTCAAGCTCCAGGTGCAGAGGATATTTGAAAATCAGGTCCCTAATATTTGTAAAGCGCCCTGAGATTATTAGTTGAAAGTTGCTATTTGAGGGCAAAATGTTATTATAGTCAACATAAGTTGGCATTAGTTCATTTGTATGTCCTATTGGGCATACAAGTTCATGTCCACGTGAAAATAAAGTAATTTGAGAGTTTCCTCACACTCTAAAAATATTTTCTTTTATGGCTGTATTATTATAGTTGTAAAATATGTCACTCTCACCACATCATAACTTTGAGATATGACTTCCTTCTTTCACTAGCTGGCAGTGAGAAGTTGCTATATCAGTCCAATAAATTAGTATAAATATAGACAAAGGAATTGCCATCTGGCCCTTTGCAAATGGCTGGTTGAAAGGTTTACACTGGCGTGTCAGTATGACAACTACACATGAGCTTTAATTAGGGTCACTACCCACCCTGAATTCAAATGATATTTTCTATATGTACAATACATTTCTCCTGGAATGAACCTAAAATACTCTATTACGTATATATATATATATATATATATATATATATATATACATACACACACACACACATATATATATATAGCTATATCACCAATGAAATGCAGCCAGTTCTGGGGTGGATAGAGACAGCTAACTAACACATTATGCAGAGTGAAGGGCAATTAAAGGAGAAGAAATTTTAGCTAAGAAATCATGTGACAATGGAAGAGACTCATGAGAGAGTTAGCTTTCTTTTAACACTGGACAAGAAATATTTTTTGACTAAGGCAATATTATTATCTAGAGCTGGTCAAAAACTCTGATGGGACAGTTTTCCTGTAGGAAAAGGCTTATTCAGTAAAATTAAAACATTTTGCAGTGAAATATTGATTTAATCAAAAATGTTAATGAAAAGTTATGAAAACATTTTGTTTCAAAATGAAAACTTGTGAAAATATTTTATTTCAATAAGGTTGAAGCACTTTGTTTCAAATATATTATTTGGACTATACTATAATATACTAAATGTGATATAATATAAATAGTTTGGATTTAGTTGTTTGGACTATACTATAGTATAATAAATATGATATAAATAGTTGTGGATATTAAACAATAACATCTAAATATATCGCTTCAACCTTATTGAAAGAAAGTGTTTTGATAAGGTTCTTTTTCAATGTTTCCAAAAGAAACATTTTGAAGTTTTTGTTTCAGAGGAAATTTTGAAATTTTCATTTTTCATTCTGATTTAGGATGAAAGGAAATAGCAAGATATCAAATTTCCATGGACAAGAAATTCTGAGTTTTGACCAGTTCTACTATTATTCTTAACCCACCATCCACGCCCGCCCCCCTCGGGGCACCTAAGTAATCTTGAATATCCCACTACGCATCTATTTCTCTCTCTCTCTGGGCATGTACACACCGACAGCGGCAAATTTGCCGCTGTCAGATCGTTGTATCTGGATTGAATGAGCAGAAGTGAAGACCGGATCGATTGAGTGGAAGTGAAGACCCACTCAATTGATCCAGAAGTCGATACAATTAAACCACTTCCTCAAAAGGCATAGCACTAAGTCGACGGGAACACAACTCCTGTCACTGCGGCATGGTGGAGATGGCACGCTACAGGAAAGTTACAAAGTCGACAGGAGTTACGCAAGCTACGCTGTGTAGCTTGCATAACTCCTGTCAACTGCCACCGAATTTCCAGGTAGGTGTAGACTAGGCTTCTCCCTTGTTTTCAATGAGAATTAGGCACCTGAGTGCTCTTGAATAGCCCACTACACACCTATTTGCCTCTTTAGGCACCTAACTACGTTTTAAAATCTGACAATAAGTGACCTTCAGGTGCCATTTTTTTTTGCAAATGTAGTGTTAAAATCAAGGGATGAAGTTCTCCCCAAGGAGTTACCCGCAGGAGAAGGCAGATTTGGATCCCGGTTTCCAGTCCTGTACTCTCACTAGTAGACAAAGCTACCCATCATGATAATCTCAGATCAGTCTGAATTTCCTAGAGCATTAATGACTAGATCGGGTTAACAGCCCAAAGCAAAGACTCTCACAGGCAGTCATTAATCCCAAAGAAAAACACAGCTGGGTCTCCAGTGGCATTGCTTAAGACTCTGTTATTTATACTGTGAACCATCAATTTGTTTACCAGGAGTTGGATAAGCTCATACTCATTTGACTGATGAACCCACGGTAAGCAGGGCAGTGTCCCAAGCTTCAGATGGAGTGGCTGGCATCTCCTGGTCTGCCTGGGGTTGGATGAGAAAGTCTGGTCCAGTTTGCTGGAGGTTCATTCTTGAGGGAGAGATGGATTGCTGAAGGACTCTGTGCTTGGGTTCTTTTCAGCCAGCATTAGAGCCGTGACATTGATTTGTATTTCACATTCCTCTAATCAAATGCTCAGAATAAACAGTTGCTTTTTAACGCCTTCCATCCCAAAGCCATGTCACACAGTTGCTCTCCATGTGATAAGCAAGACAGAGGAAGCAGGTTTGGTCTCACTCCTTGCCAACATGCTTGGCTTTCTTGAGGCTGGAATTCATTGGGGAGGCAGCAGAGGATGAGAGAATGAAGAAAACACAGAGAGTAATTATTCTTAGCAATTTATCAGCATTAACTCCTCCCCCATAAGAGAGATCAGTGTCCTGGTCTCCATTATACAGATAGGGAAATTCAGTCACAGTGACTGGCCCAGACCTTTAATGGGAACCAGCAGCAAAGCTGGGATTAGAATGCAGGACTTCCTGCCTTCCGGGCCCCAATTGTCAGTTCCATTGTTCCTGGACTTAGGGCAGGAATAGTGAGGGGAAAGGGAGATGGTGGCTTTAAATCTCCTTTGCCCTTTCTATATCTGGGGCATCCAGCAGTCTGTCTAGCTCCTGCTGTAAGTTATAGTAGCACCAAGGCTGCTCTGACTTACACGCTTCTTCCCAGGGGCCCCGATGAGGTGCAGAGAATAGCTGTAGTGCAATGTGCTTCAACCACATCTCTGCTCCCACCAGCTGAACTCTGTCAGGTCTCTCTGCCTTATGCAAACACGATCCTAGCTGAGGAGCATGTGCTGGATCTACCCACCGCCACCCCAGCCACCTGGGGCTGCTTTCATCCACATAAAGGGTGCCTGAGTGGCACAAAGGGGCCTTAGTCATTGTAACTGAAAACCAAGCTCTTAGTCTTCTACCAAAGTCAACTAGACCAGGCTGCCACAGAAGGCAGAAGTACTTCCAGATGACTTTAGTCTTTCTGTTTCTGAAAGATGCAGTGGGTCTGTGTAGTTCAATGTAACCACGCTGCGGAAATCAGTGCTGAGGTCAAAGCTAACAGGATTGTGGACTGTAATTCTGCAGTTTGTGCTCTCCTGGAATGGTATTAATGGCTGGATGCCAGCCCTGACACCCGGCCAGGCCACTAATTATGTTACCAGTCCCTGTACATCCTACAACATTCATTAATGCTTCTCTCATCACCCCCAAAGGCCAGCAAATGGTGCCTTTTAGGAAAGAGGGAAGATGGAAGGGGAGCAGGGGAAAAGGGCAGAATGCGATATTGCCACAAGTTGTGAATTTGCTATCGCGGAATAGATGACGGCACCGTCAATGCAGTGCTGCAACTATGCTTCAGGGGCCCCATTCAGGTTACCTGGCACTTGGGACCATCATTTATGCCTGGACACAGTGGGTATAAAATGCTGCCACACTTATTTGGAGCACTTTAAATCCACTCTGTGCTTGTCTAAGTGAGGCGTGGAATGGAATATCAGATCTGAGTCTCAAGATGGAGGAGGTGGTTAGCTCTCCTAGTCACACCCCATTTAACTGGCCCTCCTGGTTCCACAAACTTTGGGGATGTTCGGGTCTGGTTTGGAGCTTGCAAAGCCTGTGACTAGTTAGAAGCTTTAGGGATGCAGTTCATGGGACAGAAGAGTGGAAGTATCTTGTTGATTCATATGCATTGTTGTATCTGCTGAAATGAAAAAAAATCTGTCCCAATGATGCTTGTTAGCAGCATCCTAGCAATCCCACCACTTTGCCATAGGAGTCCAGCAAAAGAGGTGCCAAGGTCCTGAGTTCCCTCTCACTTATATCAGAGTCAGAGAGATGTTACCCCATTGCAGTCAATGGAATTGCACGAGAATAAAATTGGGGTGAGTGAAAGGAGAAAAAGGCATCCAGACCTAGATAACTGCAGCAGTAGAAAGTCCAACCAATGGCGTATAATCCTGCCCATACCCTGATGCTGTTGTTTTATGCAACAGAGACCAGAATCGGTCACAGTTGAGTCTGTCTAGGCCTAATGTAAGATCAAGATGGGGTTCTTTCCCTTATTGGCTGCTGGCTTCTATCAGAAGTCTGAACATAGAGGAAGTTCCCTTCTGAGAGAACAGAAGTCATGAGGCTGTATCTCTTCCATGGGGTGCTCCTTCCCCAACAGTAAAGTTTATTGAGGCTACTGGGGCATTTGAATAATTTACTTTTCTGAGTTTATACATCAGGAAGTGGTTTTTTAGCCTTATATGATTCAAATGCTTTTTTTTTTTTTTTAATTATTTTCTTTAGAGGCAGCCTTTTCCTTCAGTATATATTTGGGGGTGCGGGTGGGAGGTGAATTACTTTTAAGTGTTACTGGAGATGGAAGTATCAGGAATATGAATCACATTGTACAATGGAGTTAATGCAATGGCTGCTCAATGAAGCCTGATACAGTGTGACACAGTAAAGCACCTCCGGGGCTTTTATTCTCCATGAAACTCATTTCACATCCCATCCATTCTCTGAATTAGATCAGAAAATTGTTTCTCTCTCTTTCTCTCTCTCAAGCCCTTGAGCATATGAGCTAAAGTCAAATCAACTCCATTGCCCACTATCCAATAGTGTGTGCCCTAGGAGAGGTAATGGGCATCAAGCGTCACACCCATAAGGCTACGTGTGAGGTGTGCAGTGGAACAGCAGTTGCTCTAAGGGGACAAGGTAGCTTGTTCATATGTCATAGGAAGTCACATCCCTGGTCTAGCTGACACCTGGAAAGCTGACTGAATTGCTGGGCACTCTCTCCTACGCTCCTCCATGCCCCAAATGATTCTATGTTTGTGTTTTGGACTCTGTGCTAGTTTCCTGCTGTGATTTCTAGTGGCAGATTTCACAGCTGCCTGTTTTGTCTCTGCTGTCATCCAGCAGGTGCTGTGCTACGAACTTCTGTGATACCAAGATGACCATTGTACTGCAGGGTTAGTGGTCAAGGCAAGCAGTGTCCATTGGCTAATCTCTGATCTGAGTGGTCCTGGTCACCAGGGACTCACTGTAGGGGAAGTGATTGAATGAGGTCGCATTTAGTGCATCCAAGGAGGAGTCTGCATGGTCCGTCTTTCAGCTGTGCACTCCCACCAGTAAGTTTTGTTGATAGGGTTCTGGCTAGCAATTGCTGAGACACTGGATTCAGGACCTCAGCAGGCACTATGCTAATTGGATCCCAGAGAAAGAATGTTCTAATATGGATTAAGATAAAAAAACACATGGAGGACCTAGCATGGATGTACTTACTAGATTCCTGCCAAACATTCCAGTTAAAATGTTGTTACAGTCCTGATGTTCTAATCTCACTACATGTCTCCACAAGATGCAAAGCAGTGGGGAATCAGGCCCGTTCATTGCTATTATTAATAATATCGCAATAGTGCCAGAGGTCCCACCTATGGATCAAGGCCCCATTGTGCTAGGCTCTGTACACACACATAACAGAAAGACAGTCCCTGCCCTGGAGAGCTTGTTGTCCCCAAACCAATCCCAGGGCAAAGGAAGAAAGGGCAGGGTTACTATGGCTGGGCCATTCCGGGTTGGTTCTCCAAGTCCTGTGCATGTTGTGCTGCAGAGAAGGTAGGAGTGTGTCGTGTGGGATAGTTGCTCTGTGTTGGGTCTTTGGTACTGATGGAAATCAGGAACAGTTCTCATCTGATGAAATGGGTGGTGCATCCAAATCCAACTGGTATCTCCTGGAAACCTGGAAGATGCAAGGGGAGAATCTATCACACAAGCTCCTCTCTGTCTCACACATATACAGGTGTACCATGTCCCCACACATGTACTGGGCACACCCAGAGATTTGCAGCAATCTGCCCCATATGTTTACCATTTGCCACACAGAAATACAACCATCTGCCCCGGATATACTATATGAATACCCAGGGAACTAGTGCATATGTTGCTGTTCTGCACTGTTTGACACACACCCCAGATGAGCAATGAGAATTTCTTTTGGGTTTTGCACCTGTTTTATCCTCGGGAGATGGGGCTCACTCTCCAACTCTGTTTCTTGCTGTGTCAATGGGAGGTCTCCCATGTGCAAGGAATTGTTATATTGTAGCTTGGGTTGCAGCTATTCCTCACTTTTGCCATGCTTCCTGTATCCTCTGGAAGCAGCATCCATTTGTCTGTGCCCTCTTTGCTTAGCCTGGATGGGGCAGATAATCCTCAATAAACTGCCGTTCGCATGTCTGGTAGGGTAAAATATAGTTATAGATACCCAAGGAGAAAAACCAAACCAAGAGCATCCCAAATGATTTCAGGTTCATCTTCTGAAGTCCCAAGAGGTGATTTTGTTTACAAATAAATAAGCCAAGCTTCCACAAATTACACCACTCTGTCAGAATGGTTGCCTCCCCCCACTGCAAGATTTATTGCTTCTGGAACAGTTAATACCTAAATTTAATTTTCCTGGCATCAGGCTGGCAGAATGCTGATGGCTGAAATGGTCTTGGGGTGAGGGTGAAATACCTCCTCCAGCTGCCAGAGTCCTAAAAAAGCCAATCACTCCCCCAGCCAACAGCAGTGTCATCAAATTGCCTTCCTACTGTTCTTCAAAAATTAACTTGTACAAACATTCCATTCGCAATTTGTGAGATCAATTTGATGATTCCTCCCTCCCCTTCTCAATGCTCCCCTTTTCTTCTTTCTTTTCTCCAAGCCCTAAGTAATTCACTTTGATCATTTGAGTCTCAGTTCTGTCCTGGGCCCATGCAATCTAATTTACTTGTAAGAAGTTGCATGGGGTGAAACCAGGGCAGAATTCAGACCTTCTCATTTAGAGGACTGGAGAAGAGACAGACAGTTGTTCTCAGTGATACTAACTTCTATATTTCCGGAATGCTCTGTGGGGTTTCAGCCACATAACTCTTATTAATCAGTAAGAATTGGATGTATAAAACTCCTCTCAGTGCTAGGAAAATCAATGATGTCCTTGCTGTTTAACTTATAAGAGTTTATGGTCCTATCTAGATGCTGCCTCCATCCAAATCCTGGTTTGTTAACAGACTTAGGGCACCCATTTTGGAGGCTGGGTTAATTTTTCTGTAATTGCTAGGGCTCGGACTGCAGGCAAAATCAGGCTTCATAATTATGGATAGGCCAAATAGACTCTCTGCTAGGGGGACAGTAGGTTTTGAATTAGTTTGAAACATGACCAACCATGGCAAAAGCCCAAACAAAACATCCTGGTTGTGCCCATTGCTGTAGAAAATTAGCCCTTTCCTTACTTCTGTAACTGTCAGTGAAACTAAAAATAAACAACCCAACCCATTTCTCTTATTTTCATTTCTCATTTTCATCCATCACATATTGGTGTCCATTGGAAGTCTTTCCAATGATTTTATTGGGTGCTTGGTAAGACACTAAGTGGCTTTAGGACTGGTGAAAGGTGACCAGCTGGAGATCCTTGGAGAAATAAAGAACCGATTCTCATATACACTAAGGGTCCTTTACACTACAAGGATGATGTAAAGAGGCCTTAGTGTAACTGGCAACCAGGACCTATGTCTTCTCTTAACCCACAGGAAAGATACAGCATAAACACTGACAGAACTAGTTCCTGCCATATGCTGCACACTCAAACTGGACCAGCATGGACAACCTCTAGGGCTTGGTTTACGTGTAAAGTCACATTGGTTTAACTAAAGCAGTGATTTGAAACTAATTTATTTAAACCAGTGCAGCTTTGCTTAAATCAGGTTAGCTGGCATTGGTAAATTTATAGTTGCAAGATAAATTGATATAACTAGTCTAAAACTGATGTAGGAGTGTCCACACAGCAGTTGACTTTCTTTAACTAACTTGGTTTTCAAGTTAAGTGCAACTTTTGTGTCTAGACAAGTTTGAAGAGTGAGAGGGGCATCCAAGGTCCATTCAGTCTTTGACCTCTCCCCTCTTTTGTTAACAAGAGCGCCAATCATTACCAGCTGGAGTGATGGTTTAGTGCTGCAAATACCAGTCCAGTGGGATCTAGGCTGAGATCACCAAACTCACATAAGCCAATGCATGTAGTTTTGCTCTTCTCTGTTCCAAGTTTAGCCCTTGCATCTGCCATTGCACTTACAAACACATGAACATGCATACACACACACTCACACACACACCAGATATTTTCTTTATGTACTCTTTCTGGCTTATTACCAGCTAAGAGTGTTCCTTGCAGCCATTGCTCCGTCAACCACATCACATCACACCCATGTGTGAAAATACCCCGTCAAACCAGACAATACAAGCTGCTGTCACATACAAGAAAGGTTCACATAAGGGTTTTTTAATTAATTTCTGCTTAAGGCTACAAGTGCATAATCAGTCCCTAAACTTAACATTAAGAAACAAGCAGAAGCCAGCAATGTATAAGTGTATCCTAGAAAACACATGTAATAATGCATTGAAGAAAGGCTGCATTTGTCCTTTGAAAACAATAAAATTCTATTGGTGAAGAAAATGAAAATTATGGGCCTGACTGTCCACCACCATGCAGCTTGGGTAATGATTGAAACCTGGGCAAAATAAGCCTGATTCTTCCCACTGACGCTGGTGTAAGTCAGGAGCAACACTGTTGAAGTCAATGGGGTTACACTGGTGCAACATGTGACTAAAGTGAACAATGACAGAGCAGGTAATAAATATGTTGAACACAGCTGGTGAGCAGCCCACGGACTGGCGTTTGTGAGTATTCAATATTCACCAAGTCAATACAGACAAATTCATAAAATCACAGTGGCAATGGGACAAAATGTGTTAGATTATTTGTTCTCTGTGAACTGTTTATCCAGCTCCAGACACTGATTGTGTGACAATGGAACTGCCAGTGACAACAGAGACAAGATTTATCCAGGATCTAAGCCATCCATGCCCAGAGAGGCCAGATGTTGCCAGCTTTCCCTTGCTTGCGAATCACCTCCAAAGATGCTGCATGGGGCTTTATAGATAAGCTCCTATACTTACAGGCATGTGAGAGGCCCCATATGCCTCATTTTCCTTGTTTGCTTTGGGCCAAATCCCTTTCTAGCGTAACTCCACTGAAGCCAATAGATCTGCACCAGGGATGAATCTGATCCAATATCTTTATCTCTGCAGAGTTACACATGCCACAGCCTCATTTTCTCTGCTGAGGAATTGTCAGCAGCCCACAGCACTCTTCAGAGCCAGTGTTTGATTATCCTTGATTTACAGGTTCAAGCCCTCTGAAGTACATTGCTAGGCAGATAAAACATTCTGTGGCACTTTATTGTGGGCAATGCAGAAGCTTTAGATTTGTGCACTAATCTTCATGCTGCATCTGACAGGGGAAGGTCAACAAACATTTTTTAGGGCTTTTTTGTCTGAAGAGAAAAAAGTTCTTTGTTGCTTTAGCTCTCGAGTCGGGTGGTAGAAAAGATTCTCTAGTTTGCAATGCTAGATCCCATTAACGTTTGTGGGTACAAGAGTGATTAGGGGACCTGAGCAAAGCTGTCCTCACCTGCTGAGAGTTTCTTTATCTGCAGGTTGTACAGAAGATGCTTGCTGTGTGTATGCTTATTGTGGGACCATTTGATGTGGCGCTTATCTAGAGGTGGGGAAACAGGGCCAGGGAAAATAAGCACTCCAATCCTTCAATCAAAGCTGGCACATGAAGCTTTGTAAGGATTCAGAAATATGTGGATAACTTTTCATCCACATTACTTGTATTTTTGTGTCATGCGTTTGCACCAATAACCTGATTCTCATTTTCATTAAGGCCCCTTTACACCACTATAGCAATGTAAAATGGACTTAAAGTGGGAATAAAACACATTTGCATCCACTTTAAGGTCTCTTTGCACTGCCAAAGTGGGGTAAAAAGGCTTTAAGATAAATGACAAGCAGACATATATTCCACAGTTCAGCAAGGTATTTACCTAGGTGCATAACTCTAAGCACATGCATAAGTCTTTGCAGGATCATGGCGTCACTGATGATGGTAATTTTACACTGAGGTAGTGCCCAGAGGTGCCAGTCACAATGCGGGGCTCTGTTGTACTAAGCATAGGAAAGCACCAAGCCAAAGGCTTGGTTCTTTCCTGACTGGAAGCATCAGAAATCTTAACTAGCCATTTAATGTTTGTTGAAATTAACAATGATAATAAATAAATATACTCAACAGTTTCAAATTGGTACGTACAAGTGCTAAATATTTATTACTAGTAACAATGATAATAATAAACATAACGATAAAATCTGTTCTTACGAGTTTTCCAGTCCGACAGTCTGAACTCAACTGGTTCTGACACTTTGAATAAAGCAGCCAAATGCCTACATTGCTGTCTGATCTGAACAACTAGAGCATTTCAGGTTCAATATGAAGTGCTAGTTAATGAGGTCCAATGGTCAGATCAGGAGACAGAGACTGTCAAATCCCTTTCCTTTTCCATGCCTCAGTGTATCTGTCTGTAAAATGTGCACCATCATACTTACTTGTCTCGCAGGACTGTCATGAGGCTTAATGTGCCGGGGGAAATTCTGCTCTTGGTTACACTGCTGTAAGTGTGGAGCAGTTCTGTTGAAGTCAAAACAGTGGAGGCAATGTCCAATTCACAAAGAGGTCTTGAGCTGAATCTGTTCTGAGTTCAACAGTCTGGCAGGAGCACCAGAGCTGGAGTTTTGGCTCAACCGCACCTCTACTCTAAGGCTAGCATACTATAACCATACTAGTTGCTAGCAAGCCCCTTCTTTTCAATGGTACACTGCTGGTGATAGAGCATTCACTGTGGAGGGCCCATGACTCAGGAATTTACTTCCTTTTTTTGGTCGATTTGTTGGCTGTGATGGCAAAAGGCAAGGCTTATCTGCTCTCCCAGGCTTTCCCTAGAGTGGTGGATTGAGGTGACACAATTGGGTTGAGCAGGAAGAATTTTTCTTCACTGTAAATTTGCTGAGGGTAGGGGATAGATGGAGGGTTTTATGAAAGGCAGTTGGCTCAGTGGAGGCTATTTTGGGGAGATCCAACAGAATTTGTAAACTGTATAATCACCCAGAGCCTTGGATAGGTACTTCCTAATCAAAATGAATAAAAGACTTGTTAAATAAAAACTGTTCATTAGCCACTGTGAAAGCAAACATTCTGGATCATGCCCTGTCCCATTGTTACAAGAACAGAAATGCTAGTCTCCTTTTTAGCTAGGTCAAGCGACCTCAAGTAGTTATAGACCTAGACGAAAACCTGCAGAAGCAGCACCTTCATTAATATTCACACAAACCTGTCCTTCCTTCTGCTCAGCATTTAATGGTCCAGTGATCAGGACAACGGCACCCTAGAAGGAAGGTACATTCATCCCAACCCTTCATTCTTTACATTCTGCTTAAGGGTTGCTAATAATAGACAGGACAAAGCTGCCTGTCCCAGCCTCTCGCTCTCTCATTAGCATGCTGTTAGTTTTCAGTGGAGCTGTCTGATGGGCTCATTGGACCGTGAAGGGCTTAGTCAGTTTGCCTTACCCTTAGGTGCCTAAATACCTTTTAAAATCTGCCTCCTTGGGGACTGATTTTAAGAGGTGCTGAGGCCCTGAAACTCCAGAGGACTTCAATGGAAATTCCAGGTACTCATTTCCTGTGACAATCAGGGCCACACTAATTGCCTCAAATTGGGAAACATCCCAACTCACTGGAAATTTTGAACATTTTGATTTAAGTGACAGGCCCAGTGTCCCACAGAGAGTATGGTCTCCACACTGCTTCTCGGTCATGCTGCCTTGCAATGGATGAAACAACAATAGGATATAATTTAGCAGATGACTAACAACGTCAAGAAAAAGATCCTAATGGTGAGACGTATTTCACTGTGGCTGCTCCACCTCTGATATATTTCAATAAAATAGACTAGACAAAACACTGGAGAATATGCTGTAGGGGACAGTTCTGCATTGGAAGAGGGGTGGAACAGGTCACCTAATCATTCTTTTATTTTCATCGCAATGATTCATTGAAACTAAGTTCCTGGTTGAGTGGCAGAACAGCATCATGGTGTAAAAGTTCAGACCTACAAGGCACAGACACTTCTGACAGGGGCTGAGCCGACAAACGTGGCAGTCAATGGGCGGTGGGGGTGCTCAGCAGATTACAGGAGAGCTCAGAGCCATGCTGGATTAGGCTTTAAAACTCCAGCCCAGCAAGGCAATTAAAGCATGTGCTTAACTTTAAGAATGTGCTTAAGTGCTTTGCAGAATTGGGGCCTAAATGAGCATTTCACACAGCTTGTTTCTTTCCTTAAGAATTTGCTCTCCAAGGACCATTGGGCTATCAAAATTTCAGATCCCTTATCGTCCATCCCTGAATCCTACGCCTACCATCCTCCCATCCTGAATGTTTGAATCAGTATAATTATCTGCCTGCACTGACTGAGATAAACCCACTAACCCCAGGATGGCCTGGAACTGAATTAGTTTCTATTCAGATTACAAAAAGAAATGTTTTCTAGTCATACAAGTCAGTTGCAGCTCCAGACAGGCCTGTGAGATTTGCTTTTACCAGAGTCGTGTGGACATGCTGATATACAGAGCACAGGATTAAGAGGCTTTGACCAGGCTGTATTTTCAGGGAGCATTCCACTCATCAGCTTCCCCCTGCCCTACATGTCACACCAAATAAATATGCCAAATCAGCCACCCTGGCAGCATTTCCTGATGGATTAAATGAATTTTGGGAATATGCACGAGCAATGCTGTGAAACAAGGCTGGGAGGAGCTCACCTGAGAGGAGGGAAAAGCTGGAAGCCTTCTGAGGATTTCCATTCTCCAAGTGGGTGAGGGAGGTTGAGTCAGAAATGTAGGTGGAGGATAGTACTGTAGTTAAAGCATAGCCATTACAGTTAAGGGACTGCGTTTTAATTCTTGCCATTGCTACAGCCTCCTTATAGACAACTAACTCTAGCTTTCTAAGCCTCATTCCCAAGTTTCTGTTACTATATTTTATCTCTTTCTCCCAGCCTTTGTCTGTATTGTTTACTTAGACTGCAGAAAGGATTGTCCCTTGCTTTGTGTTTGTACAGCACCTAGTACGGGGATACCTAATCTCAGTTAAGATCAGGTTAAGATCTGCTGATTGCTACTGTAATAGCACCTGTAATATAAATGTGCTGTAATATAAATAACTGCTGGCAATAATAATGATCAGAGCTCTTTGGCAAAATGGTGGTAATATTTATAATAACAATAATAAAGATCAAAGAAGGGCATTTGAAATGAAAGGTGGTGGGAGTTGTTGTGATGTTTCCTCATTCCTGTGAGAATTCATTCCACAGTCTTGGACTAGCCCCTGCGAAAGCTCTGTCAATTGCACAGACAAGCTTGACCCTTGAGAAGTCCCCTGCACATTTCCGTTGTGTGAGATGAGTGTAGTTGTGACCTCAGTGTTCATTCCAGCTTTCCATGATCTTGAAGCCTTAGTGTGATCAATTACTAGTGATGGGTAAAGTTCAAATGTTTCAGAGTAAAGCTGTATCAAACTCAGCGAGGTTGGCTCACAGGGTTTTATGCAAACTGTCATGGGGTTTGATCTGTGAGGCATTTGCTCCCTCGAGTTTTGCTTTGAGATTCTGAGTATGAATGAACCCAAAATCTCAAAGCAAAATTCTGCAAAACACCCTGCTTTTCATTTGGTTTCACATCGAAGTCATGGGAAGCCACAGACTGTGGTTTTCACATCAAATCAGGGTTTAGCTCTAAAATAGGTCCATGGGTTCGCTTGAAAACTTTTGATAAACTCAGTCTGAGTTTCAAGTTTGAAACAAAACCAGGTGGGGTTTGTGCATTGTCAGAGTTTGTTTCAAAACATTTTGCATGTGTTCCCATTCAAGTGTTTAAAATTTGATTCAGATAGGCAGCATCTCGTATGCTTGGGGTCTGGTCTAGTTCAAAGTGAAGCAAGGATCAGGTGATCGTTAAGGGCCCTCTTTTCTCTCAGTGGAGAATATGGGTGCTATCTGCATTATTTATTATGAATATTCTAGGAAATGCCATTCTTTAATTATAAATGAGTTACAGCTATAGGGAATCCTAAGGGTGAACTCAGTGCAACAGGGCTCTGTAGAAATTCAGGAATATAGGCAATGGGTATATTAACCCGAGTCTCTGATACTTGACACCCAATACAAGTGTCAACTCCTTTGTAAATTCGCACCCACTGTCTTCTGCTCTGCAGGCAGGCTACTGACTCCAAAATGATGTGGGGGGGATGACTCTGGTGGGAGCTTTAAACAAAGGAACTTTAAAAGGGGCGGACAGCACTCACTGCAAATCCAGTACAGAAATGAGGCGGCAGTATCACTTCCCAGTCTCCACTCTGGTCTGTTTTGCAGGTATTTTGGCCTAACTTTTCCTTTTTTTCCAAAATGTACAACAAAAAATCACATTTCCCCCTATTATTGTCAGCTCTGTTTCATCCCGCCACATTCTTAGATACAGTCTATCTGTTCCTCTCAATGCATTTTCCTGCTCAGTGTTTATCCACAATTACTGTGTAAATATGTAAAATACCAATACATCATCAACAGCAAAAACGCATTAGGTGAAGCAGAAATGCTAGTGTTAAATGAATATATTCCTAAAATTATTATCTCAAGCCAGATGAGAAACAAAATGACATAACTTACTTTAAGGAATACCAATGCACTCTGCTGCCATAACTATTAACTGGTTTATATTTTATCGGAAATAACAATTGTAACAAGGCTTGATGGAAGCAGAACATACTTTTTAGTCTTTGTAGTGTTTTTTTCTAAATGCTTAAAAGGTGCAAAAAGTAGTTTAAATGGGATTTTTAGGATGTGGCAGATACTAAACATCTCTCTATCAGCCATAAATCACTATAATTTTGTGCAAACATTTATTTTCAATTGACACCTCTGATGAGAAGCAAGACATGCTTTTCCTTCTGAATTTAAAATAATTTCTCAGGAAAAGTTCTCAGGGCCAGAAAGAAAGGATCAGTTTTGTTCTCTTTGTTGCTCATGTCCATGCTTCGTGGCATAGAATACAGAATGAACAAAAAGGGCAACCTCAGCTGTGTGCCCATCTGCCTTGAAGTGATTTGATATCAGTGACCATGTGTCCATCAGTGTTGAGATACTTTGCCAACGGTAACTGTGTGTCTAATTTCCATCTGTCTCCAGCAGAGAAAGGCCAGAATTAACATTCTAGGGCTGAACTTCCCTGGATTTGGAAAAATTCTGATCCAGACCACGATCGACATTCCTAGCCCGTGTGCCCAATGGTAACCCTGTAATCCAAGCAACCTGGAGAGATTCAAATGTGGATTCAGATCTGAACTTCGCTTTTGTCCCTTCTCTCTATAATTAGGCTAGTTCTGAACATCCTTGAGCTTTAGAGTGGGGATGGAATCTCTTCTGGATTTGGATTAGAGCTAGTTAAAAAAAAGTGTACTAAATATTTTCTTCACTGAAAAATGGTCTTTCTACAAAAATTGAAACTTTTGTTTCAACTTTTGTCTTGTCAACATTATCAAAATTGTTGTGAAATTGTCCAGGATGTTTTTAACTGAAATGTTTGCCGTAATTGTTATTTAACATGTTTTGTTTTATTTACTGAAAATCACATGGTCTCAGTGAAAACTGAGTTCTCAGTAAATGGGAAAGAAAGAAAAAAACAATTCTGAAAATGATAGGAAGAAAAATTTAGAGAAAAAAATCAGTAAAAAAAAATCACCGTTCAGGATAACAGAATTATAATTAGAGAGGAAAAAGTCCTATTATGTCCCATCCAGTCTATCCTCTCATCAGTGCAGGAGGGCTTCCTACAGTATATGCCTTCTAGGGCTAATCAAGAATATTTTTAGGGTCAGATCCTGCTCCTTCCACCCTTGCCTCTGTACTCATGGAAAGTAGTACCCATCTCTGGGAGCTGTCCCATTGATTTCCATGGGTTAGGTTGTATTTTTAGAACCTGCCCTGCATACAGAGTGGTATATAAGTGTGTCACCCCAGGAGCATCCTAGCAAAGGCATCATGCCTCAAAGAAGAATGATTCTTTCCCTTCTCTCTGCTTGTTCTGAGGGAATACATATCTGCTACTGAACCTTTCCAGCAGCAGTGGTTGGAGGCTAGTACGTTGGAGGGCTGGACAATAGGCTCTATCTATTCCCCCCTCCATCTTCATCAATTCCTTACCCCCTTCATGGGGGACAAAGAGTACAGGGTATCTGTTTACCATCCCCTCTAGCGGGGAGGCAGTGCAGCAATGTCCAATGGGATCTGACTTTCCCTTTCTTTCATAGCTGCACAGGTTGAGCCATAATCTGACCTAATGGGGCTGTTTGCAAAGTAAGATACACACCAAATTTATCCCTCTTCCCCTCTACCCGGGGTCCATCTTGTCTTTTTAGATTATAAATTCTTCAGGACTAGGACTGTCTACCACTAAGTGTTTGTACAGCACCTCACACATTGAGGCTTCATTATTGATTGGTTCCTAAGCAGTGCCTTGGGAGATATTGGTCCTTTCGATTTCACATCTGTTCTGAAGCCCATGTGGAAATGAGACATATTTAAATGATTTACATAAGAAGGAACATTACTATCAAACATCTAACTTTACACTGGTTCCCCTTAATTTTTGTATCCCATCTGAGTAGCTGGATGAAGAGAACTGGGTCCAGTATTTTCTGCTTTGCTACTCATAGAGGTGTTTCCTGTCTATAGAGTCCTTGTCATAGTGTTTTATCTGGAACATCACTCTTCTAAAATGCATAACATAATTGATCTTTTCTTTCCCTGCTTCTGCTTTCGAGCCTTTGAACAGGGGAGTAAAAAGGCAGAGGAATAGCCAGTGTATAAAAGAGAAGAATCGCTTCTTTAATGCTGTTGTTTCATTCTGACAATTTGCTAGTATGTGGTCTCTCTTTGTCGCTCTCTCTGTTAGAAATATTGTACCTCCAGGACAAGCGATAAAGAATTATGCAGCTAAAAGAAGGAATTTAATTGGACATTTCAGATAAAATAAAAGAAGAGAATTAAGATTTTTGTGCAGAAAAGGTAACAATAAAGCTAATGGAGTGTCTTCTCCAGAAGAATATTCAAGGAGAATTAAAAAGGATATAGGATTCGTACATCTCAGAAAAAATTACATTTTGTATTTCTTCCTATTTTTGCCTCTTTGCTGTCTCCACCTTCACCCAGGATGTTGCATTTATTGTAACTGCTGAAATATCCATGGCTCGGTAAGAATGGGCTATTGAATCTTTAGGTTTTGGTTTTCAATTCACTTAGGGGATTTAGATGCTGAGTTTCATCGACATCTGTGGACAACCTGACGTGATCATCTTGACCTTCAATGGTGAAATGCTCTCTATTACCCTCTGCATAGGAGACAAAGAGGTCTAGCTCATTCAGCCTCCAAAGAACAAACAGTATAGTGTATACGATAATCAGCAGCATCTTGCCATCAACTTACATTTAGCATGCACAGGACTGAACTCCTGATCTTGCCTCCAAGCTCTCGTCGCCTCTCCTTTTCTCTATCACTCTTGATAAAACTAGCATTCTTCCTGTCAATCAGCATCGTAACCTGGGACTCATCTTTGCATTTCCTTGCATCACATATCAGATCTTCCCAGCCCTTCCTCCATAAATATTTCAAAATCTTTTCTCTCTGTCCGCTCAGCAAAAACCTTCACTTAGACCCTCATGAACTCCCACCTTGATTACTGCAACCTATTCACCCGTGGCTTCCTGACACCCAGAGTGACATCCTCCAACACATACAAAACACAGCTGCTGAGACCATCATCTTTGTCCGTCACTCTGAGCACATCAGTCCCTATCTCTCTATCTCCCGCTTCATCAGTTACAAGCTTCTTGTCCTGAACTCCAAAACTTTTTATAATTCTACTGCCTCCTACCTATCTGCTCTGATCTGTCTTCACATTGCCCCTTATCTCGTCTGCTTCACTGATTATGCCAACACCATCCACTTGTCTGTCTTCTTCTTTCACAAACATCCTCAGGCTTTCTTCTATGCCACTACTTGCACACTGAGCATCCTCCCTAAACTCATTTGTAAGGCTATTCCCCTCTTTTACTTCAAATCCTTCAGGATCCATTTCTGCAGTAATACTTATTTGAAATCATTTAACTATGTAGGCTGAAGGGCAGTCGTGGAAAGTCAATATTTATTTATATATGTCATTCTATCTATCTATCTATCTATCTATCTATCTATCTATCTATCTATCT
>ML675648.1:6929870-6964395 GCA_007922155.1 Mesoclemmys tuberculata | reverse complement strand
TCTATCTATCTATCTATCTATCTATCTATCTATCTATCTATCTATCTATCTTATGCATATAAAAAAATGTATATATTTGATTTTCTTGCTAACTTCATAAGTTCTTTACCTGAGTAGGCCCTGAGCCAGCAGTGATCTCCACATGCAACTCATTGCAGGATGAAGGTTGTAGATTATAAGAGCTTCTGGGCAGAGACGTTGTCTACTGCTTGATTGCACAGTGCTTAGGTCAATGAGGCCCAATGCCAGCTGGAGCTCTGGGCACTATCATAACATAAAGAACAAAAGGCAGTTAGCAAATAATAGATAATAGGCAATAAGATATATCAAATCATTGAATCTATAATAATTATAGACCCTGTTAGGGGATAAAAGAAGACTTTTCATCTTTTATCCCCACAGATCAGTAAAATACTGCAATAGACCTAGGGCCAGATTCTGCTGTCAGCTACACCCATTGAAACTCTGGAATATCTCCACGGATGTCAGTTACTCCAGATTTACACAGTTGTAAAGGAGATCAGAGTCTGGCTGCCAGAGAGCAGCTATTCCTCCCTACCCCCACAATTCACAAGCAAATCATGTTTTATTCTCTTTCAGTTTCACTCCACAGCAAAGCTGTGTGATTGCTTTGCATCGCTGTGGCTTGAATTTCTATTCACATTTCTACCTGATGTTATTGAATTGTGAAATCTCCTCCACGATGTGCTGATTACAGAATTGAGTCTTCATGCTCTGGCATTTAGAGATGATTTCAGACATAAAACTGTTTATAAATTCAATATTCGCTGGGTCTGAACTTTAAATTCAAGGTGTATCATATGGGCATATTCTTTGACACTGAGATGCAAATGCTTGTATGCAGAGGAAACTATACAGAATACACAGTAGGATACCAGTTCAGACATATATGTGTGCTGCTTTATTCACAGATATTTTGTTATATGTTTCATACAGCACAGAATATTGGAGGCATAGCACAAGGTTTAAATTGGACATCAGTATCTTGTAAAGGAGTTAGGTATATATGCATGTATGTAAAGAGAGAAAGACCAATGTGTGTATAAAATCAGCACCCCCACTTCACCCCACATATGGCAAAATGATGGAGTAGATGGCTAATTTCTCCTCTCTACTATACATATATGTACACACATACATACACAGAAATTAGAGAGCAAAAAATCCAAAAAGTTAAGCCATGTATTCCATCTTTCAGCCAGGGAAAATTATTCTGTATTGTACATTTGCTACTATTAAATGTCCCTATAACCTCCATGCTGCCATGGGGAGCAGAGCCAGAAATGCATCAGGGAGGAATGAACCTGCCAGGTCTAGAGGATCAGTGGGATGGAATCAGTGAGTGAAGTAGGCTGAAGACAAGAGAGGGAGATCTCACTAAAGAAATGAAGGACGATGTGCATCAGAGGTAAGAGGGCACTGCTTATCGAAACCAAGTGGAGGATGAGGAGCTCCTCTTCTGCTTTTAGATTCCTGGCTGGGATTTTCCACAGCTCCCTCACCCTCCTCTCTTCAGAAGAAGATTGGATTTCTTACCGTCTGTTTGGAAGATGAACTTTGCAGAATCTGCAGAGACAATTGTCATTCATGTCGTCACTGGTAGTTTCTTGGAGATGAATGATTTAGCCCAAGAGATCTTAGTTTGGCTTCCTGAAATCCAGTGTCTTGCTGCATTCTGTAAATTTCAAAGTCTGGGAGTGTTTGATACGAGCAATTCCCATGTAATTAAATGAGACTTACTATTTGGGGTGAATAGGCCAAAGGGTTTTTGTTAGGCATAGAGCTGGTCAAAATTTTTGTTTTGCTTGAGTTTTTTGTTTTCAAAATTTTTTGTTTTGGTTGAGTTATACCAGTTTTTCAATGGCAAAAATAAAATAGAAAAAAACATGAACATTTTTAAGTTTTCAGAAAATTTTGGGGGTTTGCTTTTTAAAAACAGATTTTTTTCAAGGAGTGGAGATTGAATTTTCAATACAAAAATTTAAAAATAGCAGGAAATTTTGGAATGGAAAAAGATTTTTTCCCCAAAGTTTCCCATGAAAAATAATTGGCATTATTATTAGGACCAACTGCATGGGGGGCAAAAGAGGGACAAATGGGGGGGCGAGAGGTGGCTAGGAAGAAAAAGTGATGGAAGAAGGAAAAAGGTTTATCAACTGACAGGGATAATAGAGAAAGGTTAAATTTAGCTTAATAATAAAAAAATGATCCTTTATTCTTGCTACCTAGACATTTCTGGTAGAAAAGTTTAATTTAATACCCATGTTCAGAGAAGAACTGTTCAATAGGGACAGTTATTAGGCACTATGAAAAGAACACCAGTGACTTGTTAACTAACTGGGGAAGATGAAACCAGCTGAATCGTCTTGAGGGATAATCAATCAGTTTAATCAGAAGTGGGTCTGAGTCAAACTGTTTCTCAAGTCTCAGGACTGCCAAGGGGAGGAGGTCAGGGGATGAGGAATGTGTTTGGGAAGGGGTTAATGTGATCTTGGCACATTAATTAGATTACTGCCTTGTAGGGTTGAAACAATTTGGTACTCTTGTTTCCTAAAATTACTTCAGTTACTCAAGCTATTTTATATATTATATTATATTATTATTCCCATATACAAACAGGGTAATAGCTGGGTAAATCTGAGGGAACTGGGAGACAGGACTCATAGGTCCAGGAACTCCAGATCCTTAATAGAAGTCAAGGAAGGTGCAGCACAGATCTGAAGGTGTTTACAGTGACTTTAAACCATCTTTGTGCTCCCTTGATCCTGGTCCATCTTTGAACTGTGTTAGTCCCAGCGTAATTTAGAATAGCCTTAAGGCTGAACCTGAAGACTGTGGTGTTTGGACTTGACTGCTTTCTATTACTGAACAACAACAGGAAAGTGAACCATGGGATTCCTTGGCCTGCTGATCTGTTTCCATCATGTACCTGACAAGTAAAAAAACAGACTCTGTGTTAGTGAGAAGTAATGACAGCTGCCACCAGGGCAAAAAGAGAACGTTCACAAGAGTCTTTCTCCTATCCCACTTCTCAAGCATTTCTTCATGTCATCAACTACAAACAAAAATAAAGTGTCCAGTGTATAGCTGGGAATCTACTGTACCCATAGGAGCTGTCAAGCTAAAGGATGTGACTAGGATGTTTGAAGGATGCCTTGGGCACCATTGACAAGGAGTGTCCCAGATATCACTCCTGGAAATCAGAGAAGTGATACTTCCCCTCTTGACACAGCAGCAGAATCCCTGGAAGCAAAGATGTTCGTGGCCCCAATTCACATTTATATGTTGGGAGCTATGCAGAGTGGCCTCAGTGTATCTGAGAATCGGGCCTCTTGAGTTTGAGGAATGGGCCTGGTCTCAAGGACTTATCCAAAGCCCAGAAGATATGGGTACTATGCCCAGTTCTGTGACAGATTCAATCTCTCTGTGCCTTCATTACCCTTCTGTAAACTGCAGAGGCTAATAGTGCTTAGCTCCCTCTCAGTCCAAGGCTTTAAATCTAGCTACAGAGACACGGATAGATCTTCTGTGCACAGGTTGGGGGACAACGGTTTTGTAAGAAGCTTCCTAGACCTGAATATAGTTGTACGGTAAGATTTTCAAAAGGATTCAGAGTTGATTAAATTCTTCGTGCATGGAAGTTGATTGTAAAAGGTAAAACTCCCACTGACTATAATGGGAGTCATCTGATTAAAGTCGAGTGCTTTTGAAAGTAACAGTCATAGTATAGGTGGGGCTTATCCATAACATTTTCCAAGAGTATAGCTGGGATAAATTCTCCTTCCACTTACAACAGTGTTAAACCCAGTGATGTCAATGGGGTTGCATCAGGGTAAGTGGGAGGAGAATATTTCCAGTTGTTGTTTGCTTAGGTCCTTGTAATCCTGCCTTGGGAGAAGCTACAGAAGTACAAAGAATTAGCTTTAATTTGTCAGGAGCTATTTGTGGATGCATCTTGTAACTAGGAGAGATTCTGCAGCTTTGGCTTGTGTAAAATTGTCAATCCATTAAAACAAATAAAACCTCTCAGCCACCAAGTGAACAACCTTGGAAAAGAGCACAAGAAGGCATTAAGAACCCAAAGGGACCAGTTTAATTATTTTGGCATCGACAAGATGGGAAGGGTGTTAGTGTCTTTTCTGCCCCATGGCTCTCTGTCTACCGAGATTAATGCAGGTTAATGATAAAGGATAATAAAATGTGATACAGGAAATGCTAAGCAGGTTTGCCCCAGGCCTCTGTAACACAGTGCAGAGAAGTTATGTTTTCTCATTTGTTCAGGGGTATCAAATATAACTCTGTTAAAAGAGAAGGGGGAACAAGGGAGGGAAAGAAAGAGAAGATAAAATTGGCAAAGAGAAAACACTGCAAGCCATTCACTTGGAAACTGACACACTTGTTATGTATTGTAATTCCACCAAGTAGGCGCTGTTACAAGAGGCTCTGCCGTATAATTGTAAAGGTATGCTGTTGGGAAGGAAGTGGGGAAAATATTACCTAGACATTCACCTGGCCAGGAATTCATTTTCTTCCAGTCAGATCAGTGAATGAGCTCCCAACACTGTCTATGCTCCAGTGGATAAAACCATGTATAAACATGTATAAAGCCATCCTGAGAGCTCTTGTGCTTAAATAATGTCATGTGTTCATAGCAATGAGATACAGTAAAGCCCCTTAAGTCCATCCCTATTGCCCTTGGGCATGCACAATGCTCTTCCCATGGTACATTCTCCACTGCTTTGTCCAGACTAGTTTTCAACACTGGATCATTGCTGCTTCCACTACTTCTCTTGACAGACTAGTTTGGTGTGACAGAGCTCCACCAAGCCTGGGCCCTAATTCTACAGTCCTTACTCAGACAATGGGAATTCGGCTTGAGAAAAGACAGCAGGATCTTACCCTTCATGATTAGGCCACTAATCTATCCTGTCCAGATACTACATCACGTTCTGAAGAGGCAAAGTGGGAGGACACTAATTGTGATCTTCCCGACAGTGGTGTTCAAGGCTCAAAATAATTCCTTAGTCCTGGGAAAGCATTTTGAGACCTTCAAATGCAAGGCACTGTAGAAGTCCAAAGTATTATTGTGACCTAACATAGTCCTTTTGAAGTTCTTTATCTAGTCTGTGGCTCCCTTGTCCATCACTTACTAAACATTTCTATCTCTGATACACCTATTACAGTAACTGAGTCATCCGTTCTTTCTTCTTTTTGGACACTCCCAATAAATGAAATGGTCCAGCTCGTCAACTGGTATAAATCAGTGTAGCTCCAATTAACTTCAGTTTCTAGCACCTGAAGATGTAGCCCATTCACGTCAATGGGAGCTTTGACCTGGGCTTTCTATGAGAGATTTGAAACTTTCGGTAGTTAACTAGTGAGGCAAATGGGCAAAAAATACCTCTGATTCATATTTTCAGAGGTCCAGCCCGCCTTTGTGTGTAACAGGGCTCTGAATGATCTCACCCAGGATATCCATTTCTATCCAAATCTGATTCAATGCATGCTTCTCATGACTGCTCATGGGGGCTGGCGAAAAGGCATCCTAACCTGAGGTACCTAATTAAACAAGCACATAAATGCCTTCTGCAAATTCCAGGCTCCCGGCTATTAACTTCAGTTCCCATTATTATCTTAATACATTGTGAATTAGAAAGTGATTTAATTGGGTTCCATGTGTGAGGAAAAAAAGAGGGAAAGGAGAAACTGTCGTGCAGATAAGCGAAATGGAAATATGTAAGGCACTTGCAACAAAAATGTTCACAGTCTTTAAATAGTAATAATGAAAGCCACATATTCTGTCAACACTTATGATTGCCTCCTTTAATCCAGGCCGTTCTCTAGCTGTTCCCCAGCATCTGACTGTGAATATTGTTTGATTCCTTATTAGTAATAGGACTTGAGCCATTTATTTATGGCTCAGTATCTTAAAGCTAAATCAAAGGAATCGAGCAATTATCGCCCTGTTGGTTCCAATACAATTTATGACTTCTAGAGGGCGTTGAGACTTGTGAGTCCCTCAAGCCACACAGGTTTCAAAGCATTTAACAGAACTCTGGGAACATCACTATGCAGCTGGCTTGGCAGACAGCATGGTCTCCTGGCTACAGCACCAGAGTAGAAGCAAGGAGACCTGAGTTTTAAATTATGCTTCTCTACCTTTAACCAGCTGGTGGCCTTGAGCAAGTTGCTGTTTCTCTTTTGCCTCTTTCCCCTCCCCTTTGTCCTGTCTCCTTAGATTGTAAGACGTCAGGGAGCATCTCTTACTATACGTACGGTGCCTACCATATTGGGACCCGTTGGTGCACCTATAATATCACCACTAAAAATAAATCAATAGAAGTTTGATAACATTGAATGGGCAATGGCAGTTTCCAAGGAAACAATATTAAAAAGCAATTTGCAAATTATTACAATTATTTATGGAACACAACAGATATTGTGAAACATTGAACCACGGTCTCTCTGAAGCAGGAAATGACCAGAGGGTAAAATCCCCCTCCTTTCTTGGGGTGAGGAGGTATAAATAATACTTTTTTTCACTAACAAAGGGCTTGGAGTTTTCAGGGGATTGGCAATGAGCTACAGAGACTGTTACCTCTAGAGGATAGATTTCCCAAATTGGTCAGGGACAGATTTTCACGTGCACAGTACCACAAATGAAATCAGATTTTCAGAAAAGTTCAGCTCCCATGCAGTCACGTAAATAAGGGCCAGATTTTAAAAAGTGCTCTAAACCCAACAGCTCCCATTGTGCACCCCACAGTGTTGATGTGGTTTTTGAAAATATAGTCCAATGACACTAATACAAATCCAACTTAACACATCAACGGCTGAGAGCTGTCACCATTTGTCAGTTGTTTGGTGGCCTGTATGAAATGGGTTGGTGCACCTCATTTTGGTTCCTAGCGAACAGATAGTGTCATTAGCCAGCACTGCAATGAATAATGTTGGCAGGCTCAGAGAGAAGCTGAGCAACAGACACGGACCTTCCCCCTCTCATCCTTGGAAAAGATGTTTCTCTAAGAACCAGGGCAGAATCAATGCACATTAGCTTGTGCTGTGGTTGCCCTTAACATACCTGTTCTGTGTCTCATGGTCTGACAATTAGTGGTATTCACCAGCACTAAGATCCCTTTAAAGAGAATGCAGAGCAGAGGGATGTGGAATAGGAATAAATCTGGATGCTTTTATTTTGTTGGGAAATATAACACCCGAGGATGACTAGCTCTATTTAAGAACATTTGGGGCATCTATCCAGAGAGGTCACAGGCTCCTTTTTTACATGCTGTTGGTGGGTCAAATACATCAATCACCCATTGTACGAAAATCCCCACTCTACTGTCTCTTGTCACCTTGCTGAAGAGCAGACTGTAATGTTTGGGTTTGCTGTGTTTGTTTGTTGTTTACTTGTTTCTCTTTGTTAGCATCTGTTTGCTGAGGAAGACACAGAAAACTGTCAATAGAAGCTTTTTTTTTAAAAAAAAAACTATTTACGTGATTTACTGGATAATTTTTTTCCCTCCACATTCTGTTTTTATTGGACTAACCCCTCCCTACCCACACCCCAGCCTTCTATAGGATAGAAACGGTTCAGTGTAATTTATGGAATCCTCCCCCCGCACTTGCACATACATTTTTTTTGCCAAAATGGAGGATCTGGGGGGGCTAACCGTGACCCTGTCTACAGCAAGTTGAATCTTTCTCTTCTTGCCTCTCCTACCATGATGCAGAAAAGATGTGAAGGAAATGAAATTCGTGAAATAATAGTTGTGTTAGCTACCGACAAAAAGATCAGATGCACTACGACGATATAATGGGGTTTGGGGGTGGGGAGATGAAATATTCACAGAACCTGGAGAAGTGCTGGAAGGTTCAGGATACAATGCATAAACCAGAACGGGGCTCAGTCCGACTCCTGCTGAAGATAATGGGAGTTTTGCAGTTGAGTTCACAGGGAGCAGGATCAAGCTCACAAGATGGGCAGAAGCAGACACCGTAAATGATAGAAGACTAGGTGCATGGAGAGAGAAAGGGTCCAGATCCTGGTGGATATTCCTCAGGACAGAGAGCCAACACTAGGCTAAGCAGTCAATAGGCATTTACCGTACTTTGTGCTAGCACTCTGCCATGCATGAATTTCACTCTGTTATTGGAGCGAGACTGCACAGGGCCAATTGCATCCTGGGGCTGCTCTCCTTTTACTTTTAAAATCTAGTTTTGTTTATCTTCTGGTCTGCAGGGTAGATGCTAAGGATGCTCTCTGTAACCTGGGGTGGGTGTGGTCTGCCTAATCCTAGTGTATGTTCTGCTTCTTTTGCTCCCCAATGGGAAATAAAGAATAGCCATAACACAGTGTCCTCCAGCCATGCCTCTTGTTCATCACTGGCCTAGATCCTCTTTCTACATATCCCCTAAACCAGGGTGCCTCAACATTACACCAGCTGGGAAGGCTTCCGGTGAATGGGCTATTCTTGGTGGGGCATTTCCCCACCTTAAATGCCCTTTTTTGCTGCTAGAGCAATGTAAAAGGGGGTTTAATGTAACTGGGAATTGGGACAACTGACTTTCCTTCCTGCCTCAGAAGAAGGTGGTCCCTTGCATCATTATTAGGGTCTGCTGATGAAATAGTGTGTATGGGAAACCCATGGCTGTCTCAATATGAATTTCTCACTTCAGTGGGGGTGGAGAAAATGTTTCATATCACAAATGCTGAAGTAAGACAGATGGTACATTGCGAGAGGGGAAAGCTGGGAACAAATGCTCGTGTGGAGGAGATATCCTGTTCCCTGTGGTGGTGTGTGTTGCGAGGAAACCGCCATAATGCTTTGTTATTTACCTTTTGTTCTAACAGCAGGAGGAAAATAATTATTTCTGACTCTGAGACATGTCCCCAGCTATCTTGGTTTTTTTTTTCATTTTTTTTTAAAGTGCTTTGGAATCTGTGGGGTGACAGATTGCAAGAGAAATAGGTCTTTTATGATGCCAGCTGGGGTAAAAGCACTGGGGTAAAAGGAATCCATTAAGCGATAGGAGAACAAAGAAATGGGGCATTGGGGTGATCTGCCTCTCAACACATCCCAGTTGTTGAGGCAAGTGTCAGGTTTCCATCTTTAATTAGCTACAATTATGTCAGCAAGAAATGGACAAGGTACATTGAACAGTTTCTATCAATAAACTCATACCTGGGAGACACTTAGAGGCTAATTAGGCTGGGAGGGTCTGCCCTATAGAATTAGCCCTTGGGTGTGCGACGTATCTGGCATCTGTGTTTTCTGATATTAGTTTTTAACTGCTTAATCACCACTGTTCTTTTCATATGAGTTTGGTGATTGTTTTAATTCTTTGTCTATTTATTTTAACACAGCTTTAATTAAAGGTATTAGGAATAGGGGATTTGCCATATCAGTTCATTGATCCATCTAAGCCACTACTCTGCTTCTGATATTAGCCAGTATTAGGAATCTAGGAATTGCCAAACCACATTAGACCAATGACCATCAGATACAGTATCCCGGCTCAGACAGTGGCCCAGTACCAGCTGCTTCAGAAAAAGGCACAAGAAATCCAGAAGTGGGCAGTTATGTAATATCTCTTCCTAATGTCTCCTGGTAGAGTTGTCAGATGTCTTGAAGAATTAGGGTTCTAATAACTGGTTATTGTTTGCACAATATTTTGAAAGTGGAATGATATGTAAATAATTGTTACTCTTCAGGAAAACCCTAAAGTTCTGACTCACGCCAATAATCAATGATGTTAATGATGAGTTTTCTGAGCTTTGGGAAGTTACCTCATCTCTCTGTTCCTCAGTTTGTCCCACTATGAAGCAAGAATAACCATGATCGCTGCAGTAACAGTAGCTCACAGGAATGTTGTATAATGCAATTCACTAATGTCTGTATCAGACTTTGAGATGCCAGAGGAAGGAGAGTCTTGTGATGTGGCATTGGGCTGGAGAACAGGAAATCAGGGTTTCAATTCCAACTGTGTCATTCTTACCCTGAGTGCCCTTGAGCCATTGTTTTAATCTCTCTGTGCCTCAGTTCTGCATCTGCACAATGGGGATAGTAATGTTTGCCCATCCTGCAATGGTGTTTAATTCATTAGGACCAGATTCTGCTACCCCTCATCCCTTTGAGTAGTACATGACACTGCAAGCAGAGTCCATGAAATGAGTGGGACTACTCATGGAGTGAAGTGTTTCTCAATGGGAGTTAAGGGTGGCAGAATATTCCTCTAATCTTTGTGAGACACTTGCATACTACTGTGAGACATATAATTTCCTAGGTGGCTAGACAGATAAAATGTACTGGATATGATTGACCTGTTTCTCCCCTTCCTTGTATGTTGTGTAGTTAGATACACCTATGTACACATAGAACATTAGCATACACATTAGAATTCTTCACTCCCTTTCACCAGTGGTAGCAGTTCACATCCATGCATTTCCTTTTTTCACAGGTGTAAATTATCACGCAACTCACAAGGCGGTGGAGAATCAAGCCCAGTAAGTGTAAATTATTATTATCTCAATAAAGTTCATTATATAACACTTCATGCTAGGAAAAGGCCTTCTACCCTTATCCTTTCAATCTCTGTTAGATTAAGATTTTCCTCTCTTTGTCTTCAGATGTATATTTTTTTTCATCACTATGTATACACTTCTAGCATAAGTAGGATGAAAAGCCTATACTCTCCTGTCCTTTATTTTTCATATGCCACAAATTAAGTAATACTCATGTAGGACTGGATGGAGGATGAAGTGCTTTATAAATTCTTAAAATCATATTTGGAACTATTTGACTAATCAGTACAATGCATTATTCAGTCAGTTAGAAGCACTTTGCAAGAAAAAAATGAAATATATCTTCATTGTAAGTGCATCTGTTGTTTTTTGTGAATGATTAGCTGTCACCAAATCATAAATTTTCTTTTATTTTGTGGCTTAGACCATTTGTTCTAATTAAGGACTGTGTATGGCACTTGGAGAAATTTGCCATGTTTGGTAGAACTAAGGATTTTAATCATGCTGTTTCCCAAATCCTAAATGTGGAAGGCAGTTTAAAATACGTGTAATTGTTATTTAGACTATGGTAGACTCTGCAGACTGCATCTGAGATTGAGGCCTATATTGTGATATGTTCTAGGCAGAATCAGAGTCAAGGACAGACCTTAGTTTAGAGTTTACAATCTAAATAGATTAGACAGACAAAGATCCAGGGAAAGGAAGGATTATTATTAGAACTAGTTGATGATTTTTATCTAAACTTTTTTTTAACAAAAAACGGCTTTGCAACCAAAACAAAAAATGTCATGGGAAACTTTCACTTTAGTCAAACTTTTTCCATTTTTTTCAATGAAAAACAGTCACCAAAATATTTTCTGTTTTTAAAAAAAAAAACAACAACAATAACAGCAATAACAAACAGGCTTTAGTTAAAAAATGAGTTTGCAGGTTTTTTTAGTTTTCAAAAACTGACTTTTTTCTGAAAATCAAAATTTCTTCTTGAAAAGTGAACATTTTTCAGTTATCACTTGTTTATTGGAAAAATGATTTTTTGCAGGATATTAAAATTTCTATAGATATATAAGCATAAGGAAATATGATTTTATGGTTAAGGCCCTGGTCTGGGATTCAGGGTTCAGTTGTTAGCTACATATATATGTAAAAGAGGGAAGAGATATACAGATATAATACATATTGGTGAGCATTTACAGAACAGAAGAGGCTGGAAACTTTGGAGATATAACTTAAAGGTAGATATCCAACCCCTATGCCTTGTCCCTCTAGTCAGTGATGGAATAGGTGGCCTAATAGGTCCTTTCCATCTCTACTGTCTATGATTCTATAATACCAGGGTCATTGACGGAATAGAAGGACCTTCTGTAATAGGAAAGTTCAAGTGCAAAAGCTACAATTTTCTTCTTCTCTTGACTGTATTGCAGGGTTTATTTTTCAGTCAGTCTCTTTCTTATTAACTATTCCAACAATAACCTTTATGGAGGGAGGCTGAACACAGAGAAAACACACTGCATGGTTGCATAATTCTGCCCCGAGTTACATTAAGGTAAATCCAGTTACCCCAAATTTATAGCAGTTCAACTGAAATTTGATCCAACTCAGTATTCTCTCATGCCATTTGCAGTGAGTAGAAAAAGGCAGTAACAGAGTAAGGGAAGCGCTGTGCGAGGTGAGTGTCAGGGGAGACAGGAGAGAGCAGTAATGATGGAGAGAAAGGTGAGTGTTAGGACTGGTCTACGCGACATAATTTTGTCAACCAAAGTAATCTTTTTGCACCAAAACAGTGGTGGTGTACACACTACAATCACCCCACCCCATCCACCCAACTCCCCTGATTTTGTGACAAAATAAAGCCACCTCGACAAGAGGCATAGTACTTTTTGCACCAAAATTTTAGTGACATAGTGTCAGTGTAGACACTGTGCTTGATTATGAGTTGGTAAATGGTCTCCAGGAAGTGTCCCACAATGCCCATTCTGACCATTTAGGCCACCCGTTTGAACTGCTACTGCCCTGCAGCCATCCTCATCTCTCCCATTAAAGTCCTGGGAATTTCTGAAATTCCACTTCCTGCTTGGTTGGTGTGGAGAGCTCACATTGCATCTTCCCAGCTGACCATGGCAGCTCCATGCACCAAACGCTTTCCCGCTTGGAGCACATCAGAGCTTCTGGATCTGATCGGCATTTGGGGAGAGGCAGCTGTGCAATTCCAGCTCCACTCCAGCTGATAAAACTTTGATATGTATGGTCAGATTTCTGATTGTATGCTGCAGAAAGGTTATCAACAGGACACGCTGCAGTTCCATACGAAAATCTCCATCTACACATTCCTACCAAACTCCTGGCCCATCTCGGTACCCTGTTCACTCCACCCTTTCAGACAGCTTCCAGAATGATAGCTGGACTTACACCCAGCTGTCATTGCTCACACTGCCCTTCACTGCTTTCTCCTATCCAGCCCAGCTTTATGTGCGCATTCTGGATAATTGTTATTTAATAACGAAATCACTCTGTGAAGGATGAATAATATTTATTTGTCTCTTGCACACTGTGGTTGCAGCTGGACACAGTGCAAGCTGGCTAACTGTCAGCACATGGCACAGTGCTGCTTACAAATACACCTTATTGGTGCTCATTGCCAAAATGGTTCCTCAAGGCCTCCCTGAATGCCACCATGTTGTGCTCCATTAATAGCCCTGACATCTGGTTGTTCATAGTCAGCCACAGGGCGATCCACCTCTGCATTCCACACAGAGGGAAACTTTTCACCCTTAACTTCACAAATATTATGGAGCACACGGCAGGCTGCTATAGCCATGGGAATATTTTCCTCATTTAGAGCTAACCTACCAGAAAGGCATCACCAGTGAGTTTTTAATCTCCCAAACACACATTCACTGGTCATTCGGCACCTGCTCAATCTGTTATTGAAGCGGAAAAGGCTTCATGAGCCATGACAATAAGGGGTAGGCTGGGTCTCCCAGGATCACCATGGACATTTCAACATCCCCCATTGAAATATTTTGAGCTGGAAAGAAATTCTCTGCTTGCAGGTTTCTGTACCAGCCAGTGTTCCTGACGGTGCGTACATCATGCATCCTCCCTGACCAACCCAATCTGATGTCAGTGAAATGTCCATGGTGATCCACAGGTACCTGAAATGCCACAGAGAGGCATCCTTTTCTTTTGATGTACTCCATCACAAGATGGTCCATGCCAAAACTGGGATGTGTGTGCCATCTATCACCCTGCCACAGTTAGGGAATCCCATCACTGAGAAACCATCCCCTATTTCATGCACTTTTCAAAGACTCACAGTGCTTCATAGCAGAATGCGATTAATGGCCCTGCACACTTGCGATAACACAGTGCTAACTGGACTTTCTGACTCCAAACTGATTAGCGACCGACTGGTAGCAGTCTGGAGTTGCCAGCTTCCACACAGTGACTGCCACTTGCTTCTCCACTGAGGGCAGCTCTCATTCTGGTGTTCTTGCGCCGCAGGGCAGGGATGAGCTCTGCACAGAGATCCGTGAAGGTGGCTTTGGGCAGTCAAAAGTTCTGCAGCCACTGCTCGTAATCCCAGACTTGCATAACAATGCAATCCCATCAATGAGTGCTTGTTTTACACACCCAAAACCGGTGGTACAGATGCTTTATGAATGCAAACAGTAATCCAGCATTGTTTGTTTGCATGACACACAGCAGATCAGGCACCTCGGATTCCTGTTCTGATTGGGAGCTCATGATATATTGCATGAGCAGCCGCAACGTATTCAGAACATTGACAACAACAATGGAGAGTGGGAAGGAGGAGAAGGGGGAGTGAAGGGAGGGGGTCTGGAGACATTAATGATATGGGAAGGGGCTAGGCAGGAAGTTTAGTGTCAGTCATAGACTAAAGCAAACAAGAAACATGAATGGAAATTATCCAAGGGCTTGGAAGAGGAGAGGGAAGTCCAAGTAATCTATTAAGGATGAAATTCACCCCTGTGCAGAGGGCTAGTAGAAGTCCCGTCAACCACTTAACCCCTCAAAATAGGGCTTAGATGGTTAATGAGCTTTGTACTGGCCCTTTGCAAGTAGAACCGAGCAGAGAGTGGAACATCCATTTCACGGCCTCAAGGTCAGCCGGAAGACTCAGCTGTGAACTTGCCCATACATCTTCCAAGCTGGGAAATGCTGATCAGTGAAATCTGCAATCTGCTTACTTCTAAATGTCCAGAGACAAGGCTCTGTGTATATGGGGTGTTCCCTGCTGCCTAGCTTCTTCAAATCAAAATTCTCCATTGTTCCCTCATCAAAGACCTCCATCCCAGCTGTAATAATTGCCATACTGTCCTGTGGCTAATCAGAGAAAGTAATATTTGATTATTTTTTTCTCACTAAAACTTAGTTGTTTATTGAGTGGCTCCCTGAGGGGAAAAGAAACTGCAAAGCAACCACAGGTCAATTTCCATGTCTGATTGCCTGTCACAGAAAGATCTTTCATGGATGTTAGCTAAGACTCTCAGGCTTGATCTACTACGCTACAGACATCAGTGTGGAAAATCCACACCCCTGAGCGATGCAGTTATACCAGCCGAACTCCTGGTTTAGACTGTGCTATGGACAACAGGAAGGCTTCTCCTATTGACATAACTACTGCCTATTGGACAGTGAAGTACCTACACTGAGAAGCTCTCCCATTGGTGCAGGTAGTGTCTTCACTAAGCGCCACAGTGGCACAGCCTCATCAGTACAGCTGTGCTGCTGCAACACTGTATGTGTAGCAAGCCCTCAGATGTTAAGTTCTTTTCTTTTGTTCTGAGAGAAATCATTGCTATTTGAGGAAAGGGAACACATTTCTCTAAATTAAGTTTTATATTTATTTGGGGGTTATTATTCTACAGGAAAAGCTTCCTCTGGAAGGGCTCTTGGGAAGGTTGGAGAGGTTCTTACAGATTAGACTGTGCTGGTGGCTAACTCTCAGCTGAGCACAAGCTGGGTCCAGAGCTAAGAAGGAGAGAGAAGAACCATTAGATTATTGTTTATATAGTCTCAGAATCTCAATGTTCAGCGGTTGGGAGGCCTACGTTTTCAAAAGTGACTAGTGATTTGGGGGACCTGGATCTTTGTGAGCTCAATTTAGATGCCTTAAAAGGGCTCTGCTTTTCAAAAAAGTGCTGAGAATCCGTCTTCTGAAAATCAGGCCACATTGAAGATATATCAAGATTGGCATCCAAAAGTCCTCTTCCATGGAAATGACCCTGCTCAGCTTCAAGTAGAACTGGACAAAAACTGCAAAAAATTGTCTCTGAATATCCATTTGAATCTTCACACACATCCATTTAGCCTATATTCACATCCCTTTTGAGTTTGCTTTCTATAAATATTCTAGCAAAGAAATATTCTGCATGGAAATTTGGTGGAAATAGCATATTTTAAATAAATACAGGAGAATATTCTCAGAAAGAAAATTTCAGATTTATAAAATCTGGTTCTAAATGTGACTCTCTGCCAGTCAGAGAAACATGTTGAGTGATCTGTATCAAATCAAATAGTTTTGTACAACCATTAAACTTATGGAATTTGTTCCTGGACAATTAATAGAAATGAGGGTGAATTATACTCAATCTACTCACTGTGACTAGTTTGCCCTACTGATCTAAGATTAAAATTATAATCTCATTAAAAAAGCACTTATTTAGAAATTAGAGATGAGTCTACAAGAGAAATCAAGTGTTAAGACTCTGATTCTGGATCTGGTCTGACTATTACTTGTGGCTGCTTCTCATCTCTCTAATGAACTAAACCAAAACCAGGAATTCTACAAATCGGGCACCTCTCTACTTATTAAATATAATGCCTTGTACTTTATGTTGTCATTTACAGCTGAGCAAGGTGAGTGTCATGTCGATGTCAATTGCTATAATTGAGTGGAGATTACTAATATGGTGGCATTTTACACGCATTCTGTAAATAACTCCTATAGGCTTTTTTAATACATATTCATTATTATTTTATTTAGAGTAATTTGCATTTATATATATTACTTTTCATCTGCAAATCTCAAAACATTTTTCAAACATTATCCTCTCAACTCTCTCAGTGGGGGACATAAATGTTATTATCTCCATTTTACTGATGGAGAAAATGAGACACGGATGGATAAAGTGACTTCCCCAAGGTGACACAATGAGTGAGCGGGCCCGCTGGGAAAAGAGCCCATAGTCTTAACGTCCAATCTTCCAGTTTTACCTCTAAACCAAAAGTTCTCAAACAGGAGGGCCATGAACAAGTGTCAGGGTTAATAACCACACTTCTCTTTCCATGTTGCTCAATGGCAGGGTTGTACTGGTTAGATCCCAGCCAGCTGAAAGTCTGGGGAGCAGGTCCTGGTATGGGGAAGAGGATTTCAGTATGGGAAAGGTTGAGAAAAATTCAATTTTGTGAAAACTACATTTTCTCTTGGGGAAAAAAAAACTGTTTGATGCAAAATTCCTGACCAGCTCTATTCATAACACAAGAAGAGAAAATTCTACTAAGCTGAGAGTTGGCACATTTAAAACCAAAGAAAGGAAATACTTTCTCACACAAGGTATAATTAAACTGTAGCATTCATTGCCTCAGGATGTCACTGAGCAAAAACTTAGCAAATTTAAGAAATGGATTGGACATTTATCTGGCTAACAAGACTATCCAGAATTATAACCACAATTTTCAGAGGCATACCCAAATATTGTTAGTTCAAGAGATATGAAACTTCAGGATTCAGGCTTTGAGTCTGTCTTTAACTATTAACTATTAGAGATTAGGAGATTTAATGTGGGAAACAGATTATCACACATCTGCCTAATGAGAGGTTTCCTGCATTATCCTCTGAAACATCTGGTGCTGGTCACTATAGGAGACAGGGTACTGGACTAGATGGACCATGGGTCTGATCCAGTCTGGCAATGCCTATGGTCCAATGTGTATCAAGCCCTGTGTGTTTAAATATGTATGCAAGTGTCTCTATGATCCAGTGCATTTGCAGCTTGAGCAGTCATTTATGTCTATGCAAAGTTGGCCACAGTCTGCTCTCAGTGACCTGGTGTATATCTGGGATATTTCCAGTGACACCATTGGAGTTATTCTCAGTTTGCACTGGCATTTGTGAAAGTAGAATTTGGCCCTATATTGTAAACTTTTGGTGGCAGAAAAGCCCTTTAGGAGGATGTTGGCAATGTATATTCCCAAGCTTTCAGGTAGCGAAAACTAAAAATGTATCTTGCTCCTAAAGTGTTTGACTGAAATTTGCCCACTGGCGGCACTCAGCAGAGGATCTGTCACACTTCAGACATTCCAAGGACAGAAAATGGTTGGAAACACTTCATTCTTTGTTGGATGCTGAGAGCAATGAATCCAGTGCTTCAACCTCATGGCAGGGCCGAACGTAGAAAGTGAGATGCTTTCAAGCGAAAGTCTCCTGGGGGGCTTTCAAGCTGTGTGCATGAAAATACTCATGTAGAAGAGTCTGGCTCTACCATTTTGCCAGGTGATACAATGGGGAGAAAGAGAGACATCTAGCACAAGACCATAATTTAAAAATACAGCAGGACTCACACCCAGGCGTTGTTTGTTACCAGGTGACAATAGTCTCTTGGGAGGAGATTGAGATGAAAAGGGCTCCTGGCCCACTTTTATTCATGATCATTCACCACTTTTGTTGTGTCTCTTATAAAAAGGCAAAGGTGGATTATAATTAAACTAGGTCACTCCAAAAACAGACAAAGAAACAAACTCCACCAATATCTCCAAACTAATAGTTTCTGCCCAGTTCCTGCTCTTTGTCAGTCTGTCATATTTAAGCTAAGTTAGTCTCTAATGCATTTATAATGCAATCAGCGCTGTAGTTTCTGAGTAGCCTGAACATCCACTGAGCTCAGTTACCTGGCCTCCCTGACCTATCCTCCCACACCTCTTCACCCTAAATCAGTCTCTTCCCATCTGCCTCTCCCTACCACTCTGACTTCTGAGCAGAATGACCCTACCTCCACAATTTCTCTCCAATGGGTGTTCAGCAAAAGACTCGTTTCTCTGTTCTGACCCCCAGCTGCTTTCAGGACCAATTTACAGGTGGAGCCAGGATCCCTGAGATCCAGCCATAATCCAGTTGTGTAAGTGTGTGATTATGTAACATGGTCACCACTTGGGGGGGGTTGTGTGTGTACAATGTGGCTGACACTTGGGATGTGCCTACATATGTGCAATGGGACCAGAGCTGTGTGTGTGTATTCACAAAGGCTGGCACTTGAGGTGGAGGAGGGTGGATGTAAGTGGGAGAGCTAGAATATGCATTTTCCCAGGCGCAGCTCTATGAAACATTTTTGTGTGCATCGTGTATGTTATTATGGCCCCAGTTAACTCATAAATTCCTACCTCAGCATTTGACTCTGCATGAGAACTGGCAGTATAGATTGCGACCTGCAGGGTTATATATTCTGGATAAAATGGACTCTACAGTTTGGCTTATGGAGAACAGAGACACAGAAAGAATTACACCGAAAATAAATGAATAAAAATTCTAGCCACACTGCTATAAAAACTTACACTCAGCTCCTGAAATATCAAGGGAGGAAATTGCTCCCTGACTTGCATGTTTTACTTTTATTTTAATTGGAGTGCCGTTTGAGCTCTTATTTGTAAGAGACTGAAGCTGGAACACAAGCAGAGTTGTTGTCAGTTGGCATATAGAGGAAATGGATGTAAAATATTTGAGGAGGTAAGAAGCAGGAAATGGGTGAAAACGTCTGTGAAAAAAATCCAATGAAAACCCAACCATTATATATGTATTACAGAAAAGAAAACAGATGTCTAAGTCACTGATGGTTTCTCTGAGGAATTCCCCAGGGTGGGAGATGTCTCTGAGAGCTCTTACTGTCTCCAGTCTCTACTGCATTGTTACCTGTTTAGCCTTTTTCTCTGCTCTGATATATTTACCTTTAATTTAACCATGTATCTGTTTAAATCCTTCTCTCTCACTCCTCAACTTTCCTCTTCTCTCTCTCTCGATTTCTTCTCCTCTTTGATCTTTTTTTTTAGAAGTAGTCTCTAGGATATTACCATCTGTTTCCCCAGAGAAGTGCTGAGACATAGGATTTATTGTAAAAACACATAAAAGACCTCCTGCATAACCAGACTGATATTTCACAAGTGGTACCCGCAGAATGAATTCATTTTTTTTACAGATATAACTCCAGCAATGTAGAAGGTTTTTTGTCTCACCTTTTAGTAGTAGAATTGGCTGTAGACTCCGAGTACCAAATCCATCCCTTCTGTCGCTCCTCTGACCTCAATTGTATACAACTAGGAATCATCTCTAAAAGTGGGCACTGTGTGTATAGACACGGATAATTGTAGGCACATGGACCGTGTGTTAGTGATGCATGGTGTCTGCAGCCACAGAGTGTTGGCTTTTCAGTCTGGGATGCCTGAGTTAGGGCACCCAGTTCCACATTTGGGTGCTGATGTAAGAGTGAAATTCAGCCCTCTGTGGAGAGACAGATGAAGCTGATGATGGGGATGTAAAAACCTGAAGCTCTGCACAGGGTTCAATTTCCTTCTTAGATTGGAAGGGGATGGGGAATGGACACAAGCAGATAGATACTGACATATACAGATAGCTATGGGTAGATATGGGTACGTGGATATGGATAAACTGGTAGAGACACAGATTAGATAGCTCTGACTTTACCACAGTCTGTTTGCCCACCACTAGATCAAAGGCTTTGAGAAGATGGTAAAGAAACTTGTGCAACTGTCCTTTCCTTGCCACTCACGCCAGAGCATTGTCCATCTGCTGCCCTTTGTACCTATTGCTCTTCGTTTGCTATCACTGGGCCTTTTTGTTTGCACTCAGAAGTGGAACAGCTGGGAGGAAATTCGCAGTGAGCTTTGCCATAACATTTCTATGGAAACTGCTAGCTTTGCAACCAGTTTCCAAAGGGCACAAGCCCCAGGTGCCTCTGAGTAGCTGTTACAGTTATACAATCCTGAGCTTTATCCCTGGACACCAGCAGATCTCTGTCATGGTTTCCTAGGTGACCATTTTCTCCACATTGCAGATAGTAATAGGCAAGCTAAGTGGTGCTTTCTACCCTTCTTGCTGCTGACAGGGAAAGGCAATCTAGTGGCAATAGATCTCAGTCTGGTGCACTTCTATTCCCAGAGGAAACATGTTCACACAGACCTGGTGCCAGAGGAGTGGCTCTCTACAGGAGCTGTGGCGACAATCCAATACTGTCCAGATTGTACAAGAGTGTTGACGTAGCTTTGCAAGCCATGCCTAATCAGCAGATTTATTCTGTTTCTCATGGTGATTTCTGGCCTGCATGGTATATTCCACATGCATGAGAATAGGCATTATATCATTGGATAGCAGCTGAATATTTCCAGCATAAATATGGAATGCACCTGATAATGCTGCTAGATATTCCGTATTCAAGTGAGTACATTGCACCTGTTGTGCTACTAAATATTCCAGGCACCTTCAGTTGGAATGGATTTGCTGTGCAACTGACCACCCCAGGATCATGCACTAGGTTGGTCCAGGAGCCTTCCATAAGAACACATCTGCTGCACTGCTAAATGTTCCAGGTGCTTCCAATTAGGGCATGCCTCCCATGCTCATGAATGTGCCAGGTGCCTCCAATTAGAACACACTGCTGAATGTTCCAGAATCTTTCAGGTGGAATGCTTCTGGTGTGCTGCTAAATGAAGCAGGTATGTCCTACCCTTTCATGGATGCCAATGCAAACTGATGGCCCCGCAGCAGGTGCGGTGGAAGACAAGCAGCATAAGGGTCAGCTGGTTTTGCTGCGTTGGGGGAACAAATGTTCAGTGTTTGGAAATTGTCTCTCTGATGTTTGGTCCAAATATAGGATGGGAGAACTTCTTGTGAAAAGTGATCTTGTGGGTGACCATCTCGACAAGGAAAAATGGCATAAATTCAGAGGCAATGAATCAAATTTGGCGGGAAATGTTTCAATTAGAATCCATCCATCCCCCTGACCCTTTACACTTGAAATTCCCCTAAAGCTACTTTGCCCATATTGCAAAAGTCTAAGGGAATCTAAACTAATGTAACTTCTATGAAAGGAACAGAAAGAAGGTGTAAATTAAAGTAACCTTCATCTTACTTTATCCCTGCCTCCTGCTCCTCCTGTATAGGTTACAGTAGTTACTTTAGGCATCAGTACAAGTAAATCTAAGCTAGTGCAAGGAAGCCCACCTTAATGTAAAAGAGTGGCTTTCCTTTAGGCTGGAGAGCCTGGAGCTAAGCCAGCCCTAACTGGTGGATGAGCCACACTTGGGCTGAGTCAGTAATAGGGGTAAAGTCCAGGAGACTAAGGGTATGTCTTCACTGATGGCGGCAAATTCACTGCTGTCAGATTGATCTATCCTGATCGATTGAGTGGTCAGTGAAGAACCCGCTCAATCAATCTGGAAGTTGATGTACTAAAACCACCCCCTCGTGGGGTAGCACTGCGTCGACAGGAATGCATTTCCCGTCAGCACAGCCACGTAGAAGAGTAGTTACAAAGTCGATGGGAGTTACGCAAGCTACTCTTTGTAGCTTGCATAACTCCTGTTGACTGCCATCGAATATCAAGGTAAGTGTAGACTAGGCCTAAGTTATGTTTGGAGACAATCCAGGGAGCAAAAAGGCTCTTGCAGGACACCTAGTCATCAGGGGGAAAGCTGCAGAAGAAGCAGAGAGTGGGTGAAAGCTCTCTTGGCAGGGAGGCCTGGGAGACACCTTTGTCAAACAGGGGAGAGAGTGTAAAGGCCAGCTATACTGGAAAATATATGATCTTGAGTTTTGTGCTATTTTGGATTAATTAAGAAAGAGGAACCAAACTGGCCTTGAGTCCTAGAAGGCCTCTGTGCACTGGAGCACTTCACAAACTGATCCCCTAGTGGGGACTGTCTGGACTATTATTGAAGAGAGAGTTCATAAGGGAATCTGAAGAGGGGGGAAACAGAGGCAGGGCATTGCTGAGGCACCCCTGTCCATGAAGGGATGGTCAGATGGCAGGTGCCCGTGTGGCACTTACGTATGCGCTTAGAATGTGGCTCTGTAGTCTCATGTAGTACTATAATTGGCCTCCAAAGGAAGACTTTTAAAAGAAAAGCAACTGGATCTTTTTCTATGGCAGATTCTGATTTCCCTGTTGTACAAACACTTCCATTGCATCCTCTATTTCATAGATAAAGTTGGACAAACTATTTGTAGCAAACAGAATGAAGGTGAATTTAGGCATTTTCTTCTCTTTACAACTGACCTCTGAACAGACTTGATTTTTACAAATGTATGCATGATTTGAAATTGTTCCACAAAGTCTTTGTTAAAACATATTTCACCCTATGGATTGTTCATGAATGGTACAGTTGGAGTATGGTCATTAACTAGTTGCTGTTTGTTAGTTGTTCATGTTGTGTGATTGTGTGATTGTGTGACTGAAGTCATGGGGTATTCTTGACTGGCTGGTTGGAGATTCTAAAAACACAAGAAGAGGCATCAAAGAGATTTCAAGACAATGATGAGAGGAGTTGGTTAAAATTTTCATACAAAAAGTTGTTGAAAAAATAAAAAAATTGTAAATGTGGAAAATTTTCAGCAATATTTTTAGTGTTTTTCATCCACATTTCATGGAATTAACTATAAAAATTATCATGGAAGTTTTTCATTTACCAAAACTCCAGTTTTCAGAAAGAAAAAGTGTAAAGGGGGGTTGGTAAGAAAAGTTTCAATAATAATTACAAAAATTATATCAGTAAAATGTGGATAAAATATGAATACTTAAAATGTGATCAATTAAAATGCAGCTAGATATGTTTTTGAAAATCACTGAAAATGTTGCAGAAAAATAGAAAACAGATCCATGTGAAATGGAAACAGTGTTGTGAACATCTCTGTGCAACTCATAATCAAAAGATTTTATCTGGACTGGTGCACTTTTCAGTGGTGCAGAGGATTAGCACAAGATCTTTGCCCTGCTCAATCCTTGAGCCTCTGAAGCAGTGCTTGGGCCTTGTGCTGATCTTCTGCAAATGGGGAAGAGGAGTCTGATTTCATCCTCTGAACATCTTTGTGAGCAAAAAGAAATCACTTGCATGAAAGCCACGTAGGAAATGAAATGAATAAAGAAAGTGTTATGAATACCGAGATAAAGTTGTGGCTCTTATTGGAACGAATACTTCTTAATACAATTGTGCAGTATTTTCTTAGCTCTCTTCATTCCTGTAAAAGGTTGCACCATCGTAATAATATTTAATTTTAGTAGACATAGTGACAGCTTGATTTTAGATAGAGGTGTCAATCTTAGGAAGACCAGCCACACGCAACCAAATTATTTTGTGCCAGCTGATGAAATATGCTGTGCTGTGGAGGTCAGATATGTTAACAAAACCCTCCAGTGTGGGCCTGTTTCAGTGATGGGATAAATCTCCCTTTTTTTTTAATTCAAGGAACTGTGTTTTTATCTTTTTATGACACTTTTCCTCAGGCTATATATTCCTTTGAAGCTCTGACTTCTTTGAGCTGGGTTAATGGGGCAATTAGACAGTCTTGAAATGTAGGGTAACTTCTAAGGCAAAAAAATCCTTCAAAATATGATATTCAGCTGCCTGAATGAGATATGTTAATGTACATGTAAACTTCAACATATAGGAGACTTGTAGGGCTAGATTCTCCACTGTCTTGGGCCTTCTGTTGTCATTTTCACCTCTGCATGAAGTGTGTGTGTAATGCTACCATCAGTGTAAGTGTGTGGAGAATAGTTTCTAAAGGTACAGAGAAATGAAGAAGGATTCCAAAGAAACTTACATATCTGAAGTTAAATCCCGCTCAAAGCCAATGTGAATTTTTATCTGGGTTTGGCCTGTATGATTTGACCTTACTCCATCTATACACAGGGACCACTGCTGAAATACACCCAGCACTGGGATGAAAGCTGCTTGACAGTTCAGGGCAACACTACACCAGAGCTTTACATCAGAAAGTGGAAAAACACTCTTTTAAATTTAAACTATAGGGTGATTTAGAAAGGAAGAATATAGTTTTCCAAGTCTGAAGCAGGACAGGACACCCAGGTTTTAATGACGACAGGTGACCAGGGTTTTAATGACCAGGACCATCTTGATTTTAGGACTCAACTGACAGAGACTACACTTTGGCACCACAGCACCCACTAACTCCATGCTAAGTTATTGTTTTTTGGTTTCTGATTGAGAAAGAGAAATGACAGCTATTGAATCACCAGCACCAAGGTTGTCTTTAGAGGTTTCCCATCAAAATACACTGACCTAACCCAGTGTTTTTCCCTGTCTAGTCTTAAATATCTCCAAGGGATGAGGCTTCTATCACTTTACTTGAGAGATTATTGAGCTTGCTAAGAGATCTAAAAGCTAGATACAGAGGAGAAACAGCAATGGGAGGGATTGAATGCCACATGTCCTGTTATGTCATGAAAGATGATGGCACTTGTCCAGACAAGTAAAGAAGTCTATAGTGACTCACGAAAGCATGTATCTTATCCGGTAAAGTGTCGGAAGGCAGAATGTGATCAGAGTGGTGCTCCACACTTCCAAAAGAGCCCTAGAGGATCCCATTCTGTGTTGTACTAATTGTAAGGGCAGACAGGAGTATTGCCGGGGTATGGTCTGTAAACGAACACAGGTCTAGGGTTTGCTGGTGCAAGATGAACCCAATGACAGAGATGAAAATGTCAGTACTGTTCATTTCAATAGCACGACCAATCTCAAAGCACTTTATAAACATTGCATGTTGGAATCCCTTCATCACCGCTGAAATGCCACCACTCTGGGGTGAAACGTGGAAGCGGTTTAACAATCCACAACAGGACTACCCAGTTTAACAATATGCAGCAGTTTGTGATAGGAAGTGTAGAACATCTTATTGAATGGATGCCATGGGCCAGATGCTGGCGTAGATTAGAGTAGTTCCATTCAATGGAGCTATGCTGAACTACATCAACTGAAGAGCTGGCCCTCGAGTGAGAATTTTAGAAAGGCAGAACCCATTTAACCAAACTGTGATGTCCCTTATGGAAAAGTCTTACACAGCTGAATAGAAATCATGTAACTCCGTGTTGCCTTTTTAAAGCAATCCATAGGATTCTGTAGCAGGGATATAATTCTCTATTTGATTCTATAGTTTCGTTTTAAAATTCCATAAACGGATCATATTCAAATAGTTTTTTTACAGTAATTTCTGCAAAACCTTGTTTGATTCCTGTAGATCCCTCGTGGCTTTAGCCCCAGTATACTCTTTGGGAAACTTTCCGTTAAGGGTTAGATAAGATAACAGGGTAAACTCTTCACTTAGGGACATGCATGGGATTTTTAAAGACCAAAATCTCAGTTTTGCAAAGAGCTGAAAATCAGTGGCAATTGAGGGTACCTGGTACTTTGCAGTATTAAGCCACAAGAAATAAAGTTTACTGATCCAGTACTCAGCACGACTGCATCATCTATTCATGGGATGAATGCCATCTACTAAAACCCTTCTTGGAGCACCCTGCGTAGCTCATGCAGAATTTCTTTCTGAGTACCGATGCAGGTTGCTTCTGCTTAACTTATGTGGGTACATAATGCTACCAAACTTTGCACTGGTGAAATAACCACACAAGTTTCAGGGTGACAGAGAATTAGTCCCACTGAGTGTTTGCAGTGCCTGTAGGATGACACAGGGAGGGAGAACACTCTTTCCTTCCATCATCTACTGGCTCAGAGAAATCCAAGCTCTGACAGGGCCCATTAATTTTTAATTTAGCTCTCTCCACATTGCTCTGCTGTTGTATTTTATGAGCACATTATACTGAAGTGAAGGCTTGTAAAACAGAAAATTTTAAAGTTAAAAAAGCACACACATTATTTCTAATATGCATGCTAAAGTGGAAATACACAGGTATTTATAGCACAGCCCAGTATTAATTATTATTTATTATTATTTCATCCTTATAACTCAGCTGAAAATTGAGACATAACTTATACCAGAAATCCAGGGTTGTTAAAAGCTGACGCCTTCAATTTGCAGGTTTCATAGATGTTAGGATTAGCTCTGCAGACGACATGTGGCATCTGTAGAAATATCTATTAAGATAAGTTCGTCTGCTACCCAGCTCTTTTCTCCCCTCCCCCACTACCAACCCTAGCACAACACATTTACAGTATGTGAATGTGTCCCCATTCTGTCAGTCACACGCAGTGCCATGCTGAGATTGAAAACTTTCTCCCTACACCTTTCCTACTGCTATCCTGGCTGAAAGCAGCTCTGCTCGCCAAAAAAGCAGGCAGTGCACTGTAGTGTATGCAAGTGACAGTTACAGTCATAAAGCCTTGCTCATTTTATGTCCTGATGGTAAATATGCAAATGATATCAGGTGTTTGCAGCTAGTAGCCTCTCAGCGCTCTCATGGTCTCTTTTTGCCTGATTTCATCTCTGGTTCACTTCCTTAATATTCCATTAGCAGGAAGCAGGAAGGCACCAAAACATATCTTTATTCCTAAAAATTATATCTGAAATGGAGTGATGGGAGAAAGCTCCCCACAGAAAGGTGAAATTTAAAACCATCACAGGAGACCCTTGTAGTAACCAAATGTGTTAGGGTAATGAATGTGGGGAATTCAGACAATTGCGACCATCTTGTCTTGTCTACTGTCCAATCTATCAATATTATTAATTTTTATTATTATTAATAATACAATAATTGTTTATACTATGGTAAGGATTAGAGCTGCTGGTCATTGTTCAGGGTCCCAGTGTACTGGACGTTGTACAAATACAAAACAACAAGGATGGTCCCTACTCCAAAGAGATCTTTACACTTTTTTCTCTAGCATTCTCAACCTATTTAGCTACTTCACTGCTGGTTTTTTTGTTTGTTTTTGTTTTTTTTTTAAAGCAGAAATATGCTACCATTCTGCACGTCAGGCAGAGCCTTGAGTAGAGTACCACCAATTTTGTGTTGTTCTTCCAATATGACCCCTGCATGAACCTCCCGATTTTGTTCAAGTTCCTGTTACTGGATGTACAGCGCACATAAGTGCAGAGCGCCAGCTGTACAGGCAGAAGGCCTCCAAACACAGTCAGTATTTCTAGGTTAAACACCTGCTCTGTTGTTTCCATCCAGTTACAGAGATGGGGAAAGGGGGCAAAGAATTGAAAGTTATTTCTGTTACTGACCTGTGGTTATTGGCCAAAATAATATTGCTGGTGAAATTATGCTCTCAGTTAGACCCCCCAGAGAGCGAAATTCTTCTATCAACTACACTGGTATAAACTCAGAATAATTCAAGTGAAGTCACTGGGAATACTGGTGATTCATACTGCTGTAATTCCAGGCAGAAATAGGACCATGACATCTAAAGTCAATGGGAATGCATGAGTCTGACTGAGAGCAGAATCTGGCTGCATGTGGGCTGAGTCCTACCACTCCTGTTTTCTGAGAGGCGGGATTTGAAATGTACAGATAAGCAGAGAACCTCACTCAGATCCCACTTACTGAGTTGTAAATCAGGAGTAGCTCCACTGAATTTAGCACCTGATCCAGCTCTTAGTTCCATCCATATTCAGGAAATCACTGAGCCACAGGCTTAACTTTAAGTGTGTATTTAAGTCCTATTGATTTAAGAAGTTAAACACGTGTTTCAAAGCTTTCCTAAACGGGGGCCGTAAGTGACGTTAATGGAGTTCTGCCATTGAAAAACCCATGTGCAGTTGAATCGGGCCTAGAAAGTTCACCTACCCTTTTAAAATTGAAAGGAAGAACCTAATAAATAACACAAGGGGCCAGATCTGGCAGTCAGCGACACTGGTGCATACCAGTAAAATTAATGGAGATGCTCCAGTTCATTCCTATTCACCAGTGAGAACAGACTGTAGCTCAATGTCTTCACCTTTTTCCTCTGAATTTTGTTGTCAGAAGCAAGCAGGCAGGGGAAAGGAAAGCAAGGCTTCGGTTTCTGCAGTCTGAGGCTGAAAATAATTTTCAGGAGGTAAATTTTATGTTAGAATTGTTAGTGAGTCCAGACTGGTACGGATGTTGTACAGCACAGGCCTTAAATAAAGAGAAGAAACAAAACAGTGTGGGTTGCGCAATCCAAGAAGCACAGTGGAAAAACCTCTCTCTCCAGTCTTGAGAAATACAATGTGATTCTTCCTAGCTTCTAGCTGCTTCTATCTAATGCAGCCTGAACTGTTGCAGCAGTCCTTCTAGCAATGTTTCAGCTCAGTGAGCTGTAGGGGAGGAAGCTGTGCAGTCAGGAAGGAGCTGAAGTGTAGCATTTTACTATCCTAGTTTGATGCAGTCTGCTAGGGAATATGAAAGTCAGCTGATCCACTCTCTCAAATACTGCTTGGCTCTCAACGCAATCTCTTAACAAAAAGGGTTCTGACGTCTGAAATATTTTCCTTTTTTGCCCTCTCTGAACATCACCTGTGGCCTGAAATTAATCCCTGATTAATCCTCTTTTTGCCTCTGATTTTCCTAAGAGTGATTCCTTGTGTAACGTCAATGTATTCAATGAGCACTGGTCTATGATGAGCCACCTATAAAAAGGTTCAGTGTCAATTGTTCAATTGGTCTGTCATTTATCACATATGTATTTATAATCTTCAAGACTATCTGTCTTTCTGTCTATCTATCCTAAGCTATTAATTTTAAACACTGAAAGTTATTAATTCCTTATTCAAATGGGTAAAAAATGCAACAGGGTAAATGAAATAATAATGATATTCAAGTATGTTAAGGAATGTATATAGTCTTAGGGCTGAATCTCGCAGTCATTATACAGGAAGAATATCCTTTGAAGCCAGTGAGAGTATTACCCCAGTAAGGCCTGCGGAATTTGGGCCTTAGACATTAATGGCTGTTAAGACCCAGAGGACATTATGGATTGTGAACAGCCAAAGAGTTTGAAGGATATTGGGCTAGCTGGTTTAGTAGCAAACTGATTCGGTCCAGAGAATGTAATGAATGGTGCCAAATGGCAAAATATTGCCTATTTTTTACATTTTAGTGAATGTAGCCTTATCGTAAAGGAATAAATTAACAGCTTTAGGAGATCAAGATCCTCTGTTTAACCTCAGGACAGGTACAGCATGGGCTTTCACAGGTCAGGTTCCCCCTACCCCACACTGCTCCGCCAAGGTGCATGGCCAAGGTGCATGGCCAAGGTGCATGGCCAAGGTGCCATGTTGCTCACCTGGAGGAACAGTGTGTAGGGCTCAGATGGCAATTTGTCCTTCATACCCCCTCAATACTTGCTCTCTTCTTCTTAGATTGTTGTTATTATTAATGACGATAATATTGTATTTTACTGTAACTGTGCTTGGCTCTTTGCTGTACAACCAGAGACTGGATTTCTGCCCTAAGGAGCTCCCAGAGTAAGTTTAGTTGTACTGGTCAGATCTGCAAGCTCATTGGGGCCATGAGTGCCTTTTGTCATGTTTGTGCATAAAAGCACAAGGGGGCCCTGGTCCAAACTGGAGCCTCAGGGTGCTACCACTACACAAATAAACAATGCTGTGATGAATGAGGGAAGTGGGAGGAACAAAGGGCCAGGAAATCCTGAGGAGAAGAAGGACAAATACCATAGAAATAAGATTATGGAGGTGGGTCAGCTGGGATTGAACCTGGAACGTCTGGATCCAAAAATCTGGGTCACAAATTCGTTTTAATTGGGTCACCAGGGTCAGCGTTAGACTCACTCGGGCCCTGGGTAGAATGCCAAAGCCTGAGCCCCATCATGTGGGACTGAAGCCCAAGCCCAAGTTTTTAAGTGAGGTGAGACTTGGGACACGCAAGTCAAATCCAGCTCCCAGAAGGGGTACACTGGTCTGGAAAGATTGGGAACCACTGCTTTAGAGTAAAACCAGCAACACTCATCAAGCTGTAGACATAGTCTAGCCATTAGAGGGGGACAAAGAGCTACACGCTGTTACTGTAGGTTGCACATGTGCGTGTGCGTACAGGTGCACCTCCTGCTGACCAGCACATGTTATTCTCTCAATTCTTGTGGTGGTTTCTCTGCTGAGACTGACAAGAAGTGACTATTGTGGTAGCGAATATTGTGTAGTAAGATATGTGTCCACTGAGAACTTGTCCAGGACCCGCCAACACAGTGCACATCAGCTCGTCACTGAGTTGTGCTGGATTTCAGTCGGCAGCCTACAGGAGAAAGGCATGATGCTGTGAGATGCCGAGAGCACCACTGAAGTCAACGGGACTTGAGGGCACCCAGCAACTTGCAGAACTGACCCCAAAATCCTGTTACTGATCTCTGCCCACTACCCCAAAATGACAGCAAATTAGCTGCAATTTTTGGGCACATAAAAGTAATTCAAATGTAATCTGAACTAAATACAGACTGCTACAGTAAAGGCCGTTTATAATAGAAAATGAGATCAACATCACTGATGTAACCTGGGGCTAAATCGAGGAGTCCTTAACACAGTCTGATTCTGATTCCATGCTGGTGCAAACCTCCACTGAAATCAGTGGAGTTAAACAGATCCTCAGCTGGTGTAAATCAGTAAAGCTGATGGCGTTACACTGATTTACACCAGCTGGGGGATCTGGTCCATAACTATTTGCATAACTGTAGCTCCTAAGCCCCATTTGAGATCAAAGCTCTACTGCGCATAACGAGACACTTCTGGATCCAACGAGCTTAAAATCTAACTAGCATGGCGCACAGACATTAAGTTATTGAGCCATGATCAGTGAGGATGTCTGTGACAGGAAGGAAAAGAGCTCAGATCTCCTAATAACCAGTCCAGTCCCTTAATCATGAGGGCATTCAGTCCTATTTCCAATACGAAGCACTGTACAATGAGGGAAAGAGAGATCAGAATCAGGCACTGAAGCGAGCAAACTCTTTCACTGGGCAAAATGCTCATTTGCTTTTGTGAGAGCCGGATCTGGCAAAGACTTGCTCCTGTGTTTTATTCTCACCTTGAGCCTGATGCTCCTCAGTTGTACTGGAGCAGGAAGAGACCTTACCAGGGTTGAAAATTTTCCATCTGAATGGAGGGTTTTTGGAAAGAAAATAGCCTGCCTGCTTTCGTCTTTTAATCTAAAAGGTGAAAATCAAAAGTTTTCATCTGAAAAACAGAAATCAAAGATTATTTGTATTAAAATGCCAACATTTTCCATGGAGGAAAAAAGTTGCAATCATCTCTGCTTATAAGGAGCCTAGAGAAATCAATCACTGACTTCAATGGGCCTACTCATTGTGTATACATTTAGGGACATGCATAATTGTTAGAGAGATCACAGCTTGGCAGAGGTCTTCAGGATTTGCCCCCCATCTTTTAGCTTGTGAGGACAAAATCTTCCTGAAGAGGAATTTGCAGTGAGAAGATTCAGTTCTCAGTGAAACATGATGTTACTCTCAGACATGTATATTTTATTGAGGTCATTCCCAATATCAGATTTCTCTCTCTCCTCTCCCAGCCTTCGTGTAATACAATTTTATTAAACTGACATTTGTGACTCCTCTGCTTTAGAAAAATAAATTATGTGGGGAAAGCTGACAGCAAAATATTTGTTTAGATTTTATTAAGCATCAGGAGAAAAGCTGTGTAAGATGCCAAAAGAACAAGATGAGCAGAATCAAATCTCAAGCCACGAGAGAGGCCCTCCCTTTCCCATCCACACGCACATGTAACTGTTAGCAAATGGGGGGATAATTTTAAAACTTAGGAAATATTGGGGGAAATGGTTTCTACTGAGACTTTTCTTTATTAAAAATATTCTTATAGTGTAATATAAGAAATCTGTGGCTACCTATGCTGTTATACCTACACAGCTATAACTCTTACCATGTCACACACTGACATCAGCATCACAACAACAAGGAGATAACTCAGAGCCACCCGCTCCAAAAGATTTCTAAAGAGTCTCCTTTAGCTGACATAGTACATGCTCTATAGCACGTAGTTGAGCAGACCTGCTTCTAGCCAGCAGACAGACACACACACACAGCTAGTTTAATATAATAATTCCTGATTCCTTCCACACTCACATTCCAAATATTTGAAATAGAGATGAGTATAAGCTGTTTAAATATAAATTTATGTCTAAACTTTCTCTAAGTTTGGGAATATCAGATAAGGTTTATGTGTTGCGCCCTTAAAGTTATAGCAGTAAAATCAGATTTCTGTCTGCTTGAAGTTTTTCAGTTCAATCCCATCTCTAATTTTAAATTTACACATTTTTATTTCATTCAGACAGATTACAAATTCCTAAAACGAAATCCTGACCTCCACTGGAGTCAATTTCAAAATTCTCAGTGACCTCAGAAGGGCCAGTATTTTCCCTTTAAATATAATACACAGTGTTAAATAAATAAATAAATAACTGAGAATCAACTTGTATTGAAACTGTATTTATAAATTTAATCAAGTTCAGAGCAGGACTAATACCTTTGTTTGTTTGTTTGCCTCTGCACTGGTGAGCAATTTGCAAATAATAAATAATGGAGCAACTCCATGAAACATAGACAATTTAGATCAATTTTATAGATGGGTAAACTGAGGCACATAACTTGCACATAAGCACTGGGGGTGCAATGCAGCTTCATGCAGAGGGCCAGTACAAATCCTGTACATCAAATAAGTTATATTTCTAGTCCTGACCACTTATGGTCTCAAACAATCCTAAGGCATTTATCTCAGTAACAGAGGTGTTATCCCTCTAAAATTCTTCCTCCAGTTTTGATTGTAAATGGGATTCCCCTAAGCCAAGTATTAGATATAGAACTTTGGTGAATTCTACAAGAGAAACTTTTGTGGAATCAGTTTCACTAATGAGTTAATATATAAAAATTGTTTGCAATAGCAGAAGGAGTAAAAGAAAAGCGAGTGTAGAAGGGCACCTCGGCTGGCCCCCAGACTGGGAGCCGAGGGAGGGACTGCTGGGAGCCGAGCCGTAGACCAGCAGGGCGAGGCACCCAGTAAATCTGCCCGGCAACAAGCCGGGATTGGGCCAGCACGCCGGGCCGCCTGTCAACCCCGCAGGTCAGGCCGGATAGGCCCGCCGGCGACGACCAATCCGGCCCCGGGAGGCGGGACTTCCCCAGGAAGGGGAAGGATAAAAGCTCGGCCCCAGAGCTCAGTAAGAGGGAGGCAGCAGTGGGAAGCAGACCTGCGGCCCTGGGCTCTGGCCGGGGAAGAGAAGGTCTGCCGCCCTGAGCCGAAGCCCCGCCGGTCCCGGGACCCATACCGGGAGTGGGTCGGCCCTCCGGCCGCTGGAGACTGGGACTGGCCGACGGGCCCTAAGAGGCGGCCGCCCCTCCCTGCAACCCCAGCCGGGCCCGAGGAACCAGACCCGTCCTGGTGGGTCAAGCTGCCCGAGGCCGGGCCAGACCTCGAGGAGCTGCCCGAGGAGTTGCCGGCGGCTGCCCCCCGGAAGCTGGACCGGACCTCGAGGAGCTGCCAGAGGCCAGGTTCCCCAGCGAGCACGTGGACCTAGAGGAGCTGCCGGACGCTGAGGACTTGCCCCCGCTGCCGCCTCCGGACGCCGACGGGTGGGTGAGCCAGCCGTGGGCCGTGCACCCCGCCCCCGGGTTGCTCGGGGTCAGCTCCTGGGAGGACGGGGAGGAAGTGGCCCAGGGGCAGCCAGGCCTACTGGCCAGAGAAGGGGCACAAGCCCCGTGGCGTGTTGCGGCCGGATCCCCGCCGCACCATTGGTACTGACGGTGCCACTGGTAGGGCCCTGGGCTGGGACGCAGTGGAGACGGGTGGGCCTGCGTCCCCCTCCCCCCCTCTACCCGCACTTGCCCCAGCGAGTGAGGGAGAGAGGGAGAGTCCTGACCCGCCGGCCAGACGGCTGGGAGACGCCCGTCGCAGTCTGCCCTGCTGACCAGGGACCAGGCCTCATAGACTGCGTTTCTGCCTGCCTGCCCTTGCCCAGGGGACCGGGCGATTGA
>ML675648.1:6907366-6929860 GCA_007922155.1 Mesoclemmys tuberculata | reverse complement strand
ACTGCGTTTCTGCCTGCCTGCCCTTGCCCAGGGGACCGGGCGATTGAACTGCGTTTCTGCCTGCCTGCCCTTGCCCAAGGGGCCGGGCGCTTAGACTGTTTGTTCGCCTGCCCTGGTGCTCAGGGAGCAGGCTTCTAGACTGTTTGCTTGCCGGCCCCTGCCCCAGGGGACCGGGCCCTTAAACTGACAGTTGCTCGCCCGCCCCGCCGGAGGGCCGGGGCGAAGGACTGCTTTGCTCGCCCGCCCTGCCGGAGGGCCGGGTCCAGAGGCAGGCCAGCCACTAATTCCCCTTCTATTTAGGAGGAGACCAAGATCTTCCCCAGCGGCTGGGCCCTCCGGACGGGCCGCCGCACACGGGCGGCATGACCGCCGTCCAACAGCGATCAAATAGAGCACAGTATATTCACTACAGGTTAATTCATCCTTGCTGAAATACCATGGCAGTCATTGGTGAAGGTGGCCCTGGGTACCTAAGGGCAAAGATCTGAAAAAGTATGTAAGAATGGCCAGGACCATGCTACATATGATGTCTCTTACGATAGAGAAGAGTCAGGACTTGGATGTAATGAAGGTAAAGGGATTCTTTACTGAGGCTGCTGGACACAGACAGACCCTGTGATTCTCTCTGACTCTATAGCTCCTGATCTGATAAAGACAGCCTCTATTTCCTAATGTCTCCTTATAGGGGCTCCCAAAGTCTTGGCCTAAGACTTCCCAAAGTCTTAGGAAATCATGGAATGAACTGTTAACTCCTCTAGGCTACACAATGGGCATTAGCTCCAGAGGGAAATGTGCAATGTGAATAGGGTACATAAAAAAGCTGAAACAGTTGCATGAGGAAGGACATTAATGTCTTAGAAAGCAGTATTTTTTAACCCTGTGTCAACAGAGTTGAGCCTTTTCATTGTTCATAGGAGCTTGTGGGTTTTAAATGTTTTATTCCTATCTTGACACTAAAACATATTTAAAAATCAATATACAAGTTCATTGAGGTAATAGAGATCAAAAGAGCTGATTAGACTATCTGTTACAGAACTCTGATGGTTGGGAGAGATCAAGAGGTCTTGTGAAGAGCCATCTAGTGTCACATTCAACATCTGCTTTGATTAGATTCTAGGGACATTAATTACTAGGAACTCCCTCAGATGGCCAGCAGCCATGGCTCTGTGTTGAGAATTACACCTGTTAGCCCACACAGCTTGTGGGCATTAGTTTTGTAATCTTTATCTAGATATAAAGGGGCATTTAATTTTTACCCTCCTCACCCGCTCTTGCCTGACTGCAGCCTGAGTAGTGAGAAATCTTTTATGTTGCTGTGTTTAAATCATCTGTCTCTGTTGCCATGCAGTGATTTACTGCTGTGAATGATACTGCAATTTACCTTGGATCATTGGACTGGCTCTCAGAGCTAGATGCAGTGTTGAAATGGAGAGAAGCCTCTTCAAAGGCTAGTGAGGGGCAAACACTTGAGATACTGCCCGAAAGGCTCCCTGTTAATTAATCCAGGGAACTGTTCGGTCCAAAATGTGTAAGGAGTGAAATGCCCGGAGGCTTAACAGCTCGGACTTCACAGTTCAAGTTCTGCAGTGCAGAGTCAAAGTGGAGCAGAGTTCAAACTCCTAGCGTTCAGAACAAAGCCACAACAACCTGCCTGCACCGGGGTCATATCTAATCCTCTTGCCCACACTGACCTAGAAGGATTAGTGCACTGAGAATGAGACCCTAGACACCAGACTAATAAATAATGGCTTCAACCAAGCACAAGAAGACACCATAGCTCTTCGGTGGAGACATGACATGATAGCCAGACAACTGGGCCTTGTCCCTCCCTAAGTACGCAGTGAAGGAAAGCTGGTGGAAGAAGCGCACACATTTGATTCCTGTTTGTCTCTAAGTGCAGTCAGGAAACAGGCTGTCAATGTGTTCATCCAAAACACCGTCCCACTCAGCCTGCCACTGCATTAGCAGGTGTTGATCCTGTTAGGAAAGTGTTAAATGGGTTCTGAAGACTCACAGAGGAGAGAGACTCATTATTCCACCCAGGTATAATGGAGGAGTATGTGCTATTTAGATAGAAGATCTAGGGTCGGCGCAGAGCAGTCCTGGAGCCATAGGAACAACCAAGGCTATGGAGAAGATTTTTGAAGTTTTTGTTGCTTTATTGTTTCTAAAGCCACACACACGCTGGGTAGGGGGAGAGATTGGTCCCAGCCTGCAGAGTTTGCTTTTGTTTAGGAAAGGCACTTTCAGTGCTCACCGATGGCTAGAACATCCTCCTTCCCTATGACTAATGTGTGTCAGTGCAATCCATCAGTCTTAGTACCCATGATGGTTCCAGCGTGCCTGATGTGCATGCAGCACCATTGAGCTGTGGATAATATAAATATTATTTCAGCTTGAGCTCTCCCTCTCCCTTTTAAAAATACAGTTTTTTGTCTATATTTATCTTTTATCCTTCATCTCACCCCCTCATGCTGAGGTTGTTTCTTGTCAGACACACAGAACAAGCTATTATTATACTGAGCGTTTTTTGTTTCCTTCTCCAGAAGGAGATTTAATAGAAAATCCACTTGAAGAAGGAAAGCAACTCAGCTTGTGTAAGGAAAGGAGAAGCGGCATGGATTCTGTTGTGATACGGTTTATTGAACTTGATTCTGTAGTGGTGAACAGTGCTGGAGGGACAGCCCTTGGGTCTAAGTTCTCTGTTTACCCTGGAACAGAAGGCAATAGCACTGAAAACTTCCTTCATCTCATGCTGCTCTATCCGTGCAGTGTAGCTGTTTTTCAGAGAGGAAAGTCCACTATCCATGGCCTACTGAGTCCTTGGCCTCTGCATAGACTGCCAATAAGGGGGATGAATGTGGCTGTAGGTTTGTGACAGTTGCCCACTATGAATTAGTCTGTGCTGACGTATTACACAGGTCAGGAAGTTACACACCAATGTGGTCCAGTAGATAGGGCCTAGCACTCGGGAGAAGAGGGAGATAGTCACACCTCTACCACTGACTTGCTGTATCATCTTGAGTTGAGTCATTTTACCTGTCAGTGCTTCAATTTCCACATCTGTAAAATGGGGATAACACCCAGGGCTTTGGAAAGAAAGTGGTATTATTAGGTGCTACTGATATCAGTGGGTTTGAGTAGAGCTAGAAGAGGAAAATCTCCGTAGTGTAACCAATGTCAGACCTTGAGTGTAGCTGCTAATAGCATTGTTGGAACAAAGGCAGAGCTTTTGGGACTGTATTTAATTGCAGGGGAGCTCAAAAAAGCATATTATAGATCTTTGCTTCTGGCTGCATCAGCTGATGAGAAATGTACTGATGCCTCAGACTGCTTTGGGTGTGTCCTAGATTACAGCAAATTGCATAAAGACCAGGAATAGGAAAAGGTGGAGGTTGGACTATTTCCCCTGTGATGTGACACGTGGGCTAGAAGTTGATGTAAAGATGAAAACTTTGTGCTCACACAATGGTCTGCAATGTCATCTCACACCAGTATTAAAGTCTCAAATATTTGGGCCTGATCTTCCTGTTTGATATAAAACATACGGCAAACAGCTGTGCAAAAAAAGCTAGGAAATACCTGCCCTCCCACCCTGAAAAGGAGAGTGAGTGACATAAAATAATGGGAGCTAATTATTAATTATCATTATTTATTCGTTATGCATGGATAGTCTCCCAATTAAACATGGTCTAGCTCCAAGATGTTTACAATCTTTAGCCCTGGTCCTGCAATGAGCTCTGCATACGGGTCAGGGATCTGCCTAAGTGGAGGTTATTGCAGGACTGGTGCCTGAAAGACAAAGATTAAGGGATTGTCTACATGGGAAAGTTATATTGCTATAAGCTAAGGTGTGACTTTAAACTGCTATAGTTATACTGGTATAAACACTTTTATTCTGGTACAAGCGGGGCCCTTTTTGGTTTAGCTTATGTCATTTGGGAAGAGGTTTAAGATAAACTAAAAAAGTTGCTCTTATACCAAAATGAGGACATGTCTACATGTACAGCACTGCAGCTGTGCCACTGCTGCGTGCCCGAAGACTCACTATGCTGACGGGAGACAGCTGTCCTGTCAGCATAATAAAATCATTTCTGCGAGCAGCAGAAGCTTCTCCCACCGATATAACGCTGTCCATACCGGCGCTTATGTCAGTTTATCTTATGTCACTCACAAGGGTGGTTTATTCACCCCACCTGATCAACACAAGTCTGCCGACATAAGCTGTAGCATAGACCTAGCCTAAGACTGTCCAAGTGAGCGGGAGGGTTTATACCAATATAACTATGAAAGCTAAAACTTTGCTGTGTAGACAAGCACTAAACCAGACTCACTGGGAGAGTCAGAGAAAGATGATAACTTATTGTGTTGCTTACATATGATTTGGAGTGGTAATCCAGCCTGCCCTAGCACAGTGGAACTGCTGGGGCTCTGTGAGATCTGATCCTTTCCATGGCTGCAGAGAAAGAGTCAGAGTGGCTTCTTTGTGCATGCTTTGGGGGTGCAGTTATTCTCCTTGATCACTTTACTGTATGCAAGTGGATGATAGGGGGTCAGTTTAATTAGAAGAGAGAGAGAGAAAACATCTCAGGCCTCTGCAGCTATTGCTTTCATTCTGTACTACTGAGAATTTAAACTTTCTTTTTAGTGCCTAAAATGGTGGGACAACTGGATGGCAACCAGAGCTTCAATGCCCACTGTACAATGTGGACTCTGGCTGCTTTCGCTTTTTGACACGATGAAGAGCAGTGTAATACTGAACCGTTCTCCCATCTGAAGAGCTGAGTTCAAGTGCTCCAGAAAGCAAAAAGGATCCTTTAAAAAAATTTCCTCTTCCTTTCCTTTCCTTTGAAAATGCATCTTTGCAAATAGCATGTTTACCCCTAAGGGTTATAGGAAAAGCTCTTCAAATCAGCTTCCATCGTCAAGATTAAAAATGGGTTCACTACACCTCATAGACAAAGGCAAACTGGGGATATACTGATGGCACCAGACCAGCCGTTTGCCATCCAGGGGAATCATCTAATATGGATGTCCAACATGCTAAAAGGATTTTGCTTTTAAAAATGATCATGAGGTTGAACAGGGAAAATGTTTTGATCCAACTTTGTGTTGTGGGTGGTTTGGTTCAGAGACTGAGGCTAAGATCTTAGCAAAACAGCTCTCTGAACTGCATGCTGCCAGCAAAGATTAGCAATGATGAATTCAACTGTTCCACAGAAGAGTTACTAATGAGACTTTTATGCTGTTCTGCATGAAACCCACTGAAATCAATGGACAGGATTCCGCCCACGCACAGCTCACTGTAGGACGAGAGCCTAAAATCAGTCACAGCTCCCAGTTGTCCCCCATTTTGGACTTGCAAACATCCGTTTGTCTCACAGCAAACTGGCGTTACCCAGAAATCTGGCCAGAATGCTGCCTAATGATAAGGACAAGGGACTGAGTGTAGGGATGGTGAGGTTCCATTCATGATGCTCTGTCTAAGCACTTATACTGTACTCATCACGGTAAGTTCTTTACAATTCCTGAATGTAAACACAGGGTATCTGTGGTGAGAGCCTATTCGTGCCACTGCTTTGGTACTGTGCACTGTCACCTTCAGAAAGTTGCTTCACTGCTCTGTGCCTCAGTTTCCCCATCTGTAACATGGGTATGCCAGGGTCAAAATGTCCCTACCTCACAAAGTTGTGGGGCTTAATCAATAAACCTTTGTAATGCTAAGGTCCTCAGATGAGAGGCACAAGGAAATGCAAAACATTCTAAATCACAGTTACCACATACAGCAGAAATTCAGAAAAATGTAGCTGAGTTCATGGAGAATATTAACTATACTTGAGGGGAGTGAACAAAGCAGTCTCCACTCATTTTTGAGTTGCCTCCACTTTAGTTTGTCTGTATCCCTCCACCTGAGCTGTGAACAAAAGCTTCACACAATCAGTGGATCCTTGCAGTAAAGATCTCGAGCTGAGCAGCACACATAGAGTTAACCAGCCCAGCTCCTCACTCTTCTCCCCGGGAAGGAAGGGTGGAATAGGCTGGCAGCTGAATGTAATCAGAAAACCCAATCAGCAGTTCAGAAATAAGCCTGGGAGTTGTATAAAAGCATCTGCCAGGAGGCTTGAGCAAAGTCTGCTTGGAGTGAATGTATGCTGCTGTATTTCTGAAGGGCCAGGGCATGGTATCCCCTTTTGTGAGTGATGTGACTTATGTTTTGGGCCCCTTTTCTATCTAACAACCCTAAAATATCCATAACAAAGCCTCTTGGAGAATCACATTTTAGTGTACTTCCCCCTACTCTTGAATCACTTTGCCTGTAGGCAGACATGAGCTGCCATGCTCTATGTATATTAACAATAAGGGCACTTATAGAGCACTTTCCAATGTGCAGGGCCTGGAGGGTTTTGCATGTCTTCATACTAAAATACAGCTGTCTATAGGGTGTACTGTGGCAACTGTTTAAGTGAGCCCAGCACCACTATGAAACAGTTCAGGGTGGGAGGTGAAAGCTGTATCCTGTGGAAGCTCCAGGGGGTGGTGGAAGTAGGTAGAATGTAACTGTCCACACTGAATTGTAAATGTCAGCTGTTTGTATGTGTCTTTAGGAAGAAGTGTATTCATGCACCCATTGTCCTTCTCAGAAGTGGCTTTTATTAGCCTTGCAGCCAGCTGCTCTCCTAGTGGATGTGTCCTACTTCATTAAGGAGCCAGAATAAAGCAAATTATCTGCCTCTCTCAGGTGTTTAAGGGGCTAGAGCATGGTGAAATAAGGCAGGAAAGGTTAAGATGGATGGACCCATGTAGTTTTAGAGCCTTAATGTTAGATAAAGCCTGCCTCTGGGGTGAATTCCATTGAATAATATTGAACTTCTGTGTCCAATAGAAAAGAGAATTTTAAAAAAGTATCCTTCTAGTAGAATGTGGAATTTTAAGACCTTTCTTTAATAAGATGTTGAAACAGAACCAAATGGATGTGGTGGTAACGGTGAAAGCTTTCTTTGTAAAGCTGGTGAATGTGATTTCAGGGCAAACTTCTTCCAATAACCCTGATTTATTCAGGTGCCATAAAGATAACATTGTCATGGTCTCAGTATGCTCAGTAAGGTTGATCTTATTTGCATTGCACTACGAGGTTCTTTCATTCTCCTGTTCTGAATTGACTGCATTTTCAAATGGTGAAGCAAAAAGTTAGACAAATGGAGTAGCTTAAAGTCAAGATGCTGGCATCTAGTGGATAAAGCAGTTAGGAGGCGACCTGGGTTCTTGGTACAGACTTGCTGCATGGACTAGGGCAAGTCTGCATGCCTCGATTTACTTATATGTGAAGATAATGTTGTTCACCCTTTTAAAGTACTTTGTGATTTATGGATTCTTTTGCTATATTTGAAAGTAAATGAAGATTAGAAATGGCTGTTTTCTCCCATCAGACCACTTTGTACATCTTTTTAAAAAAAAAATCTTGATTCCTTTAAAATAAACTGAAACAGAGATCCTGTCTCCTGGTCAAGGGATGCGGGTGGCTGGAGTGTGGTGTTTCTCTTGCTGTAAACTTTATCCTTTACCTGTAACCTGGCAGGAATGGAAAACACAACAGGAGGTTGGGAACAAGTGGGTAACTTATATGTTAACTGTAACAAATCTGAGTGGCCACAGCAGGCAGTGTAGTGACAGCCCTGAAGCTAGATGGTATAGAATCTCACAGCAATTGTAGGGGTAGAACTCTAAAAGTTCATGGCTCTGTCATTGCAGACAGAGGAGGGCAGCATAAGGACTGTGACAGTCAGTTTTGTTTCCATACTGTAGAGGACTGTGCTGTGTACATACAGTACCAGGATCATGAGAGCGTCAATGTGAAATGCCCTCTCACTATGAGGAATTTTTGGTCATTGTTGCCATCTAAAGACATGAACCAAAATCCCAGATTGGAACACCCTTGCAATTTTGGGATATGGAGAATCCATGCAAAACTTTGCAAGTGGCTCTTATCTTCATAATGAGCTCACTCATAAACTCAGGATCAGAACATCTTCAGCCCCTGGATGCTGAAGTGTTCATAATCCAGGTCAGAAATGTATGGTGTGACCCTGTCTCTAGAATGGCCAATGTGTGTGGGAAAACTTATTTTAAGTCATCCTTATTTTAAAATTCTCCTGACTTCTATGCAGTAGAATTGGCAGAAGCGATAAGTTGCTCTTGCAGAATTCAGAGGATCATGTTGGAGAAGCCCATTGATGTTTAAGATACCTGTCTGAACTGTCCAGACTTCTGTGTGTCTCATGGTATGGAAATCTCAAGAGAACCAACCATCCTGGGAGATTTCCATATGATTCATATGTGCAATGTCCTCTGCCTATCACCTTGTATTTCTCCGTATACCCTCTGGGGTAGGGCTCTCTTAGTGCAAGTCTATAAAATGGCTCCTCCTCCAGTAGCTTCCTGCTGTGCTAGAAATACAGAAATAAGTTTCCCTCATGGTGTTTTGCCACTTTCGCTTCTGATCCCATTTGCAACTGGTAGGAGCTAAAGGCAGCACTAGAAATGAGCAAACCAAAGGAGATAGAGTGCAACAGTTTGGTTATTCTGTGTGAAATTCAGTTTGGGTGTTGGGTGAAGATTGAGTGCAGGTGGCTTGACTAAGTTTCCTTTTCCTTACCTATTCTTTTCTCTCCCTTGCTACGTGTCAAACTCTGCCCTGACTTTCCTAACCTGTTGCTTTCTGTGCTCCCCCGGGAGCTAAAACAGGGCATTGGGTGTCTCTAGTAGATGCTAAAATAATTCCTTCCTTTCTTTTCCTCCTTGCCCTTGGTTCAGCTGTGATGAGACTGGCCACTCAATTTCCAGGGCTTCTGCTTCTCAGCTGGGATTTCAATTCTAATTTTCAAAGCTGCTGTGCATATAAATTGTGTCACTAGTCACCTCCTGTGTTAATTGGTGAACCATGGTACTTCACGGTGGAAAATTCCTCATTGCCAGCAATTGAGTGAAACAGTCCCTGTACACAGAGCAGCACAAATGTGCTGGGAGGCTGGAGTGACATGAAGGCAGATGAGCCTGTCACTCTTCGTCTGCACTGCAGATTTATCAGTCCCTGGAAAGTTACTTTGCTCTTGTGGAGCCGTTTTAGTACAATACTGATGGTTTTTTGCCTTCCAGAGACATCTTCACCCACTTCCACCTTGCTTGGCCACTTCAGCAAGATGATCAGTGTTATCCAGTGACTGGAACTTTGAAATTGGGACCCCAGGGAGCAGGTTCTGCACTAAGTTCACCAGGGCCTGATCTATTCTCAGAGGTTCTGACTGAGTGCATGCTTGCTCCTGTTCAGGTGCACAGGCCTTTTGAAAATGAGGCTATTGACCACTGTGCCTCAATTTCCCCACTTGTGTGAAGGGAATAATAACTTACACCTGCTCCCCCCTCTGCCAGGGGGAATCAATCTCTTCAGTGCTTTGAAGATATAAAGAGCTATGTAAGTACAAGGCACTAATAATGCAGGGCCAGTCCATGATAAATCTGTTGGAAATAAGTACAAATGACAGGAAGAGCTCAGAAGGTTCTGCAGTTTAACTTCTGTGTTTCTGCTACACAGATAAGGGTGAAAACCTCCTGATAACAGGCTTTCTTTGTAAGATTTCCAGTGTCTTGCGGTTGGGTTAGGAAAAGGGCAGAATAGCTTTTTCTTGTGAACTTCAGCTCCATTGGCTTCTGCCTGTGGCCAGGAAGTGAAGAGGGATGTAAAACTGAAGTGTCTGAAACATGGGTTTACTTTGGATGAAAGCTCTTGCATAAAGTAATTCATTCCTTGTTCTTGATCCTCTGTTGAATTTTAGGATAGTGCCATGTTTAATAGAGCTGAACAAAAATTTGTGGAGGAATAGTTGAGTCTCCAGAAAAAATGCAGTTTTTGGTTGGCCAAACTATTTTCAGCTTGGACACAAAATGGTTGAATAGTTTTGAGACATTTTGGGGGCTAACGTCACAATGGGACTTAGGCTCCATTCACAAAACCGTAGGAGGAGGCAGTCCTACTGCCCTAATGGGTCTTACTCTGAAGCTGTTCCACTTTGTACAAAATACTTCAATAGCCATTGGGCCAAAGTGAAAGAATGAGAGCGACTCTCTAGTCTCATGGTTCAGGCACTCATTTGGGAGGTGGGGATGTAGCTGGGTTACATTCCCTACTCCAGTGGCTAATTATTTATTCAAAGTGGAACAGGTTCAGCAGGAGAGATTGAGAAGAACAGCCCACCCCAAAATAGCCCATAACCTGGTATTAGGGCACTCACCTGCAAAGGAACAGACTTGAACTCAAGTCTCTGCTCCAGAACGGAGATTGGGATTACAGTTTCCCACATCCTAGGTGAGTGCCCAAACTATGGTACATAAAGGAGAGAGCAACGTCACCTTATCCTCTTCATTTTTCATGAATCTAGCCCTTCTTTCCATGTGGCTTTATTTTAAAAAGGTTAAAATGTCCAGAAATAAAATATTTTGTTGGATTCTAAATGACATTTTTAATGACTTTTTTGGCACTGCCAGTGAAGCAACACATCAGTTATTCACCCAGCAGTATTACTTAACACTGAATTTGCAGTGGCACTTTAAGGCTTCAGTCTAATCAGGGGCCCGTTGTGCTTGTTGCTGTACAGACATGAAGTGAAAAGCCAGCTCCAACCTCAGAATTTGCAGTCCTAAGGACAAGACCCAACAGGTGGGTGACCTGCCAAGCAGAGGACATGGGGTAGCAATTTGCAGGCTCCAAGTCTCGAGCCTTCTACTCAGTAAATCTGTATTGCTGCATCTTTTCTTCCCCCCCCCCCCCCCCTCTAGAGACTGAATCCACTTCTGCATCTCCACTGAAGTCCTTTGAGTGACATCAGGGATAGCTTCTGTCTAGCCCCTTATCTTTGGGATACCTGAAAGAACAACCTCCTTTATCTGCCTACAAACTCTCTCCTTTCCTGGTCTTCCAATATCCTAGCTTCTGTCATCCTTTCTTCTGGCAGATCTAATTCACCATCCCTGTTCTACTCATCTCTGCACAGCAGCCTGTTTGACTAAGTGACTTTCAATAGCCTCTGATCTCTCTTTTCCTTTTACTATAATATGTGCCCTATAAGTACTGCTAATACATTTATATATGTGCTGTGTATATAACTGTAACAAACCGCAGTGAGTTATGGAGGTAAATGTGACCCCCTTGCAATGAAATGTCTCATAAATTACCCATTGTAAAGTGTGTGTGTTTTACAGAATACTTCCTGATGCTACAAAGATCTCCCTATAGGCCAGCAGAGTATGGTCTTTATGATTCATAGAGGGTTATCTGGAGTGTGCATGGGAACTGCTGTTAGAACTGAGCATTAACTGCTTTGGCAAATTGGTGCAAAACCCAAGTTGGCAAAACTTTGCAATCCAAAAAATGTCAGCACTGGGGTTTTAATCACCACCATATTTTTCCTAAGTGCCTGGAGATGAGGCTTTGGGGGAAAATAAATCAGATGTCTGTTAGGAAGCCATTGATGTGGACGGAGTGCATGATGTGGTTCTAACTAGGAGATGTATATTTATATTTGTCTATATCACTTTGACTGCCTACATTGTGATCAAGGGGCATTAATATTATCACTGTCCCATAGCTCTGTCGGCCTTCTGGGTTCCTCTGTCCTAGGGAAGGATGAGCAAGGGGTTACTGTGAATCGTCAAATGTTTATATGAAAGCAGAGCTTGAAAATTGGGCTGCCCGAGTAATCTTGGAGTATGTTTATAGTCAGAGGACGGGTACTGTAAAATGGCATCATGGGGGTTCCTATTAATTTTTAATAGCTTACTAAATCAGATCTGCCCAATGCACGAGTTTAGAGGTGATTATGTTAATTACCATCTCTGCAGCTAGGATCTGAAATACCAACCATATTCCTCCTGCCTTTTGCATTTCCATCTGTAATAAAGGGGCTGCAGTCAGCTTGGCCGACCACTCTGCTGATGTTGCGTGAGGCAAGTTGTCACCTGTAGGTAGACTGAATAGTGGGCAAGGTGATGGAAGATCTAGATTCTATTCCTGGCTCTGCCACTGACTTGCCACTATGACCTTGGGCACTGCTTTTCCTTGTGCTGAACTTCCAGTTGGTGAAGGTTACTTAAATATTAACTGTGCTAGAGGAGAAACAGACTGTCTATATTCTTTACTCTCTCTTGGTGGAGAGAGGACAAAAAACCAGGAAACTTTTCTTCAGAGATAGAGGTAGGTCCAGAATTCCAAACTCAATCTTATAGATTACATAAGAGCTGAGATCACATCATAAGAACAGCCACACTGGGTCAGAATAATGGTCCATCTAGCCACATATCCTGTCTTCCAGCAGTGACTGGTGCCATATGCTTTAGAGGGAATGAGCAGAACAGGGTAATTTATTGAGCAATCTATCCTATCACCCAGTCACAGCTCCTGGGCGCTCAAGTGTAGGGACACTCAGAGCATGGGGTTGCGTCCCTGACTGTCTTGGCCAATAGTCATTAATAGACCTATCCTCAATAAACTTACCTAATTCTTTTTTGAACAGTTATATTGCTGGCCTTCACAACATCTCCTGGCAAGGAGTTCCACAAGTTGACTCTGCATTGTGTGAAGAAGTACTTCTTCACCTGCTGCCTGTTAGGTTTATTGTTGTGTTCTTGGGTTATGTGAACCTGTAAATAATACTTCCTTATTTATTTTCTCCACAGCACTCATGATTTTATAGCCCTCTTTGCTATCCTCACCTTAGTTTCTCCTTTTAAGCAGAACAGTCCCAATCTTTTTAATGTCTCCTGACACAGAAGCTGTTTCATGCCCATAATCATTTTTGTTGCCTTTCTCTATACTTTTCCCAATTCTAATATAATTTTTTTGAGATGGGACAACCAGAACTGTGTGCAGTATTCCAGCTGTGGGCATCCAGTGGATGTATAGTGGCATTTTTTGTTATCTATTTCTTTCCTAATGTTCCCTAACATTGTTAGGTTTTCTGACTGCTGCAGCTGCATATTGAGCAAATGTTTTTATAAAACTATCCACTATGACTCCAAGATCTTTCCTGAGTGGTAACAGCTAATTTAGACCCCATCTTTTTGTATGTATAGTTGGGATTATATTTTCCACAATGCATTACTTTGCATTTATCAACATTGAATTTCATCTGCCATTTTTTGGCTAGTCACCCAGCTTTGTGAGACCCGTTGTAATGGTTGAGTCAACTTTGGACTTAACTATCTTTAGTAATGTTGTATCATCTGCAAACTTTGCCACCTCACTGTTTACCCTCCTTTTTCCCCGATCATTTATGACTACATTGAATACTGTTACTAGTACAGATCCTTGAGGGACCCAGCTATTTACCTCTGTTCTGAAAACTGACCATTTTTTGCTATTGTTTACCCAGTTACTGATCTGTTAGAGGACCTTTCCTCTTATCTCATGACTGCTTACTTAACTTAAGAGCCTTTGGTGAGGGATCTTGTCAAAGGCTTTCTAAAAGTTCAAATATCCTATATCCATTGGCTCACCCTTGTCCATGTTCTTGTTGACCTCCCTCAAAGAATTCTAATAGATTGGTGACGCATTATTTCCCTTTACAAAAACTGTTGATTCTTTCCCAACATACCGTGTTCATCTACGTGTCTGATAATTCTGTTCTTCACCATAGTTTCAACCAATTTGCCTGGTCCTGAAGTTAGGCTTGCAGGGTTATCTCTGGAGCCTTTTTTATAAATCTGCATCACATTCAGCATCTGACAGTCATCTGGAACAGAGGCCAATTTTAAGAGTATACCACAGGTGGTAGTTCTGCAACTTCATATGAGTTCCTTCAGAATACTTGGATGACTATCTGGTCCTGGTGACTTATTACTTTTTAATTGGTCAATTTGTTCTAAAACCACCTGGACTGACACCTCAGTCTGGGATAATTCCTCAGATTTGTCATCTAAAAAGAATGACTCAAGTGTGGGAATTTCCCTCCATAACCTCTGCAGTGAAGACTGATACAGAGAAGTCATTTAGCTTCTCTGAAATGGCCTTGTCTTCTGAGAGTGTTTCTTTAGCACCTTGATCATCCAGTGGCCTCACTGATTGTTTGGCAGATTTCCTGATTCTGACTTTTTTAAACTGCTGTCAATTTTTGTTTTGCTAGTTGCTCTTCAAATTATACTTTTACACTTGAGTTGCCAGAATATGTTCTTTTCTATTAATGTGTGGCTCAACTGGCAGAACTCACCTAGTTTGAGAAGATTGTCTTTGAGAAGATTGCCTGAATAGCTGAATCCAGTCACAGAGCTGGGGTGAGCAGGGGCACTTTGCTGACTGATTAAATCCAATTAGTGTCTGGTAAATGCAATGTTAAGGCCACCAATCAGAATTGCAATATGCCTCTGAAGGTCCAAGGCATTAAAGTTAGTCACTACATTGAAATCTGCTCACTGTGGAAGAGGATGGATGTTATGGAGAAGTCAGTATAGCTTGATTTATCACCTGCTCCAGTGACTCTTTCCACACAGAAAATATCACCCTCTGTATGGCTTTCATATCTACACTATGTTTAGCTGCATAGCTCCTGGAATTTCACAGATCACAGATTGAAGAGTTTATAATCTATCTTATTTTATCTTTAAAATCAGTTGCATTTTGCATCTACTTTGCACAAGTGTGGATGAGATGCAAGGCAGTGGAGAATCAACCCTTGGATTTTCCAGTTCTCTCTGCATAGCTGTCAGTACCTCCTCATTGCCATTTTGGGATTGAATTGGCAGTGGATCCCCTGAAAAAAGTATGGAATATTTCCCCTTTATTAAGTTCCTTTGACAGGGGATGTGGTATCCTGAAGTCCAGATCTGAGTCCCTGCAGCTATAGTGAAGCAATAACAGTTTATTTTCCTGACTAGCACAATGGGACTATACAGCTATGCACTGTAAATGGGCAAAGCACAGATCAAAGCAGTTATGGAATACATTTATTTTGAAATCTTTTTTTCCCTTCAGTGTCTGTGCCTAGCTCCCTACAGAATGTCAGTTTCCCACACTCTTGTAATACAGTACTTTTCACCATTTGCGTGACAAGAATGTTGCTGGAAAATCTTGTATTAACTCTATAGGTCTCTGAAGTGTCTCCCAATATTTGTAAATTATTTTGAGATCCTTTGATAAAATGTAAACAGTTTCCTCATTGTCCTGGGTACACCTTCCAGTTTCAGAATCCAAGGCAAAAGGAAAGTTAACATCAGTCTTCACTTGCACATGTGCAACTTTGATAGTCACTGGGGAGATGTGGGGATAAATGAGGATTGGGTTTGGCCCAGAGGGTTTGCTTTTTAAAAAAATATATTAACAATGGAAGGTTCAGAGGTTTGATTCAAATAAACACCCAGATGTGGGCTCCCATGTGAATTCTCTGAAGACCTTGCCTTCTGAACTGGGCCAGGATGGAAACTCCACCAAGTCAACCTGTTTCCTTTTCGCTGAACTTGGGGGTGAAAAGATGGCCACAGAATGGAATAAAGTAACCTAAAACTTTCATGAGCTTCGAAAATTCAGGCCAAGTTCAGTTTTCAGTCTTGTATTACTGAATCTGCCCCAAAGGATGTGGCATTCATGCTAGCCAAAGACACGGAGGATTGCTAAGTAAAGCTAGACAAGGGGCACACCTTGAATGACAGCAGGTAAGACACTCTTCTGCATACAGAAGGCAAAGCTTTCATAAAGTGAAGATTATGCCCATTGTAAAACAGTTACAATGACATTCACTGCAGTCATGAAAACAATTTTACAGCAGATTAAACACACTTAGAAAAAGAAGAGATGAGTGTGAAAGCCATATGAACGCTAAATTAGGGGTTATTCAGCAGTAGAGAGGGATCATATGGGAAAATACACTAACTACCCTCTACTGCCCCTATTTTCCAACCTGGGCAGATTCTATTTTTCTGCTATTTCATTGGCCTACTAATATTTTAATTCAGTTGCCTTATTGCACACTTTGAAATTACATGAATGCAAATGAAACTGAAAACTGAGATGACTATGGTTGGGAGGGAAAATAGATCAAAGCTGGGAGGGTTTTTTTGCAGAGAACAATTTATTCAATTGTTTCTCTTCGAATTCTCTGTGAACAGATGGACTTATTAAAGTCTGTTTATCTGAACGGTCTGTTGAGGCATATTTCAACTTATAGGTCACTTGCAAATTGTATTAATCATGACAGTTGCCTTGAATATTTGTGACTGATTATCTGTGTCACGCGGTATATTTTCTGTTCCTGGATTCAGTGTCTCCGAAACTGAGTGTTCACATTGGCTGCTAAACAGTTCTGGTATGAATACAAGCATGAAGATTCATATGTTGGCTTACAACATTTACTGCAAATGCTTTAGTATGATCACTTGCTTGTACAAATGTTTGCAGAAACAAGCAGAAGGGGTCACAGAACCACTGATGCAAATTAATGGTTTAAAGCTGTTGAATACTCTTTCAGTGTTAAGGAGTTCTATAATGGATCAATAGACAATGATTAAGTGAATTAAATATATGGAGGTCACTGAGCGATGGGTGAGAGTTTGGAATCAGGGCTATGTCTATGTTTACAGGAGGTAGAGTTTTATCATTAAGATGCCAATGAATGAGAAGACCTAAATGTAATAGGTCTAAACTAAAAGAATTATTTTGGTTTTAGAGAATGCTGAGTGCAGACAGCACTTTGCAAATCATGTAAAATGTTAAATCTCTGCCCTGAGGTATTTATAATAGAAACCTAACATATGCAATGCACTGGACAACAATTCAAATGATAGAAGGTCCAGGGCTATTGATGGCAAGGATTTTGCATCGACTTCTTCCAGTGTCACTTGATGTGTAAACAAATTCTAACGAATAAGGTTTAAAATGACACCTTGCTGTTTGTTAAATGAACAGCCCACAACTTTTTCTCCTATTATTTATTTGTAGAATTATAATGTTTCGGAACGAGTTGGGTCCCCCTGTGCTAAGTGGACAAACATGAGACTACCTCGTCCCGGAATAGCTCACAACGTGCTTGGTTGAATAACTTCAGTAAATAATTTCTTGGTCTCTAGCTGCTAATCCAAAATGTGAATGGCCTTGTTTGGCCACAAAGATTGCATGGCACCCTTCTGTTCCTTATTTAAATCATTGTAATGTTTAGGTTACTACAAATTCAAAGTTCACTTTCCATTAATATTATCCATCACTCAGAATTCTGTTTCCCTGTACGTGCTTCCCAGAAGAGGTGTTTATGATATTTATGGAAAGAGGGATGATATTTATGGAAAGAGGGAATATGCTGGGGAAGGTTTTTAGTGCACAAGCTTGTTGGAATCACTGGCTTTGAGAGTCTGCCTAATGTTGCTAAACAATTTTGCTGGTGAGGAAAACAAGAGCAAGAAGAAAACTGGGTCAGTGGGAATCTCTGCAGAGGGAAGCCCTAATATTACTGACCTGGGAGAATGAGGCACCTAGTGTATGAGAGAGTTTATGAAGAAGTAGTTATCTAGTAGTAGAACACTTGAAAAGATGAAGATTGAGAATTTCAAAGCCGACTAAAGGAGATATAAAAATCATGGGTCTAAGCTCCCATTCATCTCAAAGTTCTAAATCCCTGTAGCCAGCCTTTGAAAATCCCACTCACAGACTGCCTCCTCCCTTGCCTCTTGTGCTTGGTCAGCTACTTTTGGATGTGACTTACGGAAACACAAATATTCATTATTTTTATGGTGCCCATCACCATGGCATTTAGGCACCACATCATTGCCTGGAGCCCTAGCACTGTTTGTTTTTTCCTTGCCCAGGTCTTGCTATCTTTATTCATGCTTCCAGAATCTAGTGGTATGGGGAAACCAATTAAACCAGGATGAACATGTCTTCCAGATGGATGATTGAAAATCTGGGAAGTGCCTGCAGGGCTTGAGCCGCTCTGCAGCCAGGGATGAGTGAGTGGTGATACAGAGGGTGGGGAGGATATGAAATAACTAATCCATAATGATTGGATCTAATGATTTGATTGACCAAATACTACAACCTTGGATGGGGATCAAGGGGACACAGAATCTTGCAGCTGAGCCCTTCCTCCTGGGATCTGCACCTCTGAATCCTGTTGCTCTGAAAGACATGGCAAAAACCAAATAAATCCCCCTCACAACCATTGGTGTTAAGGCAGGGAATTTATTTGTGTTTAGAGAGAAATTAAATACAAAGGTCACACTGTTTCTACAGCCCATGTGAAAGTTACACTCCACATCTGTGCAGAAGCCAGCACCGAGTTACTCTTCTCCTTATTCCATTCATCTTGTACAAGGTGCCCATTAGCAGCTCGGAAATGTTTTGAGAGGTTCCCCCCTCTCAATGCAGGCAACATTATGCAACTCAGCAAGTTTTATATAAAAGTCAGCTCTGGTTTTTCTGATCAGCCTAGTAATTAGTGTGTCCTGTCTGGAAAGGTTTTTTTTCCTCATTTTGTGCAGTGCAAGAATATGAATGTCTAACTTCCACATTTGTTTTGGGGGGAAAATCAAACATCATTTCTACTCTTCTGCATCTCTCAGCCTTTGAAGGCTCCTAAATATGTAAAGCCCATACACAAGCATTCAGCCACCAGGCTCTCAGTAATGACTTCAAACCTGGGCTTCTTCCATCAGCATGAACCTGACAGAGTGGAAAGCAAAGAGTTGAATGCTCAGCACCGAGCCTTAACTTTCTGCTTGACTGGATAAAGGAATCATGGGTACAATTGCCTTAAAAGATCCCCTGTGACAGGGCAGTGCAAAATTCCCACTCACCCCAGCCTTTTTCCTCCCAAATACAAAGATCTCAACTCATTGATGCCTGCCAAATTGTTTGTCTCATCATTTCCTGTGAGGCAAGCCAGAATTACTGCCCCCCATTTTATAGACAGGAAAATTGAGGTTGAGAGAGAGAAGTGACTGTCACAGTGGATCAGTGACAGAGTTAGGACTCCAATCTCTGTAATGCACTAAACGGATTGCCCCCTTTTAGCAGCTGAGCCATTTCAGGGAAAGAATCTGCCTACTGCCACTACCTAATGGAGTTACTCTTAGCTCATGTGACAGAGGTCTTTGCTTTTGGTGCTGAAGGTCCTAAATTCAGTCCTCACTGGCAGCCCACGGTGGAAATCACTACAGTTGTGTTAACTGCTGTACTGCATTGCCTCTCAAATTTCCATCCACAAGCAGTAGTTTTAGCTGTTTACGCAGGCATTTGCTGGATGATGGTGTGGGATTATCTGCCTACAGCACAGTAACACCAATACAAAAGGGAGTGTTCTTGTGAGAAACAGAGAAAAGAGAACACCCCGTCCGATCGTTAAGCATTGTGTGCTTACAACCCACCTGTCAGCTCTGTTAATTCAGCGCACAGGTATGTGTCAGAGCTTGTATTGATTCATTGGGATTGCAGAACATCTTTGCTGATATTAATCTTGTGCATCTGACAAGCTACTGGCTTATTGCAGACACCGCAGAGTCAACCATAAACACTAGAGACTACAGGGCTTAGTTCACTTTCTCTTACATGTACATGTATTTGTTTCCCCGGTGGATGATCTACAGGTTGCATGTGTGCAATATCAATGTTTTAACTTGACATGAGTTTGTACATGCCTAATACTGCCCTCTACTGAGTGGATTTGAAACTGTTCCACTGTTGCATAGACTCCATGCTGTTTACAGCTAATGGAGACCATCCTATTCCTCAAGATGGCAGGGTCATGCACTTTTAGAGGAGGAGGATCCCTGCTGTCACTGTGGAGATTCTCAGGGCCATGGTGTGCAGCAGGGTAACTGTGTAGTTCCTAGGAGTCTCTGGATACTTACAGAGCTCCTTTCATTGGAGGTGTTCAAAGTGCTAGACAAAGATGAGTCAGTATCCATATTTCTATAATACAAATGAGGAAGCGAAGGCATTAAAAGGCTGAGTGGCTCGTCCAAGGTTATTCCAAACCAGTAAGAGCCACACAAACAAAACCCAAGAGTCCTGCTCCAAACACTAGACCATGCTCTGCTAGCTGGTGATGTCTGGAAGTGGGTAGGCAATGGTGTTCCAAGTTATCCTGTGGCAGTGGACAGTGATTGTTTGTCTGCCTTTTGTGGAGTCCGATGTGAGACCATCCGGACTGCACCTGCCACGTGTGGTGACATCTCAGAGTAGGGTTATGTTACTGATACTTATGCATCATCTCCCTAGAGCCTCCTTGGCAAAGCACCTAGTTTGCACCAGTATCTTGGGTGAAGGAATTGTTTGGATTGGTGGAAAGCCGCTGTAGTGCTGCATAAACCCAATTAAGCTGCTACTCTACCTACTGCTGCCATTGGCTCAGCTTGCATGTAGGTGATGGAACAAGGTGAACAGCCATTGGTTCCCAGGGGACAGCCACCTGTGTCTTCTTCCCCCCCCCCCCGGCTCTCAGACCCCATTGGAAGATCAAGATGGACACTACCCCTCATTCTATGGCTCTGGACTCCTCTTAAATGGGGCGGCTACTAAAGAACAGCTCCTTTCCTTCACTGACACAATTTCAGCTTCTGCTGTGTTCTGATGACTCATGCGTTTTCAACAGAATCCCCAGCAATGTTCCAGTAGCAGAATCATTCTCATTGGTGAGGATTTCAGGGGCAAAAATAACCCAGCCTGATTTTCAGATCCCAGGTGGAGTCTGTTGGGATGAAACACTGTTTTGATTTATAAATTAATCAAGTTTATCTTGAAGTAAGTAACGAAAAGGGAATAGACTTGGAACCTCTTCCATGCCATTTCTTTTTGATAGGTAGTACACTTGTGATTTCAAGGAGGAGCAACATATGGCAATTAAACACAAACACAAAATTAAACCACTGATCAGTAGCTTTGCAGTCAGACATGAGAAAAGGCACCCATCTCAGAGAGCAAGAGACCAGTCAGGACTTTGAAAAGGAAAATACTATTTTGATCAACTTGTCAGCTCTGTTGCTTAGGAAAACACTCCATGGCCACCTGAAAGACAGCTCAAATAATGTCATTACCTAAAACATTGTCTGCTGATATTTTGCATCAGAAAGAGATGAAAGGGATACATAGGATGTTCCTTTTGTAGAATCTTTTCATTATCTCTCAGGCCTTCATGATTTAGGCTATGGTGACAGTAGACTTGAAGAGGAAGAAAAGAGGTAACTGAGCTGGGAAACTGCATCCACAAGCCTGAGGGGGGGAAAAAGGAAAGTGTCTGTCTTTACTTTAACCCCTTCTTTAGACCATATGTAAGGGGAGGGAGGGGGAAAGGGAAGGAAGGAGATAAAAGCTTCTGCAACCCACCTGTATTAACAAGAAATAGGCAAATATGTGATCATCTGTGAACACTGAAGTCTATATCTTTTATGCCCAGTGTGTGGGTACGCATTCATGTTTCATGAATTGCTGTTCTTTCATTCTGGCAAACTTCTAGAGGAATAAGAGAGCAATGGCAACTAGTGATATTTTAATAAGAAGGGATGCCTGGCGTTGGAAAAAACCCTTTTTAGCACAAAAATTAGGACCTAACAATAAATAGCATAAAGGAAAATCAAACTGGAAACCTACCTGTGACGCCAGATGTACTCATTTCATTCCCTGAAGTTGCATGTGATATTTGCTGACAGATAGTGGACAGGATCTAAATCATTCCCTTTCTTCCCCCCTTCAGACACAATCAGTTAGCATTTCTAAAAGTAATGAATCTGCCAGACTGGAAAATCCCACAAGGTCCTGGTAGAATCAACCTCTTGACTTTTATTTAACCTTCTCCCATCCTTGAGGAGTGGAAGCTTTTCTCACTATTCTACCACAAATGTTTTCACAAACGCACAGAGGACACAGGGATGTGCATGTTCACACCCACTGACATGTACATATTTACATATGCAAGCACACCTGCATCTACATGCTTACCTAAGGAAAGTAAGTACATGTACCCCCACCCAGCCACAGCAAGGGCTATGTACATACTCCCTCACGCTCCAAGGGACATGCACATGCTTGTACTTGCACTACAGACCCACGTATGTACACGGGGACTCAGAACTAAATGCATCCGTAGTGTAACTCCCCTGTGTTCAGTTCAGTTGCACAGGGATGAAACGTGGTCCGGTCTCTCTCCTCCTGCATAGGTGACTGTGTCTGTCCATGAAAGCCAGTGTCTGTGGGGTTGAGGGCTCATCTTCAGCACATTTGCATGCAGCAGATAGCAAGCACAAACAAGTTAAACACAATTACTGTGACTAAATTTGGAAAAAGCTAATGAGGAATGGTGCACACAGCCGAAGATTTAACCAATTTGTTAATTATCTACAAATATTCAGAAAAACTTCCAGCTGGAAAAGCAAATGGGTAGCTCTGATTAGGGATGCTCTTCCTTGACAATAGGCTACTCTGTCCAGCTTGCTTATTTATATTTTCAGTCACAGTGAAGATGTCCAGGTCTA